>BQMB01002031.1:0-472855 GCA_027943415.1 Closterium sp. NIES-67
ACTTCGCTTCGCTCTTGCTTACTTCGCTGCTTCGCTTAGCTTCGCTTAGCTACACTTCGCTTCTCTTCGCTTAGCTTCGCTTAGCTTAGCCTCGCTTCGCTTAGCTTAGCTTCGCTTCGCTTCTCTTCGCTTAGATTAGCTTCGCTTAGCTGCGCTTTGCTTCCCTTAGCTGCGCTTAGCTTCGCTTCGCTTCCCTTAGCTTAGCTTAGCTTCGCTTAGCTTCCCTTAGCTTCACTTCGCTTCTCTTAGCTTAGCTTCGCATAGCTTTGCTTCGCTTCGCCTAGCTTTGCTTAGCTTTGCTTAGCTTTGCTTCGCTTCGATTAGCTTCGCTTCGCTTCGCTTCCCTTAGCTTAGCTTCGCTTCGCTTAGCTTCGCTTCGCTTCCCTTAGCTTTGCTTAGCTTTGCTTCGCTTCGCTTAGCTTCGCTTATCTTTGCTTCGGTTTGCTTAGCTTTGCTTCGCTTTCGATCTGCTTCGCTTCGCTTGGCTTCCCTTAGCTGCGCTTCGCTTCTCTTCGCATAGCTTCGCTTCGCTTCGCTTAGCTTCGCTTTGCTTTGCTTCGCTTCGTTTAGCTTCGCTTAGCCTCGCTTCACTTCGCTTAGCTTTGCTTCGCTTAGCTTAGCTTCGCTTCGCTTAGCTTCACTTAGCTTTGCTTCGCTTCGCTGCGCTTTGCTTCGCTTCGCTGCGCTTTGCTTCTCTTAACTTCGCTTAGCTTCGCTTTGCTTCTCTTCGCTTCGCTTCGCTTAGCTTCTCTTCGCTTCGCTTCGCTTCGTTTAGCTAAGCATCGCTTCGCTCCGCTTCTCTTCGCTTCTCTTCGCTTCTCTTCGCTTCGCTTCGCTTATCTTCGCTTCGCTTCTTTTAGCTTCACTTCGCTTCCCTTTGCTTCGCTTAGCTTCGCTTCGCTTCCCTTTGCTTCGCTTCGCTTCGCTTCTCTTAGCTTCGCTTAGCTTCGCTTCGCTTCTCTTTGCTTCGCTTCGCTTCGCTTCGCTGAGCTTCGCTAAGCTTCGCTTAGCTTCGCTTCGCATTGCTCAGCTTCGCTTCGCTTTGATTAGCTTCGCTTCGCTTCGCTTAGCTACACTTCGCTTCTCTTCGCTTAGCTTCGCTTAGCTTAGCCTCGCTTCGCTTAGCTTAGCTTCGCTTCGCTTCTCTTCGCTTAGATTCGCTTCGCTTAGCTTCGCTTCGCTTCCCTTAGCTGCGCTTAGCTTCGCTTCGCTTCCCTTAGCTTAGCTTACCTTCGCTTAGCTTCCCTTAGCTTCACTTCGCTTCTCTTAGCTTAGCTTCGCATAGCTTTGCTTCGCTTCGCCTAGCTTTGCTTAGCTTTGCTTAGCTTTGCTTCGCTTCGCTTAGCTTCGCTTCGCTTCCCTTAGCTTAGCTTCGCTTCGCTTAGCTTCGCTTCGCTTCCCTTAGCTTTGCTTAGCTTCGCTTTGCTTCGCTTAGCTTCGCTTATCTTTGCTTCGCTTCGCTTAGCTTTGCTTCGCTTTCGATCAGCTTCGCTTCTCTTCGCATAGCTTCGCTTCGCTTCGCTTAGCTTCGCTTTGCTTTGCTTCACTTCGTTTAGCTTCGCTTAGCCTCGCTTCACTTCGCTTAGCTTTGCTTCGCTTAGCTTAGCTTTGCTTCGCTTAGCTTCACTTAGCTTTGCTTCGCTTCGCTGCGCTTTGCTTCTCTTAACTTCGCTTAGCTTCGCTACGCTTCTCTTCGCTTCGCTTCGCTTAGCTTAGCTTCGCTTCGCTTCGTTTAGCTAAGCATCACTTAGCTTCGCTTCGCTCCGCTTCTCTTCGCTTCTCTTCGCTTCTCTTCGCTTCTCTTCGCTTCGCTTCGCTTATCTTCGCTTCGCTTCTTTTAGATTCACTTCGCTTCCCTTTGCTTCGCTTAGCTTCGCTTCGCTTCCCTTTGCTTCGCTTCGCTTCGCTTCTCTTGGCTTCGCTTAGCTTCGCTTCGCTTCTCTTTGCTTCGCTTTGCTGAGCTTCGCTGAGCTTCGCTTAGCTTCGCTTAGCTTCGCTTCGCATTGCTCAGCTTCGCTTCGCTTCGATAAGCTTCGCTTCGCTTCGCTTAACTTCGCTTAGCTTCACTTAGCTACGCTTTGCTTCTCTTCGCTTAGCTTCGCTTAGCTTAGCCTCTCTTCGCTTCTCTTCGCTTAGCTTCGCTTCGCTTCCCTTAGCTTCGCTTAGCTTCGCTTCGCTTCCCTTAGCTTAGCTTAGCTTCGCTTAGCTTCCCTTAGCTTCACTTCGCTTCTCTTAGCTTAGCTTCGCTTCGCTTAGCTTTGCTTAGCTTTGCTTCGCTTCGCCTAGATTCGCTTAGCTTTGCTTCGCTTTGCTTAGCTTCGCTTCGCTTCCCTTAGCTGCGCTTTGCTTCTCTTCGCATAGCTTCGCTTAGCTTCGCTTTGCTTTGCTTCGCTTCATTTAGCTTTGCTTAGCCTCGCTTCACTTCGCTTAGCTTTGCTTCGCTTCGCTTAGCTTCGCTTAGCTTAGCTTAGCTTCGCTTCGCTTAGCTTCGCTTCGCTTAGCTTCGCTTAGCTTGGCTACGCTTCGCTTAGCTTTGCTTCGCTTCGCTTAGCTTCGCTTCGCTTAGCTTCGCTTAGCTTGGCTACGCTTCGCTTAGCTTTGCTTAGCTTCGCTTCGCTAAGCTTGGCTTCGCTTCCCTTAGCTTCGATTCGCTTCGCTTAGCCACGCTTCGCCTCGCTTATCTTCGCTTCGCTTCTCTTAGCTTCGCTTAGCTTCGCTTCGCTTCTCTTCGCTTCTCTTCGCTTAGCTTCGCTTCACTTCTCTTTGCTTCGCTTAGTTTCGCTTAGCTTTGCATACCTTTGCATAGATTCGCTTCACTTCGCTTTGCTTCGCTTCGCTTCGCTTAGCTTCGCTTCCCTTACCTTAGTTTCGCTTCGCTTAGCTTTGCTTCTCTTCGCTTTGCTTCGCTTCTCTTCGCTTTGCTTCGCTTAGCTTCGCTTCGCTTCGCTTCACTTCACTTCGCTTCGCTTCGCTTTGCTTCGCTTAGCTTCGCTTCTTTTAGCTTAGCTTCGCTTCGCTTAGCTTCGCTTCGCTTCCCTTCGCTCCTCTTACCTTTGCTTCGCTTCTCTTTGCTTAGCTTCGCTCCGCTTAGCCTAGCTTCGCTTTGCATCGCTTAGCTTAGCTTCGCTTTACTTCGCTTAGCTTCGCTTCGATTAGCTTCGCTTTGATTCGCTTTGCTTTGCTTGGCTTGGCTTTGCTTCGCTTTGCTTGGCTTCGTGTTGCTTTGTTTTGCTTTGCTTCCCTTGCCTTGGCTTGACTTGGCTTGGATTCGCTTCGCTTGGCTTGGCTTTTCTTTGCTTTGCTTCGCTTGGCTTGGCTTTGCTTGGCCTGACTTGGCTTCACTTTGCTTCGCTTGGCTTGGCTTCGCTTCGCTTGGCTTGGCTTGGCTTGGCTTGGCTTCGATTGGCTTGGCTTCGCTTTGCTTGGCTTGGCTTCGCTTGGCTTCGCTTCGCTTGGCTTCGCTTGGCTTGGCTTCGCTTCTCTTGGCTTCGCTTAGCTTCACTTCGCTTGGCTTCGCCTCGCTTGGCTTCCCATCGCTTTGCTTGGCTTGGCTTTGCTTCGCTTCGCTTGTCTTCACTTTTCTTCGCTTCCATTTGCTTGGCTTCGCTTGGCTCCGCTTGGCTCCGCTTGGCTCTGCTTGGCTTGGCTTCGCTTCGCTTCCCTTGGCTTCGCTTCGCTTTGCTTGGCTGATCTTTGCTTCGCTTGGCTTGGCTCCGCTTCTCTTTGCTTGGCTTCGCTTGGCTTTGCTTCCCTTGGGTTGGCTTGGCTTCGCTTGGCTTTGCTTGGCTTGGCTTTGCTTCGTTTTGCATGGCTTCGCTTGGCTTCACTTGGCTTCGCTTCGCTTGGCTTTGGTTCCATTCGTTTGGCTTCGCTTTGCTTCGCTTGGCTTTGCTTCGCTTGGTTTCGCTTTGCTTGGCTTCGCTTCGCTTGGCTCTTCGCTTCGCTTTGCTTGGCTTCACTTGACTTTGCTTTGCTTCACTTTGCTTTGCTTGGCTTTGTTTTGCTTGGCTTTGCTTCTCTTTGCTTGGCTTCGACTCACTTCACTTCGCTTGGATTCACTTCGTGTAACTTTGCTTGACTTCGCTAAGTTTGGATTCGCTTCGCTTGGCTGGGCTTCGCTTGTCTTTGCTCTGTTCTGCTTTGCTTCGCTTCGCTTTGCTTAGCTTGGCTTCGCTTTGCTTGGCTTCGCTTCGCTTGGCTTGGCTTCACTTCGCTTTGCTTGGCTTCACTTCGCTTCACATCACTTGGCCTGGCTTCGCTTTGGTTCGCTTGGCTGGGCGTGGCTTCGCTTCGCTTCGCTTCGCTTTGCTTCACTTAGCTTTGCTCCGCTTCGCCTAGCTTCGCTTAGCTTCACTTAGCTTTGCTTCGCTTCGCTTAGCTTCGCTTCACTTCGCTTAGCTTCGATTCGCTTCCCTTAGCTTAGCTTCACTTCGCTTAGCTTCGCTTCGCTTCCCTTAGCTTTGCTTCGCTTCGCTTCTCTTAGCTTCGCTTCGCTTCGCTTAACTTCGCTTCGCTTCTCTTCGCTTAGCTTTGCTTAGCTTCGCTTCGCCTCGTTTAGCTTTGCTTAGCCTCGCTTAGCTTTGCTTCACTTTGCTTAGCTTTGCTTCTCTTCGCTTAGCTTCGCATAGCTTTGCTTCGCTTCGCTTAGCTTCACTTCGCTTCTCTTAGCTTCACTTTGCTTAGCTTCGCTTCGCTTCTCTTTGCTTCGCTTAGCTTCGCTTTGCTTTGCTTCGCTTCGCTTGGCTTCGCTTTGCTTAGCTTCACTTCGCTTCGCTTAGCTTCGCTTCGCTTAGCTTCGCTTCGCTTAGCTTAGCTTCGCTTAGCTTCGCTTCGCTTCTCTTAGCTTCGCTACGCTTCACTTCGCTTTGGCTCGCTTCTCTTCGCTTAGCTTCGATTAGCTTCGCTTCGCTTACCTTAGCTTCACTTAGCTTCGCTTCTCTTAGCCTCGCTTAGCTTCGCTTTGGTTTGCTTGGCTGGGCTTGGCTTCGCTTCGCTTCGCTTTGCCTTGCTTCACTTAGCTTTGCTTCGTTTCGCCTAGCTTCGCTTAGCTTCGCTTAGCTTTGATTCGCTTCCCTTAGCTTAGCTTCACTTCGCTTCGCTTCCCTTAGCTTTTCTTCACTTCTCTTTTCTTAGCTTTGCTTCGCTTCGCTTAGCTTCGCTTCGCTTCCCTTCGCTTCTCTTCGCTTAGCTTTGCTTAGCTTCGCTTCGCCTCGTTTAGCTTCACTTAGCCTCGCTTAGCTTTGCTTCACTTTGCTTAGCTTCGCTTCTCTTCGCTTAGCTTCGCTTAGCCTTGCTTCGCTTCGCTTAGCTTCACTTCGCTTTGCTTAGCTTCACTTCGCTTAGCTTCGCTTCGCTTCGCTTCGCTTCTCTTAGCTTCGCTTCGCTTCGCTTTGCTTTGCTTCGCTTCGCTTAGCTTCGCTTTGCTTAGCTTCGCTTTGCTTCGCTTAGCTTCGCTTCGCTTCCCTTAGCTTCGCTTAGCTTAGCTTCGCTTCTCTTAGCTTCGCTTAGCTTCGCTTAGCTTTGCTTTGCTTCGCTACGCTTCACTTCGCTTCGCTTCACTTAGCTTCGATTAGCTTCGCTTCGCTTACCTTAGCTTCGCTTAGCTTCGCTTCTCTTAGCTTCGCTTCGCTTTGCTTCTCTTCGCTTCTCATTGCTTCGCTTCGCTTCGCTTACCTTTGCTTCGCTTCTCTTAGCTTTGCTTAGCTTCGCTTAGCTTTGCTTCGCTTCACTTTCGATCTGCTTCGCTTCGCTTTGCTTCGCTTCGCTTCCCTTAGCTGCGCTTCGCTTCTCTTCGCATAGCTTCTCTTCGCTTCGCTTAGCTTCGCTTTGCTTTGCTTCGCTTCGTTTAGCTTCGCTTAGCCTTGCTTTGCTTCGCTTAGCTTTGCTTGGCTTGGCTTCGGTTCGCTTGGCTTGGCTTTTCTTTGCTTCGCTTCGCTTGGCTTCGCTTTGCTTCTCTTGACTTGGCTTCACTTTGCTTCGCTTGGCTTGGCTTGGCTTGGCTTGGCTTGGCTTCGATTGGCTTGGCTTCGCTTTGCTTGGCTTCGCTTGGCTTGGCTTCGCTTGGTATCGCTTCGCTTGGCTTCCCATCGCTTTGCTTGGCTTGGCTTTGCTTCGCTTCGCTTGTCTTCGCTTTTCTTCACTTCCCTTTGCTTGGCTTCTCTTGGCTCCGCTTGGCTTGGCTTCGCTTCGCTTCCCTTGGCTTCGCTTCGCTTTGCTTGGTTGATCTTTGCTTCGCTTGGCTTGGCTTCGCTTCTCTTTGCTTGGCTTCGCTTGGCTTTGCTTCCTTTGGGTTGGCTTGGCTTCGCTTGGCTTGGCTTTGCTTCGTTTGGCTTGGCTTCGATTGGCTTCACTTGGCTTCGCTTCGCTTGGCTTTGGTTCCATTCGCTTGGCTTCGCTTTGCTTCGCTTGGCTTTGCTTCGCTTAGTTTCGCTTCGCTTGGCTTCGCTTCGCTTGGCTCTTTGCTTCGCTTTGCTTGGCTTCGCTTGGCTTTGCTTTGCTTCACTTTGCTTCGCTTGGCTTTGTTTTGCTTGGCTTTGCTTCTCTTCGCTTGGCTTCGCCTCACTTCGCTTCGCTTGGATTCACTTCATGTAGCTTTGCTTGACTTCGCTTAGTTTGGATTCGCTTCGCTTGGCTGGGCTTCGCTTGTCTTTGCTCTGTTCTGCTTTGCTTCGCTTCGCTTTGCTTGGCTTGGCTTCGCTTCGCTTGGCTTCGCGTCGCTTGGCTTTGCTGCGCTTGGCATCGCTTGGCTTTGCTTCGCTTCGTTTCGCTTCGCTTGGCTTGGCTTTGCTTCGCTTGGCTTCCCTTCGTTTCGCTTTGCTCGGCTTCGCTTGGCTTTGCTTCGCTTCGCTTCACTTCGCTTTGCTTGGCTTCCCTTCACATCACTTGGCCTGGCTTCGCTTTGGTTTGCTTGGCTGGGCTTGGCTTGGCTTCGCTTTGCTTCAAATAGCTTTGCTTCGCTTCGCCTAGCTTCGCTTAGCTTCGCTTAGCTTTGCTTCGCTTCGCTTAGCTTCGCTTCGCTTCGCTTAGCTTCGATTCGCTTCCCTTAGCTTAGCTTATCTTCGCTTAGCTTCGCTTCGCTTCCCTTAGCTTTGCTTCGCTTCGCTTCTCTTAGCTTCGCTTCGCTTCTCTTAGCTTCACTTCGCTTCTCTTTGCTTAGCTTTGCTTAGCTTCGCTTCGCCTCGTTTAGCTTCGCTTAGCCTCGCTTAGCTTTGCTTCACTTTGCTTAGCTTCGCTTCTCTTCGCTTAGCTTCGCTTAGCTTTGCTTCGCTTCACTTAGCTTCACTTCGCTTAGCTTCGCTTCGCTTCACTTCGCTTCTCTTAGCTTCGCTTTGCTTTGCTTCGCTTCGCTTACCTTCGCTTTGCTTAGCTTCGCTTCGCTTCGCTTACCTTCGCTTTGCTTAGCTTCGCTTCTCGTCCCTTAGCTTCGCTTAGCTTCGATTCGCTTCTCTTAGCTTCGCTTAGCTTTGCTTTGCTTCGCTACGCTTCACTTCGCTTTGCTTCGCTTCGCTTCGCTTAGCTTCGATTAGCTTCGCTTCGCTTACCTTACCTTCGCTTAGCTTCGCTTCTCTTAGCTCCGCTTAGCTTCGCTTCGCTTTGCTTCTCTTCGCTTCTCTTTGCTTCGCTTCGCTTCGCTTAGCTTCGCTTAGCTTCACTTCGCTTAGCTTCGCTTAGCTTGGCTTAGCTTCGCTTCGCTTAGCTTCGCTCTGCTTCCCTTAGCTTCGCTTCGCTTCTCTTCGCTTAGCTTTGATTCGCTTCCCTTAGCTTAGCTTAGCTTCGCTTAGCTTCCCTTAGCTTCACTTCGTTTCTCTTAGCTTAGCTTCGCTTTGCTTAGCTTCGCTTAGCTTTGCTTCGCTTCGCCTAGCTTCGCTTAGCTTTGCTTAGCTTTGCTTCGCTTCGCTTCCCTTAGCTTAGCTTCGCTTTGCATAGCTTCGCTTCGCTTCCCTTAGCTGTGCTTACCTTCGCTTCACTTCGCTTAGCTTCGCTTAGCTTTGCTTCGCTTCGCTTAGCTTCGCTTCGCTTTCGATCTTCTTCGCTTCGCTTTGCTTCGCTTCGCTTCCCTTAGCTGCGCTTCGCTTCTCGTCGCATAGCTTCGCTTTGCTTTGCTTCGCTTTGTTTAGCTTCGCTTAGCATCACTTCACTTCGCTTAGCTTTGCTTCGCTTCGCTTAGCTTCGCTTCGCATAGCTTCGCTCCGCTTCGCTTAGCTTGGCTTCGCTTTTCTTCGCTTAGCTTCGCTTCGATTAGCATTGCTTTGATTCGCTTTGCCTTGCTTGGCTTGGCTTCGCTTCGCTTTGCTTGGCTTCTCGTTGCTTTGTTTGGCTTTGCTTCCCTTGCCTTGGCTTGGCTTGGCTTCGCTTCGCTTCGCTTCGCTTGGCTTGGCTTTTCTTTGCTTCGCTTTGCTTCGCTTCGCTTGGCTTCGCTTTGCTTGGCTTCGCTTTGCTTGGCTAGACTTGGCTTCACTTGGCTTCGATTGGCTTGGCTTCGCTTTGCTGGGCTTCGCTTGGCTTGGCTTCGCTTGGCTTCGCTTCGCTTGGCTTGGCTTCGCTTCTCTTGGCTTCGCTTAGCTTCCCTTCGCTTGGCTTCGCCTCGCTTGGCTTCCCATCGCTTTGCTTGGCTTGGCTTTGCTTCGCTTCGCTTGTCTTCGCTTTTCTTCGCTTCCCTTTGCTTGGCTTCGCTTGGCTCCGCTTGGCTTGGCTTGGCTTCGCTTCCCTTGGCTTCGCTTCGCTTTGCTTGGCTGATCTTTGCTTCGCTTGGCTTGGCTCCGCTTCTCTTTGCTTGGCTTCACTTGGCTTTGCTTCCCTTGGGCTGGCTTGGCTTCACTTGCCTTCGCTTGGCTCGGCTTTGCTTCGTTTCGCTTGGCTTCGCTTGGCTTCACTTGGCTTCGCTTCGCTTGGCTTTGGTTCCATTCGCTTGGCTTTGCTTCGCTTCCCTTAGCTTGGCTTAGCTTCGCTTCGCTTAGCTTTGCTTCGCTTCCCTTAGCTTCGCTTCGCTTCTCTTCCCTTAGCTTAGCTTCGCTTCGCTTAGCTTTGCTTCGCTTTGCTTAGCTTCGCTTCGCTTTTGATCTGCTTCGCTTCGCTTCGCTTAGCTTGGCTTCGATTCGCTTAGCTTTGCTTAGCTTCGCTTCGCTTCGCTTCCCTTAGCTTCTCTTCGCTTTGCTTAGCTTCGCTTAGCCGCGCTTCGCCTCGCTTCGCTTCTCTTAGCTTCGCTTAGCTTTGCTTTGCTTCTCTTTGCTTCTCTTCGCTTAGCTTCGCTTCGCTTCTCTTAGCTTTGCTTAGTTTCGCTTAGCTTTGCTTCCCTTTGCTTAGATTTGCTTCGCTTCGCTTAGCTTCGCTTCTCTTTGCTTCGCTTCTCTTAGCGTTGCTTAGCTTCGCTTAGCTTTGCTTAGCTTCACTTCGCTTTGCTTTGCTTCGCTTAGCTTCGCTTCGATTAACTTAGCTTCGCTTCGCTTAGCTTCGCTTCGATTGGCTTCCCTTCGCTTCTCTTAGCTTCGCTTGGCTTCCCTTTGCTTCGCTTTGCTTCGCTTAGCTACGCTTCGCTTCTCTTAGCTTTGCTTCGTTTCTCTTTGCTTAGCTTCGCTCTGCTTAGCCTAGCTTCGCTTCGCATCGCTTAGCTTAGCTTCGCTTTACTTCGCTTAGCTTTGCTTCGATTAGCTTCGCTTTGATTCGCTTGGCTTGGCTGCGCTTCGCTTTGCTTGGCTTCGTGTTGCTTGTTTGGCTTTGCTTCCCTTGCCTTGGCTTGGCTTGGTTTGGCTTCACTTCGCTTGGCTTGGCTTTTCTTTGCTTCGCTTTGCTTCGCTTCGCTTGGCTTCTTTTTGCTTGGCTTCGCTTGGCTTGGCTTCGCTTGGCTTCGCTTCGCTTGGCTTGGCTTTGCTTCGCTTCGCTTGGCTTGACTTGGCTTGGCTTGGCTTGGCTTGGCTTGGCTTGGCTTAGCTTCGCTTTGCTTGGCTTGGCTTCGCTTCGCTTCGCTTAGCATGGCTTGGCTTCGCTTCACTTTGCTTTGCATTGCTTCGCTTCACGTGGCTTCACTTTGGTAAGCTTTCGTTCGCTTTTCTTTACTTTGCTTTGCTTCGCTTTGCTTTGCTTTGCTTAGCTAAGCGAAGCCAAGCGAAGCAAAGCCAAGGAAGCGAAGCCAAGCGAAGCGAAGGGAAGCGAAGCGAAGGGAAGCGAAGCGAGGCCAAGCGAAGCGAAGTGAAGCGAAGCGAAGCTAAGCGAAGCGAGGAGAAGCTAAGGAAAGCAAAGCGAAGCGAAGCGAAGCTTGGCTTGGCTTGGCTTTGCTTGGCTTTGCTTCACTTTGTATCTCTTTGCTTTGCTTCGCTTGCCTTGGCTTCGCTTCGCTTGGCTTCGCTTGGCATGGCTTGGCTACGCTTCGCTTGGCTTCGCTTCGTTTCCCTTCATTTTGCTTCACTTCAGTTGGTTTCGCTTCGTCTCGCTTTGCTAGGCTTGGTTTCTCTTCGCTTGGCTTCGCTTCGCTTGGCTTTGCTTCGATTCGCTTGGCTTTGCTTCGCTTCGCTTGGCTTCACTTCGCTTTGTTTCGCTTCGCCTTGCTTTGCTTCGCTTGGCCTCGCTTGGCTTCGCTTTGCTTCCCTTCGCATCGCTTCGCTTGGCTTCACTTGGCTTCTCTTCGCTTCGCTTTGCTCCGCTTCGCTTGGCTTCTCTTCGCTAGTGCTTGGCTTCGCTTCGCTTGGCTCCGCTTTGCTTGGCTTCACTTTGCTTGTCTTCGCTTGTCTTTGCTTTGCTTTGCTTGGCTTCGCTTCGCTTCGCTTTGCTTCGCTTGGCTTCCCTTCGATTTGCTGCGCATGGCTTCGCTTCGCTTTGCTTGGCTTTGCCTCGCTTCGCTTCGCTTCTCTTGGCTTCACTTGTCTTCGCTTTGCTTGGCTTTGCTTGGCTTCGCTTCACTTTGCTTCGCCTCGCTTCACTTGGCTTTGCTTCTCTTTGCCTGGCTTCGCTTGGCTTAGCTTCGCTTTGCTTGGCTTGGCTCCGCTTCTCTTCGCTTGGCTTTGCTTGGCTTTGCTGCGCTTGGGTTGGCTTGGCTTTGCTTGGCTTTGCTTGGCTTTGCTTGGCTTGGCTTTGCTTGGCTTCCCTTTGCTTCGCTTGGCTTCGTTTTGCTTGGCTTTGCTTTGCTTGGCTTGGCTTGGCTTGGCTTCACTTGGCTATGCTTGGCTTGGCTTCGCTTTTGCTTGGCTTGGCTTTGCTTCGCTTGGCTTGGCTTCGCTTCACTTGGCTTGGCATCGCTTCACTTGGCTTGGCTTTGCTTCGCTTGACTTGGTTTGGCTTCGCTTGGCTTGGCTTCGCTTTGCTTCTCTTGGCTTCGCTTTGCATTGCTGCGATTGGCTTCGCTTGGCTTCGTTTCGCTTGGTTTCACTTTGTTTTGCTTTGCTTCGCTTCGTTTAGCTTTGTTTCACTTTGCTTCGCTTGGCTGCGCTTCGCTTCGCTTCGTTTCGCTTCATTTCACTTCGCTTCGCTTGGCTTCAATTTGCTTTGCTTGGCTTCTCTTTGCTTGGCTTCGCTTGGATTCGCTTGTCTCGGCTTCGCTTGGATTCGCTTGGCTCGGATTTGCTTGGCTTTGCTTATTTCCACTTGGCTTCCATTGGCTTCGCTTGGTTTCGCTTCGCTTCGTTTCGCTTTGCTTGGCTTCGCTTCGCTTCGCTTGGCTTGGCTTCCCTTCGCTTGGATTGGCTTCGCTTGGTTTGGCTTCGCTTCGCTTCACGTGGCTTGGCTTGGCTTGGCTTCGTTTGGTTTGGCTTGGCTTCGCTTCGCTTCGCATTGCTTGGTTTCGCTTCGCTTCACTTCACTGGGTTCGCTTGGCATTGCTTTGCTTCGCTTGGGTTCGCCTCGCTTCGCTTGGCTGTTCTTTGCTTTGCTTTGCTTGTCTTTGCTTTGCTTCGCTTGTCTTCGCTTTGCTTGGCTTTGCTTCGCTTCGCTTGGCTTCGCTTCCCTTCGCTTGGCTTCGCTTTGCTTTGCTTGGCTTCACTTCCCTTCGCTTGGCTTCGCTTCGGTTTTCTTGGATTCGCTTCGCTTTGCTTGGCTTCGCTTCCCTTGGCTTTGCTTCGTTTGGCTTGGCTTGGCTTGGCTTTGCTTCGCATTGCTTGGCTTCGCTTTGCTTCACTTCGCTGGGTTCGCTTGGCTTTGCTTTGCTTCGCTTGGATTCGCTTCGCTTCACTTGTCTTTGCTTTGATTCGCTTGTCTTTGCTTTGATTCGCTTGTCTTCGCTTCGCTTGGCTTTGCTTTGCTTGGCTTGACTTGGCTTCACTTTGCTTCGCTTGGCTTGGCTTCGCTTCGCTTGGCTTGGCTTGGCTTGGCTTGGCTTCAAATTGGCTTGGCTTTGCTTTGCTTGGCTTTGCTTCGCTTCGCTTCGCTTTGCTTGGCTTCGCTTGGCTTGGCTTCGCTTCACTTGGCTTCGCTTAGCTTCCCTTCACTTGGCTTCGCCTCGCTTGGCTTCCCATCGCTTTGCTTGGCTTGGCTTTGCTTCGCTTCGCTTGAATCGCTTTTCTTCGCTTCACTTTGCTAGGCTTCGCTTGGCTCCGCTTGGCTTGGCTTCGCTTCGCTTCCCTTGGCTTCGATTCGCTTCGCTTGGCTGATCTTTGCTTTGCTTGGCTTGGCTCCGCTTCTCTTTGCTTGGCTTCGCTTGGCTTTGCTTCCCTTGGGTTGGCTTGGCTTTGCTTGGCTTTGCTTGGCTTGGCTTTGCTTCGTTTCGCTTGGCTTCGCTTGGCTTCACTTGGCTTCGCTTCGCTTGGCTTTGGTTCCATTCGCTTGGCTTCGCTTGGCTTTGCTTCGCTTAGTTTCGCTTCGCTTGGCTCTTTGCTTCGCTTTGCTTGGCTTCGCTTGGCTTTGCTTTGCTTCACTTTGCTTCGCTTGGCTTTGTTTTGCTTGGCTTTGCTTCTCTTCGCTTGGCTTCGCCTCACTTTGCTTCGCTTGGATTCACTTCGTGTAGCTTTGCTTGACTTCGCTTAGTTTGGCTTCGCTTTGCTTGGCTTGGCTTCGCTTGTCTTTGCTCTGTTCTGCTTTCCTTCGCTTCGCTTTGCTTGGCTTGGCTTCGCTTCGCTTGGCTTCGCTTCGCTTGGCTTTGCTTCGCTTGGCTTTGCTTCGCTTCGTTTCGCTTTGCTTGGCTTGGCTTTGCTTCGCTTGGCTTCCCTTCGCTTCGCTTTGCTCGGCTTCGCTTGGCTTTGCTTCGCTTCGCTTCACTTCGCTTTGCTTGGCTTCGCTTCACATCACTTGGCCTGGCTTCGCTTTGGTTCGCTTGGCTGGGCTTGGCTTCGCTTCGCTTCGCTTCGCATCGCTTGGTTTCGCTTCTTTTCACTTCGCTCTGCTTGGCTTGTCTTCGCATTGCTTGGCTTCACTTCGCTTCGCTTGGCTTCGCTTTGCTTCGCTTGGCTTGGATTCACTTCGCTTCCCTTGGCTTCGCTTCCCTTGGCTTCGCTTCGCTTCACTTGGCTTGGCTCCGCTTCGCTTGGCTTCGCTTTGCTTGGCTGGGCTTGGCTTCGCTTCGCTTGGCTTCACTTCGCTTGGCTTGTCTTGGCTTTGCTTCGCTTGGCTTTGTTTCGCTTCGCTTGGCTTCGCTTCGCTCTGCTTGGCTTGGCTTGGCCTGGCTTGGCTTGGCTTTGCTTCGCTTTGCTTGGCTTGGCTTCACTTCGCTTCGCTTCGCTTGTCTTTGCTGCCCTTTGATTCGGTTCGGTTGGCTTCACTTCACTTCGGTTGGCTTTGCTTGGCTTCCCTTGGCTTCGCTTTTCTTTGCTTGGCTTCCCTTGGCTGGGCTTGGCTTCGCTTCGCATCGCTTGGTTTCGCTTCTTTTCACTTCGCTCTGCTTGGCTTGTCTTCACATTGCTTGGCTTCACTTCGCTTCGCTTGGCTTCGCTTTGCTTCGCTTGGCTTGGATTCACTTCGCTTCCCTTGGCTTCGCTTCGCTTCACTTGGCTTGGCTCCGCTTCGCTTGGCTTCGCTTCGCTTGGCTGGGCTTGGCTTCGCTTCGCTTGGCTTCACTTCGCTTGGCTTGTCTTGGCTTTGCTTCGCCTGGCTTTGTTTCGCTTCGCTTGGCTTCGCTTCGCTCTGCTTGGCTTGGCTTGGCCTGGCTTGGCTTGGCTTTGCTTCGCTTTGCTTGGCTTGGCTTCACTTTGCTTCGCTTCGCTTGTCTTTGCTGCCCTTTGATTCGGTTCGGTTGGCTTCACTTCGCTTCGCTTGGCTTCGGTTGGCTTTGCTTGGCTTCCCTTGGCTTCGCTTTTCTTTGCTTGGCTTCCCTTGGCTTGGCTTGGCTTTGCTTTGCCTCGCTTCGCCCCCGCTTCGCCTCGCTTCGCCCCGCTTTGCCTTGCTTCGCCACGCTTCGTCTCGTCTCGCCTCGCTTTGCCTCGCTTCGCCTCGCTGTTGGTGCAACCCTATGGCTTGCACTCAGCTTATCGTCCTTGTTTTTGTGTGTGCATGCATGGCATGGAATGATTTGTGAGTCTATGTCATTGCTATCTAGTGCTTGTGTGTGTGCTTGAATGGTGTATCACAATGTGGTTTGTGTCGGTCAGGACATTAGCGAGTTTTTACAACTCGCATGTCGAGTCGTCGTTTGCGCGTCGCATGTATTTTTCTATTTTTGTCGAGTGTGAAGTGTCCATTGCATCGCAGGTGAGTGCAGAAAGCTTTCATCAACTCAAGAAGAATTTATCTTGCAGAACCAAGACCAAGAGCTCAAGATTTCAAGCCCATGTGACGCGGATAAATATTAAAATAGTGAAAATAGTAATGCTACTTCGTGTAGTGTTACATTTTACTTGGTGTAGCCCCTTGTTGGGTTTGTTTCGAGTCCCTTCGTGGTTGGGGACTCTGTGGTGTTGTACCACCAACGTGGACCTCTTGGGGTATGTAGAGGCTGGGAACCATCTCAATCTCGATTCTTCTTGCTAGGTTTGTACTTCAAAGACTATAGTGGCTGCTATACCTCTTGCCAGTCAAACCGCCATAGCGCCGTCAAATCTTCATGGAATTTCATAATTCAACTTGCTGCTGATAGGCAAAGGCAACGCGCTTGAGATCCAACTTACACATTGCTGTTTGAGGCATTGATCAGATCGTTATCAATATTTGAAGCTGTCTGACGGAATTCTGACTGTGCACTCTATCTCTCATTTTAGGCACATTTGAGTCTATTGTGAGTATAATAAGTGGTATCAGAGCCCCTTGAAGCCATTTCGGACATGCCTAGACCTGAGGAAGGGGGTGGCAGAGGTGCTGGAGGCAGAGAAGACGCCCAAGCACGCGGTCAACACCAAGATCCACCCATTGCTCCCGTGCAACCTAGCCAGTACTGGCCCTGGGAAGGGGAGCAGCACCAGTACTGGCCCTGGGAAGGGGAGCAGCACCAGTACTGGCCCTGGGGAGGGGAGCAGCACCAGTGCTAGCCCTGGGGAGGGGAGCAGCACCAGTGCTGGCCCTGGGAAGGGGAGCAGCACCGGACTCGGCTGCTGGGAGCGCTGAGGAGGGGAGGATGGTAGCGCTACTGTAGCAGCAGCAAACGGGAGATGGCTGTGGGAAACCATCTGTGGCGCTACACACCACTGCACGAGTCTGGGGAGTGGGTGCTGTCGGGTGGAAGGAGAGGCGGTTGCTGGAAGCGCTGCAGCAGCGGAGGCTGCACCACTGCCCATATCTGGTTTTGAGGCGCCTCAAAACTAGAAGCGCAGCAGCAGTGGAGGCTCCACCGCAACTCAACTCTGGCGTGTTGGTGGTGTCAGACGAGGAGAGGGTGAAGCTGATCGGAGGGTGAAGCCGAGGGGAGGGTGAAGCCGAGGGGAGGGTGAAGCCGAGGGAGGGGTGAAGCCGAGGGGAGGGTGAAGCCGAGGGAGGGGTGAAGCCGAGGGGAGGGTGAAGCCGAGGGAGGGGTGAAGCCGAGGGGAGGGTGAAGCCGAGGGGAGGGTGAAGCCGAGGGGAGGGTGAAGCCGAGGGGAGGGTGAAGCCGAGGGGAGGGTGAAGCTGAGGGAGGGGTGAAGCCGAGGGGAGGGTGAAGCCGAGGGGAGGGTGAAGCCGAGGGAGGGGTGAAGCCGAGGGGAGGGTGAAGCCGAGGGGAGGGTGAAGCCGAGGGAGGGGTGAAGCCGAGGGGAGGATGAAGCCGAGGGGAGGGTGAAGCCGAGGGGAGGGTTAAGCCGGGGGGAGGGTGAAGCCGAGGGGAGGGTGAAGCCGAGGGGAGGGTGAAGCCGAGGGGAGGGTGAAGCCGAGGGGAGGGTGAAGCCGGGGGGAGGGTGAAGCCGAGGGGAGGGTGAAGCCGGGGGGAGGGTGAAGCCGAGGGGAGGGTGAAGCCGAGGGGAGGGTGGGGGTGGGGTGTGGCATGGGGAGTGTGGGGTGCTGTGTTTTTTCTTTCTTGTTCCTGTTGCACAGTATTTGAGGCGCCTCAAATCCGTGTTGTGACTGTAACTAACTGTGACTCTGCTCTGGCCGGCAGTGCACTGCAGTGCCTGTTCTGTTCCTTGCTCCCACCTCACTTGTAGCACGAGCTGCAGTGAGGAAAGTTTGAGTTTTGAGACGACCTGCAGACATCTCAAAACGCCTGCACACGAGGGGCAGTGGGGAAATGTGAGTTTTGAGATGACTCAAAACTCGCCTTGCTTCTGTTCACTGCAGACGAACTGCAGTGCACAGAACTGGGCAACAGAATTTAAAATAAAAAGATACTAATAAAAAGGCAGCAGGATGTGGGCAGGAAGAAGTAGCGACGGGCAGCTGCAATCGAGGTGTTTTTTCACCTGCCAACCAGAGGGGGGCAGGATTAACAAATTTTCTCTCAATTTCCTCTCCCCCCCTCCCAACAGGGTCCCAAGCGACGACCCCCACCTCACCGTTATATATAGGATATAATTTAACACTAGGGAGGCTTTCTCTGGGGAAGGTGGATATATGAAGCTTAACTCTCCTGAGGATATCCCTTCTTGTCCCAGAAGTTAAGACTTGTGACTTCATGACTTGGTATCAGAGCTGTAGGAGCAGGGCTCTGGCTAAGGTTTTGGGAAGCCTTTCTAGTCAAGGCACCCTCCCACCCCTACCCTTTGGCATTAGGGTACCGTGCATGGACACCCTAGTTTATACAGGGTGTTTCAAACTGCGACCCTTTTCAGAGAGGGTTGGAGTTAATGTTACTCTGACGAAATCTCTACCTGCTATGGGTGTGTGGGCACAGTTCGTGTCACAGCAGCGCACACGTGTGAACACTCGCGCAAAGGGAATGTGATAAGTGTACATGAAAGTCATTGGCAAGCGATTTACAAAGCCGAGCATACAGCAAATCACTACAGTCAGGTTTGGATGCGCCCGGCGCAACTACTACAACGACAGTAACACACAAAAGGCCTCTGCTCCGCGAAAGGCCTCTGCTGCACGAAAGGCCTCTGCTGCGCAAAAGGCCTCTGCTGTGCAAAAGGCCTCTGCTGCGCGAAAGGCCTCTGCTGCGCACTGCGACAGGGTCTGCGAGGTAGTATAGTTGGCAGTTGGCTTGGCGCTCTCTCAACTCAGTCAATTGGTCCAATCAATTTTGTAAACAGTTCACACACACGTGCAACGTTTTCTGTCTTGAGGCAGCCCAGCACCGGCAGGTATCGAGGGGACAGGCTGGGGGGTTGTAGTACAGTACTCGCTGGTCCGGGGAAATTTTAGGGTTACCCTTTCTACACAGAGCGGGGAGCGAAGCCACTCTAGATTTCACAGGGCGAAACGAAAGTGTACACTGAAAACGGAAGGGTAGATTTTTACTTCAGTCTGAAAAATCAGACTAACACACACTGAGCACCCTGAAAATCAGATTAAACAGGGTGAATCACCCTGTTAACATGTGCCCTGTGTAGGAGCTATTATGAGATATAGTTCCTATCAGTACCTGTGCTGAATATTGGGGGTGGTTCTAGTTTCTCTGGGCAAGAAGCATTTGTTTTGAATATGAATAAGCTAGCTAGTAACGCATGTCTAGTTTCTCTAGGCAAGATGCATTACACTGCTCAAATATGCAGTTGGCTGCAGGAGTGTACATCTGGGCAGATCAGGGCTAGAAACACCATGCACGTCAGCTAAAATCAGCTAGGGTGTTGTGGTTCTAAGCCGGCTAGCCATTCCCCCTTTCCCGCTTGTGGGCATGCCACAATAACTCAAATACCCTGAATTGAGTACTGCCACCAGTATGTGACCATTGCAGCTAGCAACTTCCTTTCAATACAGAATGCCCAAATAGTTTGATAGAGAAAAGTGCCACACCACAGGTCTTCCTAACAGTATCTACTGACTGAGCACCAAGGTACCAGCAGCATATTCAACCGAGTAGATGGAATGCCGGACGCAACATGAGCGCAGCGTCTAATCAATGCCACCCCACCACACCAAGTCGACATGATGCTGATCATCACGCGGACTCGGCAAAGCCCACGCGCGCCTTGCCAAAGTCGTACACCGAGTGGTACGCCCCCAGGAACGTGTCTCCCAAAATCCTGATGTGCGGAGGGGAGGGGGGAGAGGAGGAAGGGGGGAGAGGGGGAAGGGGGGAGAGGGGGAAGGGGGAAGAGGGGGAAATGGGGAGAGGGGGAAGTGAGGAGTGGGAAAGGTGAGGGGGGGGATAAGTGATGGTGTGCAACAGAGGTGGTACACCTTGCTGAGAATCCTCAGTTGCCGGCTCTTCCAAAGCAGACATGACCAGATGCAACACAAGCCACCTGCCAGCTTCTCACAAGATGGGCCTAAGGGGCTCAGGCACGTCCAAGGGAAGGAAGGCGCTGATGCAGAGCTGCTGCCCACCCTGCCCCACCTGCAGCACGTACTGCTCCGCTCTGCCCTGCTTGTTCAGGTGCTTTGAAGGACACACGACTCACCAGATGGGGCCAAGAGGCTCAGGCACGTCGAGAGGCAGGAAGCCGCTAATACACAGCTGCTGGCCGGCCTGCCCCGCCTGCAGCACGTACTGCTCCGGGCGCAGCTCAAACTGCTTCTCCCCGATGGTGAACGCCACTGCTGGCATCTTGTGCACCTTGCTGCAGTCAACCTGCGCCTGCCCTCCCGGGCTGGGAATGTGCTCGCACATCTGCATTGCAGGGTGGGGAAAGAGAACAGAGACAGGAGAGTGGGCAAGAGAGAGGTTAAATCAAACTGCTTGTCGCCGATGGTGAACACCACTTCTGGCATCTTGTGCACCTTGCTGCAGTCCACCTGCGCTTGACCTCCCGGGCTGGGAATGTGCTCGCTTGGGAAACAGAGTTCAAAGCAGAACCGGCATGGGTACCTTATTGAGGTGGCTGATGATCTCGCTGCGAGTCTTGTTTCTTGCCAGCTGGTTCTGCACCCAGATCACCGTCGCCTCGCACAGGGAGCACTTGGGGTCTCCCAAGCGCCCCCCGTTGCTGCCGCTGCCACTGCCACTGCCACTCGCCTTGTCACCGATCGCACCATTCACGCCAGAATCGTCCACGTTGCTGTCCCCTGGCATCTTGATGATCGGGTCCTCCTCCCAGCCTAGCAGGCGGCGGCTCATGCTGCACGAGTGGAGAAAGGAAGAGGAAGAGAGAGACAGGACGGTACAAGGGAGAGGAGGGGGGGGGGAAGGGGGATGAGGGGAGGGGAATCGGACGATCGGGAGAGTTAGTCTTTAGACTAGCACTGCGCTGATGAAGGCAATCCAGCTGAAAGGACCATCGAGATGAGAAAGGACCATTGGGAGAGTATACGGAGAGGTGGAGGGGTGATGGGCGGGCTGGCTGGCTGGACAGTAATACCTGGGCACGGGCGTGCTGTGGGCGGTGCTGGCAGCCATGTCATCACAGAGGCCGATGGCATGGCACACCAGGGACGGATCCATCTGACGGTGATGTGGGGGGGGGGAGGGAGTGGGGAGGAGGGGGGAGGAGGGGGTGGGCAGGTGGTGAGGGAGGAAGAAGCATGGCACACAAGACGCATGCCCCAGCTGCTTGCACGCCTATCCTCTCACATGCTATCCTTGCACGCAAGCAATCCTAACGGACAATCCTCGCACACAAACGTACCTTCTGCTCCAGCAGGTCAATGATGATAACAGCGTTATCGTGCATCAGCTGCTTGCACGGCCCAACAGGCCCTTTACTTTGTCATCTCACATGCATGTGCGCTAACAACCTCTACAAGCAATCGAACCTTCTGCTCGAGCAGGTCGATGATGATAACAGCGTAGTCGTGCACCAGCTGCTTGCACGCGTGAGGCATCTTGCAGCTCATACACGCACCTGACTGACATTGCAAGCAGCTCTTGCGACAACCAAACATACCTTCTGCTCGAGCAGGTCGATGATGATTACAGCGTAGTCGTGCACCAGCTGCTTGCACGCCTGGCTGAGCACGCCCTTGGCTCCGATGGCCGCGTTGATCTCTGCTATCACTGCCTGCAGTGGGGGGCGCGGTGGGAGGGGCATGGTGGGGAAGAGGGGCGGAGGGGAAGGATGGTCGCATTGCTATCACCGCCTGCAGCACTCAGAGAGGGGCACCATGGGGCAGAGGGGCACCATCCGGCAGCGGGCCACCATGGGGCAAAGAGATGGTCGGTAATAGGGCTCACGGCCGCACCGCCTGAAATGCAGGAGATTTAGACTGGCTGTGGAACTCGACACACGGGAGCATACAGACGAATTTCGGCCCCCCTCCTTCTGGAAGGGCGGGGACTGCTTTTGAGGCGCCTCAAAAGCAGACGCATTCTGCCCCTTCCTTCTGGGAGGCGGGTGGACGGGGGGAAATGGTTGGCGGGGAAATGGTTGGCGGGGAAATGGTTGGCGGGGAAATGGTTGGCGGGGAAATGGTTGGCGGGGAAATGGTTGGCGGGGAAATGGTTGGCGGGGAAATGGTTGGGGCGGAAATGGTTGGGGCGGAAATGGTTGGGGCGGAAATGGTTGGGGGGGAATGGTTGGGGGGGAAATGGTTGGGGGGACCAAGGGGTCGTGAGAGGCACGATAGAGAGTAAGGGGGCGGGAGAGAGGGCAGGAGGAGAAGGGAGGGGGTAGTAACAAGGCCTACCGAGGGAGTTACAAGGCCTACCGAGGGAGATACAAGGCCTACCGAGGGAGATACGAGGCCTACCGAGGGAGATACGAGGCCTACCGAGGGAGATACAAGGCCTACCGAGGGAAAAAGAAGGCCTACCGAGGGAGAAAGGAGGCCTACCGAGGGAGAAAGGAGGCCTACCGAGGGAGAAAGGAGGCCTACCGAGGGAGATATGAGGCCTTCCAAGGGAGATACGAGGCCTACCGAGGGAGAAAGGAGGCCTACCGAGGGAGAAAGGAGGCCTACTGAGGGAGGTAGGAGGCCTACCGAGGGAGATACGAGGCCTACCGAGGGAGAAAGGAGGCCAACCGAGGGAGAAAGAAGGCCTACCGAGGAAGAAAGGAGGCCTACCGAGGGAGATATGAGGCCTACCGAGGGAGATAGGAGGCCTACCGAGGGAGATACGAGGCCTACCGAGGGAGATACGAGGCCTACCGAGGGAGAAAGGAGGCCTACCGAGGGAGAAAGGAGGCCTACCGAGGGAGATATGAGGCCTACCGAGGGAGATATGAGGCCTACCGAGGGAGAAAGGAGGCCTACTGAGGGAGAAAGGAGGCCTACCGAGGGAGAGAGGAGGCCTGCCGAGGGAGAGAGGAGGCCTACCGAGGGGGAGAGGAGGCCTACCGAGGGAGAAAGGAGGCCTACCGAGGGAGAAAGGAGGCCTACCGGGGGAGAAAGGAGGCCTACCAAGGGAGATACGAGGCCTACCGAGGGAGATAGGAGGCCTACCGAGGGAGATACGAGGCATAACAAAGGAGATACGAGGCCTACCAAGGGATATACGAGGCCTACCGAGGGAGATACGAGGCCTACCGAGGGAGATACGAGGCCTACCGAGGGAGATACGAGGCCTACCGAGGGAGATACGAGGCCTACCGAGGGAGATATGAGGCCTACCGAGGGAGATATGAGGCCTACCGAGGGAGAAAGGAGGCCTACCAAGGGAGAAAGGAGGCCTACTGAGGGAGAAAGGAGGCCTACCGAGGGAGAGAGGAGGCCTGCCGAGGGAGAGAGGAGGCCTACCGAGGGGGAGAGGAGGCCTACCGAGGGAGAAAGGAGGCCTACCGAGGGAGAAAGGAGGCCTACCGGGGGAGAAAAGAGGCCTACCAAGGGAGATACGAGGCCTACCGAGGGAGATAGGAGGCCTACCGAGGGAGATACGAGGCATAACAAAGGAGATACGAGGCCTACCAAGGGAGATACGAGGCCTACCGAGGGAGATACGAGGCCTACCGAGGGAGATACGAGGCCTACCGAGGGAGATACGAGGCCTACCGAGGGAGATACGAGGCCTACCGAGGGAGATACGAGGCCTACCGAGGGAGATATGAGGCCTACCGAGGGAGATATGAGGCCTACCAAGGGAGATAGGAGGCCTACCGAGGGAGAAAGGAGGCCTACCGAGAGAGAAAGGAGGCCTACCGAGGGAGATACGACGCCTACCGAGGGAGATAGGAGGCCTACCGAGGGAGAAAGGAGGCCTACCGAGGGAGACACGAGGCCTACCGAGGGAGACAGGAGGCCTACCGAGGGAGATATGAGGCCTACCGAGGGAGATATGAGGCCTACCGAGAGAGAAAGGAGGCCTACCGAGGGAGATACGACGCCTACCGAGGGAGATAGGAGGCCTACCGAGGGAGAAAGGAGGCCTACCGAGGGAGACACGAGGCCTACCGAGGGAGACAGGAGGCCTACCGAGGGAGATAGGAGGCCTACCGAGGGAGAAAGGAGGCCGACCGAGGGAGAAAGGAGGCCTACCAAGGGAGAAAGGAGGCCTACCGAGGGAGAAAGGAGGCCTACCGAGGGAGAAAGGAGGCCTACCGAGGGAGAAAGGAGGCCTACCGAGGGAGAGAGGAGGCCTACCGAGGGAGAGAGGAGGCCTACCGAGGGAGAAATGACGCCTACCGAGGGAGGAAGGAGGCCTACCGAGGGAGAAAGGAGGCCTATTGAGGGAGATACGATGCATACCGAGGGAGATAGGAGGCCTACCGAGGGAGAAAGGAGGCATACCGAGGGAGAAAGGAGGCCTACCGAGGGAGAAAGGAGGCCTACCGAGGGAGAGAGGAGGCCTACCAAGGGAGATACGAGGCCTACCGAGGGAGAAAGGAGGCCTACCAAGGGAGAAAGGAGGCCTACCGAGGGAGAAAGGAGGCCTACCAAGGGAGAAAGGAGGCCTACCGAGGGAGAAAGGAGGCCGAGGAGGCCTACCGAGGGAGATACGAGGCCTACCGAGGGAGAAAGGAGGCCCACCGAGGGAGAGAGGAGGCCTACCGAGGGAGATACAAGGCCTACCGAGGGAGAAAGGAGGCCTACCGAGGGAGGTAGGAGGCCTACCGGGGGAGAAAGGAGGCCTACTGAGGGAGATAGGAGGCCTACCGAGGGATAAAGGAGGCCTACCGAGGGAGATACGAGGCCTACCGAGGGAGATACGAGGCATACCGAGGGAGATACGAGGCCTACCGAGGGAGATACGAGGCCTACCGAGGGAGATACGAGGCCTACTGAGGGAGATACGAGGCCTACCGAGGGAGATACGAGGCATACCGAGGGAGATACGAGGCCTACCGAGGGAGATACGAGGCCTACCGAGGGAGATACGAGGCCTACTGAGGGAGATACGAGGCCTACCGAGGGAGATACGAGGCATACCGAGGGAGATACGAGGCCTACCGAGGGAGATACGAGGCCTACCGAGGGAGATACGAGGCTTAGTTGCTACAAACGCGTTTGGCGTTTGAACGCTAGCGTTTAAACGCTAGCGTTTGAACGCTAAACGCTCGGCAGCATGTATGTGAACGCTAGGCAAACGCTTGCCCGGGCAGGGGTAAAATTTTTACCCGGGCAGGGGTTCAAGATTCCTGTGGGGGAGGGGGGAAACATGGGGGTTCTACCAGCAAGCATTTTGTCTCATAAAAAAGAACCGTGCTTAACATTTAAGCCAGCATCCTCATATGTCATGTAAATCACCTATCCTTAAGGCTATTCTCCAACGACAATCTCGTGTTTTTTTTGGGGGGGCAGCCCGAAAAAAATCCCAGAGAGCGTTTGCGTTTTTGGGTGCGTTTGGCGTTTGCGTTCAAACGCTAGCGTTTGAACGCCAAACGCTTGTCTCCCAGAGCGTTTGTAGCAACTAAGATACGAGGCCTACCGAGGGAGATACGAGGCATACCGAGGGAGATACGAGGCCTACCGAGGGAGATACGAGGCCTACCGAGGGAGATACGAGGCATACCGAGGGAGATACGAGGCCTACCGACGGAGATACGAGGCCTACCGAGGGAGATACCGAGGGGTAGTTGTGAGGCATACCGAGGGTCCAGCGATGAGGGAGGTGCCGGTGTCAGCGATGGCCGCACAGCCATTCTTGCAGATGCCTGGACGAGGGGGGGGGGGGGAGAGGGCAGGAGGAAACGGGGAGGCACGGATACACATAGCTTGATATCACCGCAAGTGCATGGGTCATGGGTCATGGGTCATGGGTCATGGGTCATGGGTCATGGGTCATGGGTCATCATGCGTGATGGATGACTCACTGGTGGTGGACCCGTTGATGAGCACATCGCCCATCTTAAACTGCACAGCCAGCCACACACACACGCACACTCTCACGCGCGCGCGCACACACACACACACACACACTCACACAAACACATGCACACACACACATACACACACACACTCACACACTCACACACTCACACGCACACACGCACAAGCACACAGCAGACATGCACAGACACACGGACAGAGGGGGGAGTCGTGTAAATGGGTGGTTCCCTTCACAGCAACGCAAACTCAAATCTCTCATCTCTCATCTCTCATCTCTCATCTCTCATCTCTCGCACATCGAGCAGCTTACAACCAACAAGCCACATTGACGCATAGGGCCACACCATGCTATTTCCACGCACCTCCCATGCCCCCACGCACCTCCCATGCCCCCACGCACCTCCCATGCCCCCCCCCCCCCCCCCCCCCCCCCACGCACCTCCCATGCCCCCACGCACCTCCCATGCCCCCACGCACCTCCCATGCCCCCACGCACCTCCCATGCCCCCACGCACCTCCCATGCCCCCACGCACCTCCCATGCCCCCACGCACCTCCCATGCCCCCACGCACCTCCCATGCCCCCACGCACCTCCCATGCCCCCACGCACCTCCCATGCCCCCACGCACCTCCCATGCCCCCACGCACCTCCCATGCCCCCACGCACCTCCCATGCCCCCACGCACCTCCCATGCCCCCACGCACCTCCCATGCCCCCACGCACCTCCCATGCCCCCACGCACCTCCCATGCCCCCACGCACCTCCCATGCCCCCACGCACCTCCCATGCCCCCACGCACCTCCCATGCCCCCACGCACCTCCCATGCCCCCACGCACCTCCCATGCCCCCACGCACCTCCCATGCCCCCACGCACCTCCCATGCCCCCACGCACCTCCCATGCCCCCACGCACCTCCCATGCCCCCACGCACCTCCCATGCCCCCACGCACCTCCCATGCCCCCACGCACCTCCCATGCCCCCACGCACCTCCCATGCCCCCACGCACCTCCCATGCCCCCACGCACCTCCCATGCCCCCACGCACCTCCCATCCCCCCCCCCCCCCCCCCCCCCCCCACGCACCTCCCATGCCCCCACGCACCTCCCATGCCCCCACGCACCTCCCATGCCCCCACGCACCTCCCATGCCCCACGCACCTCCCATGCCCCCACGCACCTCCCATGCCCCCACGCCCATGCCCCACGCATGCCCCCACGCACCTCCCATGCCCCCACGCACCTCCCATGCCCCCACGCACCTCCCATGCCCCCACGCACCTCCCATGCCCCCACGCACCTCCCATGCCCCCACGCACCTCCCATGCCCCCACGCACCTCCCATGCCCCCACGCACCTCCCATGCCCCCACGCACCTCCCATGCCCCCACGCACCTCCCATGCCCCCACGCACCTCCCATGCCCCCACGCACCTCCCATGCCCCCACGCACCTCCCATGCCCCCACGCACCTCCCATGCCCCACGCACCTCCCATGCCCCCACGCACCTCCCATGCCCCCACGCACCTCCCATGCCCCACGCACCTCCCATGCCCCACGCACCTCCCATGCCCCACGCACCTCCCATGCCCCCACGCACCTCCCATGCCCCCACGCACCTCCCATGCCCCACGCACCTCCATGCCCCCACGCACCTCCCATGCCCCACGCACCTCCCATGCCCCCACGCACCTCCCATGCCCCCACGCACCTCCCATGCCCCCACGCACCTCCCATGCCCCCACGCACCTCCCATGCCCCCACGCACCTCCCATGCCCCCACGCACCTCCCATGCCCCCACGCACCTCCCATGCCCCCACGCACCTCCCATGCCCCCACGCACCTCCCATGCCCCCACGCACCTCCCATGCCCCACGCACCTCCCATGCCCCCACGCTCCCATGCCCCCACGCCTCCCATGCCCCCACGCACCTCCCATGCCCCCACGCACCTCCCATGCCCCCACGCACCTCCCATGCCCCCACGCATCCCATGCCCCCACGCACCTCCCATGCCCCCACGCACCTCCCATGCCCCCACGCACCTCCCATGCCCCACGCACCTCCCATGCCCCCACGCACCTCCCATGCCCCCACGCACCTCCCATGCCCCCACGCACCTCCATGCCCCCACGCACCTCCCATGCCCCCACGCACCTCCCATGCCCCCACGCACCTCCCATGCCCCCACGCACCTCCCATGCCCCCACGCACCTCCCATGCCCCCACGCACCTCCCATGCCCCCACGCACCTCCCATGCCCCCACGCACCTCCCATGCCCCCACGCACCTCCCATGCCCCACGCACCTCCCATGCCCCCACGCACCTCCCATGCCCCCACGCACCCCCCACCCCCCCCCCCCCCCCCCCCCCCCCCCCCCCACCTCCCATGCCCCCACGCACCTCCCATGCCCCCACGCACCTCCCATGCCCCCACGCACCTCCCATGCCCCCACGCACCTCCCATGCCCCCACGCACCTCCCATGCCCCCACGCACCCCCCCCCCCCCCCCCCCCCCTCCCATGCCCCCACGCACCTCCCATGCCCCCACGCACCTCCCATGCCCCCACGCACCTCCCATGCCCCCACGCACCTCCCATGCCCCCACGCACCTCCCATGCCCCCACGCACCTCCCATGCCCCCACGCACCTCCCATGCCCCCACGCACCTCCCATGCCCCCACGCACCTCCCAGTACCCCCGCCTGCTGACACTCGCCCACGAGTGCATCCCCTTGCAATGCGCCTCATCCACTCTAAGCCGGCTGATCCCAGCCCATCCCATGCTAGGAGTCTAGTTTTGAGGCGCCTCAAAACTTGATCCCAGCCCAGACCATGCTCTTTCCACCCACCTACCACCCCCTCACTCACGTCCCATCCCCCCTTCCCCCCCCACCCACCCCCCATGCCCCCACGCACCTCCCAGTACCCGCGCCTGCTGACATTCGCCCACGAGTGCTTCCCCTTGAAGTGCGCCTCATCCACTCCGCCAAACACCACCTCCCCGCCCGCCTCCCCCTCGGGGTCCCGGTTAAACCAGAAGGAGAACACGGGCTCGGGCACCAGCCCCTGCTCCAACATATTATACCAGGGCGGCACGATCTGATTCACCGAGATCTCCTTAAAGCCCAACCCCATGATCCCGTCGAATTTTGCCGCGAAGAAGGCAAGGCCCGGCTCGCTGGTGGCCTCGGCGAAGGTCTGCCCCGCTATAGTCACGTCGCCGACCGTCACTTGGTCTTTGGACTGGAAGCCCTTCATGGCGCCGCTGCCATACTGGATGGCGAAGGGGGTTCCGTCGGCCTCGTACGTCTGCGACTTGCGCGAATCGTACTTGGCGTGGTTGAGGCACGCGAGCTGGGAGATTTGGGGGGTAGGGGGGCGCAGGGGGGAGGGGGTGGGGGGGAGTGGGGAAGGGGTGTGGGGGGATGTGGGGGGGAGGGAGGGGGGAGGAGGATTTGGGGATGGGACGCGAGTGGGGCTCGCGACTGGAAGCCCTTCATTGCGCCGCTGCCGTACTGGATGGCGAAAGGCGTCCGTCCGCTTCGTAGGTATGTGCCTGGCGCTTGTCGTACTTTGCGCGGTTCAGGCACGGGAGCTGGGGAAGGGGACGCTGACGGGCGGTGGGGCGGGGTTGGGGGAGGAAGCGCGAGGGGACGAATTGCGCGAGTCGCGGTTGGCGTGGTCCAGGCGCGCGAGCTCGGGAGGCATGTGGAAGGATTGGGGAAGGCCGGGGAGGAGAGGTGAGGAGGGGAAGGCGGGGGAGGAGGAGGCGGAGATGGTTGACGAGCGGTACGGAGGGGTAACGTGAATTGACGGCGCTTGGCGCAGCTGGAACACGCGAGCTCCGGGAAATCAATACGCCAAGCGCGCCAATTCACGTGGGTGAAAGAGGGGTGGACGAGGGGAGGAGAGAGTCATACGGCGAGGTAGCAGCGGCGCGAGGGGGATTATAGCGAGGGAGAGTCATACGGAGAGGTAGCAGCGGCGCGAGGGGATTATAACGAGAGAGCGGCGTACGGAGAGGTAGCAGCGGCGCGAGGGCACCCAGAGGTTGCTGCTGCCGGTGTCGGGCACCACTTTGAACGTCTGCGGCGGCGACCCGATGCCGATCTCCATGTAGTACTGCGCGTCCATGAAGTTGTTCAAAGGAACCACGTCCGGCCCCGCGCGCGCCCCGTTTGCGCCGTTTGCGCCGGTCTCCGCGTTGTCGGGGCGCAGCCCGCTGGCCGAGAGGAGGCGCTGCTTGAACGCCGACGACGACAGCCACGCGCGCTGCGCCTCGATCCGCTCCGGCGTGAGCTCCCCCGCCCGCCTCAGCCGCGCGCGCGCGAACTGCGGAGTTGCAGTGGCATCGGCATCCGCCCCAAGAGCCGGCGCGAGAGACGCGGCGAGAAGGAAGATGGCGAGCAGCGAGACGACGCGACGCTGGATAAGCAGCCCCATGGGAGCTAAAGCTCGAGCTAAAGGAATAAAATCCGCAAACCGTCCGTCAAAAGCGGCCAGGGTTGACCCGAGATCCAAGATTCACGAGACGGAAAGGCCAAGGGATCTAAGGTGCGGCTGGCGAAAGGGATCTAGGTAACTGGAAAAAAATGTCGGAATAATTTTTAGACGCGCGGGAGGCCGTTCGGGGGAGTCGTGTCGGGATTGGGGCGGATGGGCACTGGGGCAGGCGCAGGAAGAGGCGGAGAGGGCTTTTGGCGCGAATCTGCGCCAGATGCGGATGAAAATGGGGGATGATATGACACTGGGGTGGGATTGGCGCCCACCAGCAATTGCGCGGGCCGCTGAAAGTTTTGGGGGGAGGCGGGGTGCGCGGGAGGAATGCAAGACAGCTGTTGCGGGGGTGGGGGGGTAACGCAGTGCATCTCGGTTCGGCGGCACGTTGTGGAGACGTTGTCCTGCTGCTGACTCACCCCGGCGCCATTCCACGTGTTTCTCTCGCATGGTGCTCCAGATGCAGAGACTCGTTATTGAACCTGTTCACAAGGCCGCGAGAAACAGAAATCCAGCTACTAACTCTATTGTACTTCACCAGCTAGAGATTGCATTACGTACTGTGACCTAAAGTGTATGTCTTCGTGGAAATAAGAATTAGCAAATGTCCTCACAGTTCCAGCATGCTGAAACAACGAGGGCACATGTGCATACCCAATGATTCCCCTCTTCTTCACATATTCTCCCAGCAGCACATCTGCCGGATTGTGCATAAACTGCGACTCCACATAACCCACCACTTTCCTCGCAACACTAGCCCTGAAGAGGTCTGCTTGAGTGCAACACGCGAAGTCATACAGACCGGCATGCGTAACACCCCACCCGTATGACGATGGTGTATACAACGCCACCAGATCCCAGGGACGTTTGCCATGGAGGTCAATAGAGAGAAACCTCTCGATGCCAACGTCCCACAGCCATACCGGCATGACATCGTCTTCAAAAAGGAGGACGAACCTGGGGTTTGTATGCAGGCACTGATGCATGGCGTGGATTGAATCCACGGCTACCTTCCTCTCCCACGTCCATCTAGCCCACCCAACTCTCCCGATAATCTGTTGGGGAACAGCCGCCAGAAGCCTACCAGCATCCCCAAAGAACTCGCACACGTCAGCATGAGCTGTCAGAACGTCCACGTGGATGGACAGGTTGGCCGCCATGTGGCGGATGGCTTGGGTGTGGCTGTCTACACTGCTGCTGCTGTCAAAGGCCGCCTGAGCGAGCACCTGCACGAGGGGGCGGACGTACGCCTCACTCACACCAGCGCCTGCCGCGTATCGCCTCACTGCCTCGTCCAACATCTCCCGCCTGCTCCTTGGCTTCTCTCCTCCCCTGCCTCTCCATGCAGCCTCCTCACGTCTGTTCCTCGTTCCATTCTGCCTGCCCCCTGTGACCCCTCTATCCTCCCTCCCTCCCTCCATCTCACCTTGTTCCTCTGCCTGCTTTTCCTTCTGATGCTCTTCACCAAACGCACCTTGCTGAGTCAGCAGGTCCACGGGGTCCACCACGTGGCATGCTGAGCTGTACACCACGATCCTCATGTCCTGCCCCAGAACCATCCCCTTCCGCTTCTGAAGCTCCCTAATCGCCTTCTCCACCTCTTCCCCCGTTTCAATCACATCCTCATCACTCACATCATCCTCCCCCTCCCTTTCCCCTTCCCCCTCCACTCTCTCTGCCCCCTCCTCTTTTTCATTCCCCCCTCTACCCGCGTTACTTCTCCCCTCTCCTCTCCCTCTCCATGCTCCCACTCTCCTCGAGTCTAGAGCCTGCAGCATCTGCACCACTCGCTGCCACGTCGGCTCCAGGTTTTGCGGATCCAATCGCGGCGCAGATGTGATCGCTATGCACAGCCCGCTCGGCGCACTTCGATTCGCGGGTTGTTCCTCAGCCCCTGAGCTGGCGGCATCTGATTGGCTGCTGGAGTTGCCAGATAACTTATCGAGTGACGCTGATAGAAGAGGCAAGCGCGGCGCGAAGAAGTCGTTGCTGACGTGGCGACGAAGGTGGAGCGGATGGATGGAGCTGGATTCACGGGAGAACAGCCAATCCGAATGCAGACTTGAGAATGCAGCGAGGATATGTGAGGGAATCAGGCGCCAGCTAGCGAATGTGCTCTTATCAAGGCCCAATCGCTCGGCGCGCTTAGGGGAAATGTGCGACGGCGAGGGAAGGGGGTGGAGACGGGAGAGGGCGAAGTATGAACGGACAACAAGGACAAGCCATGGGAGCCCGACGGCAGCGATTGCGGTAAGGACGAGAACTCGCATTCCCACGCGTCGAGCGGTCCACACCATTTTGGAGTCCAGGTGTCAGGAGTTACCTTTCCAGGTACTACGGCAAGCGCTGCATAGGCGAATGTGTGCGAGGGACTGAACATTCCACACCACACCAGGATTCAGTGGCGGTGAGGGTCAATGGTCAGTGGTGCACGCACGCCTGCCAGCAAGGGGGGGTCAGCAAGAATTTCAGTGATTGCTGTTGCTACTGCGGTTCAGTGGGGTTGGGTTGGTTTCTGGTGTGAATTGAGGTGGCGAGCTGAAGGTTCCTCAGAAACAGCGGGTGTAAATTCTTCGCGCGTGTCTTATCCAAAGTGGATCGCATACCCCTATAACGAGAACAGCACATCCAGCTGGCCTGCTCGGCATTCCCAAGCCTGGAACAGAACTCCAGCTAGCAAATCCCTCGGGAACTCCACGTCGCTTGATGTTTTTCCCGCCAACCCCTTTGGAGGTCTCAAGGTTACTACGCTTCCTGTTCGTCACGGTTGTCGCACTTCACACGCAACCAGTTCCCTGCGCTGCATTCCTTTCCCTGGATATTGCCGCTCCCCCCTTTCGGATCCTTGCTGCGCCAGGGCACCGCCTGCGACATGTCCAGTAACCGTGCGAAGGTGCTGCTAGGTGTAACTGTTCTCGCGACTGTCGCTGGTGTCGCATTCGTGCACCAGCTGCAGGTGAAGGAGCGGGAGGTGCGTTTCCTGACCTCATTCCCGTCGAGTCTTGTGTTCGTGCTTCCATCCGATCACGCTTAGTTACCCTTTACCCTTAGTGCTTCGTGGCGCATGACTCAGCTTGTTCCTGTCACGTCCTCTTATCCTATCCCTCTACTTTTTTCTTAACCTCTCCGCAAACCCGCGTCCGCCACGTGGCTCAGAATCTCCACCGCGGCGTGCTGCGCGACGACCAGCTTTTGGAAGAGAAGCGTCGCCAGTTCCAGTCGCAAACCCAACCGTCGCATTCGCCTCTGTCGCAGATCCAGCCGTCGCAGGCCTCCCCTCCTCCAGCTCAGCAGCAGTAACCCGAGTTCGTGATGTCTCAAGAAGCATCGCGAGTCTCGGTCGCAGGTCCGATCATAGCAGTCAAGATTTTCACCCGTTACTAGCCCACCCTCTCCTTTCTCCCGCCTGGGGCCTCTCACCCGATCACCAAGAGCTTTTCTCACATCGCAGCCTTGTGCGGAAACCATCCAAGATGGCGCCATCCGCTGTCGATGATCACACGCACACGTCAGCAGCGGGTCATTCTCCTGTGTTCCAACTCTCCGCCATGCTCCCGCCCTCCTCGCATTCCCTCCCCCCATCTCTCGCCTTCCCCCCTTCGTCCTCTCCCTCCGCCTCCGCTCCCTTCCCTTCCCCCTCCGCCTCCGCCTCAACCTTCTGGTGTATGCCTCTCTCCCCCTCGCGTGTCTACCTCATCGATTCCCCCGCCTCCTTCCGGGCGGCAAGGGTTGGCGTTATCCTGTCCAAGGCTCTCATGGTGGGGCTGGATGCTGAATGGCGGCCGTCCAGACTTCGACGGGAAATGGCTGAGCTGGCAAAACAGGCTGACGTGGCAGCTACATCATCACCTCAAACTTCAGCAGCATCTGCGGATATTCTTCCCCCTCATCGAGTGGCACTGCTGCAAATCGCATGCCGCGTGCCCCTCGGGACATGCAGCTACGACTGTGACAGTAGGGGGGGTGACTGTGAGGCGTCTGATCGAGGGATGGCAGAGGGGTCACAGGGGCAGGACACGCAGAGTGGCACGGCAGCAGGGCAGCGGATGGAGAGCTGGCAGCAGGTGGATGGGTGGGAGGAGGTGGTGCTGCTGCTGGACCTCCTCTCCCTCCCCCCCGCCCTCTACGCCCCCGCTCTCCGCGCCATGCTGCGCGCGCCACACACCCTCAAGCTCGGCTTCGCATTCTCAGACGATCTGCAGTTCCTCCACCAGTCCCTCCCCCAGGAGCACCAGCCTTTAGGCTGCTTCCACCAGGCGTCGCCCTTCATAGACGTGGGCACGGCCTACCATGCCGTTCGGAGACGGAGACTACAGCTGAAGCGCGAGAACCTCCTGCACCTGCTCACTGCCTCCGCTGCCCCTGGCACTCTGGCAGCTAAAGCTGTGTTGCCGCCCACCTCGGGATTGTCGGCGCTGGCGCACGTGCTGCTGGGGGCGCCCCTGGACAAGGCGCTGCAGTGCAGCGACTGGGAGCAGCGCCCGCTGTCGCCCCACCAGCTGCAGTATGCTGCTGCTGACGCCCTCTGCCTGCTGCACATGGCGCACGCCCTGCTCCCCCTTGCCCTGCCCCCGCATGCCCTTTCCTCGCATGCTCTTCCCCCCCATGCCATTCCCCCCCAGCCTGGCCTTGCCGCTGTGAATGTAGGGGCATCTCATTCAGCATCCCTGTCAGCATCCCCGTCTGTTGTTCATCAGCCGTTCCCATCCGCCTTTGTTATAGTGGCAGCGTGTACAGTCACGCCCTCACTCCCACCACTGCAGCAGCACCACCGCTCGCTGCACACACAGCAGCAGCAGCAGCAGCAGCAGCAGCAGCAGCAAGGGAACGGACACACGGACAGTCACATCCCATCCACTTCCATTCCAGCAACCCCTTCTACCACTGCTCTCATCTCCGCGCTTGCTCTGCTCATAGACGAATACTCCCACACCCTCTCTCTCTGTGACACCACTGGGGAGGTGCGCTCCCTGGGAAAGAGCAAAGAGGGCACTACCACTGGCACTAGCAGCAGCACAAGCAGCAGCAGCAGTGCGAATACAAGGCAAGGGCGGGTAGGGAAGGGGAAGGGAGGGGCTTCAGGCAAGCGGTTGAATTCGAGGAAAGGGAGGAGGCAGGCACGAGAGAGCAGAGAGAGAGAGGAGGAGGAGGAGGAGAGGGGGGGGAACGGGGAGGGGGAGGGGGGCAGCACAGGAGAGGGGAGGGCAACGGGCGGTATCGATGGTGTGGCTGCAGGGTCAATCATAGGTGACACAAGCGCAGGAGGAGGAGGTGGAGGAGGGGAGGTACGGCAAGGAGAGGGGTCAGGCGGAGGGTCAGTGTGGGAGTTTGAGGCGCGGCCGAGCGGAGCGGTGCCGGTGTGGGATGTGGCACAGGGGGGAGATGGGCAGCCGCGGTTCCTGTGTGACTCCATGGTCGAGGGGCTGGCCCGGCAGCTGCGGTGCGTGGGGATCGACACAGCTTCGCCTAAGACACTCGGCCAAGACACATGCGATACGAGGTACAGTGAATCTCTCTCATGCAAGGAAGCTAATTGAGTGGGCAGAGAGAGAGAGAGAGAGGGCCACATTCTTCTAACGAGAGGTGCTAAGAAGTGTGCCTGTGCTGCCCACGCACACTGATTGATTCGCACAGCCGGGACTGATTGATTGGTTGCCACGGTACCGGCTGTGCCCTTCCCCCCGATGCACAGGAAGCTGATAGAGTGGGCAGAGAAGGAGGGCCGCGTGCTTCTAACAAGGGACGTGAAGCTCGTCCGCCGCCGCCTGTTACCACCCAGCCACATGCACCTGATCCGAAGCATGGACAAGCGGGAGCAGCTGCGCGAGGTGGTAACCGCGTTCCGGTTACTGCTCTCCGAGGCCTCGCTCCTCTCGCGCTGCATCCGCTGCAATGGCACGTTCGGCCCGGCGGCACTGGGGCCGGCAGAGGCAGCAGCAGCGGCGCCGTGGTCCCAGGTGGTGCCGGCTCATGTGCTGAAGCAGGTGGCGGAGTTCTGGCAGTGCTGCCGGTGCCAGCACCTCTACTGGGAGGTGAGTGCTGCCTGAGATGCCTTGACCCATGATAATGGGATGGAGGGAGGGAGGGCTGGTTTAGGGAGGCAGGAATGGCAGATGTGGACTGGACAGCATGGCTGCACGACTTGAGGCATGTAGATGTATAGGAGTCATTGCGGCATGAACAACTCACAACCAAAGCTCTCTTTGCACGGTCTCTCCTCCCTCGCCCCTGCTGCCCTCCAGGGCTGCCAGTTTGATCGGGCCATCAAGCAGTTCACGGAGGTGTGCCAGCTGTCTGCTGCATTGGCCCAAACAAGCGTGTCAACGAGCAGCTGAGCTCTCAAGGGTTTATGTGTTGCAACTCATAAGCTATTGGTGCTCTTGCTTCCGGTACTTGCGCAGTGGAGCTACGACTCCTTGCTGGAGAGGCTTCTTCTGTCTGTATGCCTTTCCTGCAGCACCTATCGAGAGAAAGGCTGGTGCAGGACTGGAGCATGATCCGTGGTTCAGTCAGTATATACACACACCCTACTCTTGCCGGGGTGCACACACTTTTTAGCCGGATCATAATACACAAAACAAGGAACAAGGAACAGACACCACAAAGAGATACAACTTTGCCGGGCAATCATCTCCCAAGCAACATGTTACCCGCACAGGTGGCCTGTTGCACTCCTGGTATGTAACATGGTTCAGATGACGTGTAACTCGGCTAAGAAATCCGCAGAGAGGTCTAGGAAGAGCATGTGAGAGCCGTCCACGTGTTGGACATCCAACAGGTACTTCTCATCCCGCACCTTGAACAGCTGATGGCGGTGGGGTGGCGTGGGGTGGTGTGGGGTGGTGTGGGGTGGCGTGGGGTGGGGAACAAGGGGGGGCATGCGGCATGTGCACATTTTTTAGGCGCCTTTAGAATAGTCTCCATGTGCATGTGAGCCACACAAGGTGTGGCCCCGGACAAAGAGGCAGTCTGAAAGTGTACGAGCGACCGAGTAAGCGATGCGTGAGGAGTCTATTTTTGAGGCGCCTCAAAAATAGACCGAGTAAGCGGGCATGGACTCAGGCAATGGAGCCTGCCAGCCACGCAGCAGCACCCTCACCTGCATTTCGAACCGCAGTAGCCGCCGAAACCCGCCGCCCACCAGCGCCTCAATGGGAATCATTGGGCGGCCTCTCTCGTCTTGTATTGTCCGAATGCTGTCCATCCTCCCGCCGTCCACCATCATCCCATCCGCATCCCCCGCTCCCCCATTATTCCCATGCCCCCGCCCATGTGCTTGCATCCAGGAGGGCAGGGAAGAGGCAGAGGCGGAGGAAGGCGCAGCGGCAGGGGGGAAGGGCAGGGGGCCGTCCCAGCGGCACTTGACGACGTAGGGCGAGAGCTTCTTCCAGCGCACTTGCAGCGCCTGCAGCGCTCTGAACACCTCGCCCATCACCTCCATGGGGTGGGCGCGGGACTGGTGTGGGGGGGAGGAGACAGGATATGAGGTGATGGAGGATATGAGGTGACGGGGGAGATGAGGTGACGGGAAATATGAGATGACAGGGATACGAGGTGAGAGGGGATACGAGGTGACAGGGGATACGAGGTGAGAGGGGATATGAGGTGACAGGAGAGGGATATGATCTGACGGGGGATATGACTTGACAGGGGATATGACGTGACGGGTCAGCACACCCATCTCCACCCCCCCTCAAACACACACGATTGCTCTCTCACCTGCAGCCCCAGCGCCCACTTCCTATCCGCGACAACCCTCTGATGATTATGCGCCGGGGACCCCGGCACACTCATCCCCCCGCCCCCACCCCCGCCCCCGCCCCCACTCCCAACGCTCCGCCTCGCCACCAGCGCATGCCCCAACCCTCCCCGCGCCGCCACCAGCGGCGACCCATCTGCTCCCATTGCGTGAGCGTGCTGCTGCTGCTGCTCCTTGTGCTCGTTGAACTCCGCCCCTAGATACCCCGTGGAGATGCGGCGGTGCGAGTCCAGCAGCAGGTAGTACGCCACCGTGGCCTTGTTGGTGCGCCGGTCCCGGAGCGACTCGGCCAGGTGCTCCTCGTCGAAGCCCATCTTGGTGACCACTTGGAAGATTTCTTCGTCGATCTGATGGTGTTGGGAGAAAGGAAGACGGGGGAACGGATCAGGAAGAGAGGAGGGGGAGGAGGGACCCTGCCAGACGCCCCTCATCGAAGCCCATCCTGGTCACCTTTAGAAAGATCGCCTCGCCTCTCTGAATCAGCTCAGAAACTGACGGCTATAAATGGGCTCAACTTAAACCCTTCCGTGTTCTCATGGCCCTCCCTCTCTCTCAACCACTATGCTTCCCCGGGCACTATGCTTCCTTCGGGCACTATGCTTCCCCGGGCACTGTGCTTCCCCGGGCACTATGTTTCTTCCCCGGGACACTACACTTTCCCGGGACACTAGGCTTCCCTGGGAACCTGTGTGTCTCTCCCACTCAGACACTCACCCGTTTGGCCTGCTCAGCAGCATTGGGTGGCAGCACCGCCAGGAACCGGGGCAGCTTGGCGAAAAACCAGGGGTAGTGGCGGATCTCAGGGGTGAATATTTGCCCCATCCTATACCTACTGCCCCCCCCGCCCACCCTACTGGTGAATCTCACCCGTTTAGCCTGGTCGACAGCGTTGGGCGGCGGCACCGCCAGGTATCGGGACAGCTTGGCGAGGAACCAGGGGTGGTGGCGGATCTCAGGGGTGAATATTTGCCCCTTCCCTATTCCCCCCACCCTATTGTGAATCTCACCCGCTTGGCCTGCTCGGCAGCATTAGGTGGCGGCACAGCGAGGTATCGGGGCAGCTTGGCGAGGAACCAGGGGTGGTGGCGGATCTCCGGGATGGTGATGCGCTTCATGGGGTCGACTAGTAGCATGCGGGGGATGAGGTCGCGCGCTCCTGAGGACAGGTGGTGTGGGAGGGAGTAGATGCCGCCCTGCAAGAGGAGCATATGGAGGATGGGGCCATGGAGTTGGGGGTGTGGGCAAAAGGCGGAGGAGAGTTGCAGGCATGAAATCCGAGAGAACACCACTTGGTGGTGGTTTTAGCCATACGTGGCTCAAAAATCACCTATGGGCGCAAGGCGGATGGGAGTTGCAGGCATGGAATGTGAGGGGTGGGATGGGGGCATGGAGAATGGGGTGGGTGTGGGCACAAGACGGAGCGGAGTGCTTCAACCGTCTCATGTTAGATGAGAACACTGGCAGCTGGTGCAAACGGCAGGTGCCACACAGCAGACCATGCAGGATCATCGGGATCACCACCCACCCACCATCACTGCACAGCACCGCACAGCACCACATGGCACCTTGATCTTCTTGAACAGGTTGGGGATGTTTTCATCGTCAAACGGCAGGCTGCCACACAGCAGCGCGTATAGAATCACCCCACAGCTCCACACGTCCACCTCGGGCCCTCCGTACAACCGTCCAGATATCACCTGGGGGGGAGAGAAGTGACGGAAGAGGGATTTTGGGGTGGACAGTCAGTGTATATTCCGCCTGCAAACCAGTTACATCCCTGACACAGGCAATCAGCTAGTCACAAATGGAGACAATCACCTTAACAGCTTATCGGCTTATCAGCTTATCAGCTTATCAGCCTATCAGCCTATCAGCTTATCAGCCTATCAGCTTATCAGCTTATTGTGCATCCTTCAGGAGAAGCAGAGTTGGGGGGGGGCTGCCACAAGTCGTCTTAAGAAAGGGCCATCACATCGTGCATCACGGTGACTTTTGACTCAAAAGTCACCTCAAAGGGACCAACATTTGCTATTCCGGTGTCGAGTAAACTAAATAGCCACCTGAGTTGCCCGTGCGTACCTCAGGAGCGGCGTAGTTGGGGCTGCCACAGGAAGTCTTGAGGAAGTGCCCGTCACGCATCACGTTGCTGAGCCCGAAATCAGCGATCTTGACGTTGCCCTTGGCGTCCAGCAGCAGGTTCTCGGGCTTTAAGTCTCTGTGCACCACCATGTTGCGATGGCAGTACTCGATGCCGCTCACGATCTGAAGCATGCGATGAAGAGGGGCGTTTTGGGCGAGAGGAAGGGAGGAAGGGAGGTGGTGGGGAGGGGAGGGGGAAAAGGAGATGTGTGGAGAGAAGGGAGAGGGGCGGTGTGAGAAGTCCTCAGTGCAGCAGCAGGCTGCAAGGGCAGTGCTGTACTCCACTCATGATCTGCCACCTGGTCAACTAGTGGGAGGGCAAGAAGTGGTTCTCACCATCACACACGCGCCTGCTGGACGAATCGCGAGGCTTCGTCCTTTATCACCTCGTAGCACGATTCCTAAAGCACCACCCACGTGCGGGAAGAAGTCGACCATGGCTCCATGCACTCGGCCATGGGGTCAAGCACTCGGCCATGGGGTCATACACTCGGCCATGGCTTCAAGCACTCGGCCATGGGGTCATGCACTCGGCCATGGGGACATCCACTCGCCCCCCCACCCAGAATTGGTAGCATAGACCCGCTGAGACCTCTCCTCATCAGCACACACGCGCGCACGCACCTGCTGGAAGAATCGGCGCGCTTCATCCTCAAGGAGCCTGCCCTTCTCGACGATGTAGTCGAACAGCTCGCCCGCCTTGACGTACTCCATCACCACGAATATGTCCGCGGGCGTCTCGATCACCTCGTAAAGGCGGATGATGTGCGGATGCATGAACAGCCGCAGGATCTTGATCTCCCTCCGGACTGGAGCAAGTGGCGCGGGGTTGAGGGGGTGAGAGGGAGGGGAGAGTCGCAGTTAGAAGGCGTCTCGATCACCTCGTAAAGGCGGATGATGTGCGGATGCATGAACAGCCGCAGGATCTGATCTCCCTGCGGACTCGGGTGGAGTGGGGTTGAGGAGATTTGATGTCATGGGGCATCTTATCACTTCGCACAGGCGGATGATGCGCGCATGCATGAACAACTGTAGAATCTTAATCTCTCTACGGACAGCCTGGCGAGAATGCCTGTGGGGAGGAGACGATGAGGAAAAAAAAGAGGGTCCCCTTGAATTTAGGACCAGTGGGAGTTCAAGCTTTAATCGCGAAGCCTAAGCGGAAACGGAAGAGTCGGCAAATGCAGGTGATCTCCTAACGGGACTCCTCAAAAAACATCATACGATGGAGCACTATACAGGATATGCGATTTCTAAAACTTTTAGGTCTGCTAAAAAATCCCCGGTTCTAGGGTTCCAAGCTGGGAGATAAAAGCCACCCTACCTTTCTCCTCCATGTCCATGGATCTAATCTTCCGCCGATTCAGGATCTTGATCGCCACTTTATGCCCCGTTAGTACGTGCTCCGCTACCTTCACTTTGCCGAACGACCCCACGCCCAGTGTCTTCCCTAGTCGGTAATTTGGCAGGTAGAACTCCGCATTCGCTCCGCTGCCACGTGGCGGGCCTGGCGCGCCCTCCATGACTGACGTGGCAAGGTCTTGCTAGCTAGAGAAGTCAGTAATCAGGGAAGAAAGGTATGTCTTTTAAACATGGACTGCTGAAGGATCTGTATTATGAACATCCATGCACTAAGGACCCGCTCTCATATCTACAGTCGGATGCCCTTCTGTTGCCATGTCATACCTAAACCGCATCCATGTCACATCTACCACTCGAGCATATCTGTCACGCCGCGTGCGTCGAGCCCGTATCTCCTGTTCTGAACAACTTCCGCAGACGAGTCTGAAATTTATCAGCCGAATTAATACGGAATGCGGAATGTGCCGCGCGATACGAGTCGATGCGGGACATGCGACGCGTGCGAGGTACGCGATAAGTTCCTCAATGGTTCTAACCCTACGACACTAGATTGCTAGTCAGGAACGACTGTAGGTTTGTCAGCCACGCTACAGCACTAGTTACCTAATCACCGTTCGTCAGTCACGACGGCGGTACTAGTCCTAACTACCAGCACCATTTATGTGCAAGGATTCTAGTGGGACCTAAGAAATCAGACATAGAAATGGCATTAAACGCTTTAGTTCTGCGTGATAGTCAGTACTCGGTAGGGTCACTCTGGCGAGAAACTGAATTGACGGTCAGGGGGCCGAGCAATTATCAAGGGCTGCACCAACGTGGACCGTCCAGCGTGGTTGGTCTGGATCAGGCAGGCCTTTCAGGGAGCAGAAGGTCACGCTTGCCTGAACAGTGGTTGGCTGGACGGCGATTTTTGTAACAGCTCTGGTCAGGACTACACTGCAGTTCTTATCAAGAATAATAATTGACACAACAGGCTCTATTTAGTCTAAGGGCTAGATCAAAGCATTTCTTGTCATCTTGTGCTCCCAGAGCCAGAATAAAACCTTGTAGATGAACATCGCAAACTCTCGGCAGTGTCGACCCCCGTTAATGGATTAACTCCAGACGCCCTTTGGCACAGTTGCTTCAACTGCAATAGTGACACAGATTGAAGGGATCAGGAGCAAGAGGAAAGGAATTGGTGGACTCTTACCCATGGCAGAATCTCTACGAGCCAAATGACCGATACCCATCCTTACTTGATACTTGTCGATGATGGCATCGGTGAAGTCAGCCCCTGTGATATCAGCCCCTCCAAGGTCAGTGAGAGCCATCCACGCCCCTTGCAGTACAGCATTGCGCAGGTCTGCCCCGTTCAGCACCGCTCTGTCAATCAAGGCATCTGTTAAGTCAGCTCCTGATAGATTCGCCTTGTACAACACGGCCTGGAGAGGGCAAAACAGAATTTTACAAAGAGAAACCTAAACGGTAGGTACTTGAACAACGTGACTCTCATGAGAAGAAAATAATCCTATAGGCAGCCCAGGAGCCTCAGGAAACTCAGTCGGCATGATCCCACGCGGCATACCTTGGTGAACATGGCTCCTCGAAGGTCGGACCCATGCAGGTCGGTTCCACGAAGGGAGGCTTCCATGAAGGTGGCGCCTTGCAGATCAGACACGGACAGATCCTGGCCATCCCTCTTGACGTACGACTCGTTGATTTGCTGTTTTATGGAACGGGCAAGAAAGCCAATATTGTCAGGAAATACAGGAAAATTTGTGACTGGTGAAATAGAAACGGTGAGACAAATGGTCGCCTTAGACCCTTTGCGGCCAAATCTCTCACCTCTTGCTGTCGCGGCCTCAGCGTCTGAATGTCCAGCAGCCCGTCATTCCCGCCAGCAGCCACGGCGGGACTCAAGGCGAGCAGCAGCGAGCACGACGCGGCTGCGAGAGCCACGGCTGCGATGCGGGCGAACGGATAAGGGCAGTGAGTGCTAGTGCCAATCGCTGCATTAGACTTATCAGAATTATCCGATTCCTTTTCGAAGCTTAGGTCAGACGTTTGTTGACAGGCGGCGACAGGGGGAGTGAATGGAACCTGCTGGCTCTGGATTGAAGGCTGAAACTCAAGAGGCCTTCCAGCAGAAATGGAGACTGTCAGGCGCCTGACTTGTCGCGAAGGACGCTCTAGATCGCGTTGGATCAGGTATGATCTTGCCGATCGATCCGTCCCGCTGAGAGATCGAGGGTGTGAAAGCAAGACGGGTGAAGTGGTGAGGGACGCTGGATCTCGGATAGTAACCAGGGAAGTGGCCATGGCTTCCTGATTCCGCCGTCTACGGGGAGCGCGTCAGTCCACGGCGTGTGTCTAGACGAATAATGGGCCTTTTTGCGAAATCGGGAAAACCGAGTGCGCTGATGCACGTCAGAAGATTCTGTCAAGCACAACTGCGTGCTCGGGACTTGGAAGACCATGAACTAGGTAGAAGAGCAGCTGACAGGATCAACCAGCTCCCTGAGCAGGGAATCGGACTTTCCTCACTCACCAACGAACCGTCGCCAGATGAGTTCGGTTTCCCTAAGGAACTTACCCGAACGCTCTATATCTAAAATGAACCGTACTGTGATGAACTCTTTTGACATGCCCTCTCGCTGCAGGGGAGCAGGGAAACCTCCACCAGCCACAACCCGAATTTCCACACTGGCTCTCAGAACCAACAAGGATTGGAGCCACCGCACCACACCAGTTGGAACCACAATTCACCACATTCCTCCATTCGGTGTTTCCAATGCTCGGCGAAGCACTCCACGGATTCGTGTCTTGCTAGCAACAAGCCAGCAGCTAGCATGACGTCGAGGAACGGGTGTCCTCTCTTCTCCTCTGGCTAGCTTGATTCTGTCAGCCTTGGCCCGCAGTGGCCGCTGTCGCGAGATATATCCTGAGCGTCAGTCAGGTTAGAGAAAAGGCCTCAAGCATCAGTAGTGAGCTGTTGCTCCTCCGTCCCGATCGCTGCGCCGCGATCACGCCGAAATGAAGTTTCCACTGATTCCGGTCTTGGTTGCTTGCTTCTTCGCGGTGAGATTCCGCAGTATCAAACGACTGCTGCTGGCAAGGCGTGCTTGCTGAAACCTTCGTTTACTGAGTTCAGGTTCTTGGTACATGCATTTCTCGTTCGCAGGTTCTTTTCCTCCAGTGGCTCCTCCTCGACAACACCCTCTCTACTTCCAGGTGCCGCTTGAAGTGCCTCTAACTCTTTGTCCGCTTCAAGCAATTTTCATCCTTAGCGTATCGCCAACTCCCAGACGTCATCTACCGAGGTTCGGTTGAAGGTGGCTACTGTTGTTTGGCGAACACCTGATTCAGCTTATCTCGCTCCGTGCAGGTCTCAGCGGCCACCAAGCCCCGACGCAATTGAAATTAATGGTTCATTCTCATTGTTGCTGGAAGGCACCAATGGTGGTGGAAGTTTTTACAGGAAGCCACAGGACAATCAGGAGGAAAATTTTCCCGAGTATTTCCGATTCATTGAGGAGGACCTCCGGCCATGGCGGGAGAGAGGCGGCATCACGCAGGAGGCGCTCGCGAATGCACGCGCCATAGGAGCATCGTTCCGTGTGCTTATAGTGAAAGGAGAACTCTTCGTGGAACACTATGCAGTGAGACAAATCAGCTCCTAAATCGCCATTAAGAGTGACGATGCATACCTCATTACTTCATTTCTTCTTTTCTTCATTTCTTCATTTCTTCTTTTCTTCTTTTCTTCATTTCTTCATTTCTTCCCTCCCTTCGCCTTGCCCTAGACTCTAACTTCTCCTCTCTTTCTCTCTCAGGAATGCTATCAAACCCGAGCGCTCTTCACGCTCTGGGGAATCCTCCAGCTCCTGCGTCGTTACCCGCCCTGCCGTGCTGCTGCTCCTCGTGCCGCTGCTGCTATAAACAGTAGCAGCACAGCAGCAGAATACCGTGTTAGGGGAACAGATTTAACAGGCGACGTGTCATGGTGTGTGCCTGACGTGGATTTGATGTTTGAATGCCATGATTGGCCGCTGGTTGAGAGAGCTGTCCATGCTGGCGCCACCCATCCTCCGCTGCTGCTCAAGTACTGTAGCACGCCCCGGCACATGGACGTGGTATGGCCTGATTGGTCCTTCTGGGGCTGGTGAGTGTGCTGGGAGCTGTACGTTATTTAGCAGCCGCAGATCTGCATCCTGTGCGCGTCCTTTCTATTATCAAGCGCCTCGTTATCCTTCTATTTGCCATTACAGGCCTGAGGTGCGTATCAGGGAGTGGGACACAACGAGAAACCTGATCAGAGAGGGCACGGGTTCGATACCCTGGAGAGACAGAATTCCACGCGCCCATTGGAAGGGCACCACCTGGGTCGCACCAGGCCTGAGGAAGCCTGTGGTCGATTGTAGCAGTCAAAGGAGAGGGGAAGGGGTTGGCGATAGCAAAGAGGTGAAAGAGACAGGGAATGATTGGGGAGTTGATGCATGGGACACGAATTGGGTGCATGAGATTTCAGAGGAGAGCACACGACTGGAGAACCAGTGCAAGCATAGGTGAGGCGAAGCATGGATGTGTAGCTTTTGGATGGGCTGGATTGTACGGTTTGGTCAATAAGTGCTTCATCTAGCGCACATGGCCAAGCCTGGTGGTAATTCTTCTGGTTCAAACCCATCCCTATTGGCTCAACTCCCCTCTCTATTGGTTCAACTCCCCTCTCTCTTGGCTCAACTCCCCTCTCTCTTGGTTCAGCTCCCCTCTCTCTCGGCTCAACTCCCCTCTCTCTCGGCTCAACTCCCCTCTCTCTCAGCTCAACTCCCCTCTCTCTCCGCTCAACTCCCCTCTCTCTCGGCTCAACTCCCCTCTCTCTCGGCTCAACTCCCCTCTCTCTCAACTCAAATCCCCTCTCTCTCGGCTCAACTCCCCTCTCTCTCGGCTCAACTCCCCTCTCTCTCGGCTCAACTCCCCTCTCTCTCGGCTCAACTCCCCTCTCTCTTGGCTCAACTCCCCTCTCTCTTGGCTCCACCCTCCTCTTTGATTGTGCTATCTTCTCTTTTTACCAGAGCCTCTTCTCACTTCATGTATGGTGTGAGCGTTGCAGGTACAAGATATATGTGGAGGGGAGTGCATGGTCGTGCAGCCTCAAATACATCCTGGCGTGTGCATCTACACCCATCTTCGTCAAGCCAGCATACTTTGATTTCGTTTCAAGAGGACTGCGTAACGGCACACACTTTATTGAAGTACCCCTTCCGAGTGAAGGACCCATGTGTGCAAACCTCAAGGTATGCCCAATGTGCAGCCGTATTTTCGCATTCACTTCGTCCCTTACATCTGGCTATTCCTTGCATGCAGAGGGCTGTCGACTGGGGAAACGGGCACCCCGACGAGGCAATGAGAGTTGCAGCTGCATCGTCAAATTTCGTGCAAAACGAGCTTACAATGGACAACGTACACAAATACATGCTATTGTTTCTAAACCAGTATGCTTCGCTACAGTTATTCGACCCTTCCCAATTGCCACATGAGGGCATGGAGGTTGCAACTGTGGAATCGCTAACGATTTCAGCACCTAAGGAGATCAATTGTGTAGAATACCTTCGCAGCTATTGATGTACTTATGGCGCTTCCTAAGTGGATTCTTTTACATTTGCACCGTACTTGAAATAGCTGCAAAGTACCGAACTTACAACAAGCTGCAGCACGCCGAGCAGCACCGGAAACCAAAAACGAAAAAGCTGTCAATTTGGAAGCGCCCTTAGGGTGGAGGTATATTCCCCCGTATTGGTATATTTAAGGCGATATGCTGCATGATGCGAGTCGTTTCTTCCTATGCTTTATCGCTCGGCTCTATGTTGAGGAACGGCATTCTGTGACTCCATTCTGGCAAGTCCCGTGCCAGAATCTTCCCTGGCCAGCGTCTTCCGTCGATCCAGCACTGCTCGCTACACGCACGCATTTTATTTTCTACTAGGACGAGTTTAGCTTGCAGTGACTGTAACGCGTAGCTCTAGAATGGAGAAGTCGAAGCGGCCGCGCGCGGGCGAGGCGGGCGGGAGGGGACAAGCGGCGGCGGCGATGGGGGAGGAGCAGCTGGCGGATTTCGTGGAGAAGATGCGCAAAGTGCACGAGGAGCTCGAGGAGGTCAGGCAGGCTCTTGCGAGGAAGCTCTATTTAGATGTCACGTCGTTACGTGGCAGCGGCTGGATTGCTTGGCAAAAGAGAGTGAAGCTTGCTTGCTAAGCGGATTTCGTGGAAAAAAAACGCACAGTGCGCATTGAACTCCTCGTGCACTGTGCACTGTGCACTGTGCACTGTGGAGTTCGAAGAGGTCCGGCTCGGTTCTTGCGGATATGAGGGTTCGGGATGATGGTGTTGGTGTGTAGGGGGGCTTCTGGCGTTCGCTTTCTGCTTCACGCCTAGTCGGATCCCTAACGAACCCTGAACCTCTTATACCCTGTACCCGTTATCAGCCTTTGCAGGCACCCGTCATAATCACCCTCGAGATCCGTTATGTCTTATTATTTTCACGCCTATCCTCATACTTCGCCGTCCATCAGCCTTTTCTCACTTTCGTCTTGTATCGCGTACGCCAGGTGGCGGACAAGGCGAGCGAGGAGGTGCTTGAGGTGGAGCGCTCGTTTGTGTCACAACGTCGGCGGCCGCTGTACGACAGGCGCAAGGAGGTCCTCGCTAAGATCCCGCGCTTCTGGCAAAACGTGGTACGCACTCGCGACTCGGCGCGCTTCTCTACCCCGTTTCGTAGTGGCAGCGAAATGGTGTCGTATGCTCTCTCTCCCCCATCCCCCATCCCCCACCCCCCATCCCCCGTCCCCCGTCCCCTCTCCCCCTCTTCCCCGAGCCTCTCCTCCGCCATTCCCATCCCTCTCTCCATTCGCCCTCTCTCCCCCTCTCTCCCCCTCTCTGCCCCTCTCTGCCCCTATTCCCCTTTCCTCCTCCCTCCCACCCCCTACCATCTCGGTACAGTGCAGAGCGCAGTGGAGCAGCACGTGAAGGAGATCGTCTTTCCCGTCTCCTCCCCCTCTTCTTCCTCCGCTTCTCTCGTCCCACCCTCCTCCCCGCCCCGTGAGGAGTCTATTTTTGAGGCGCCTCCCCGCCCCGTTCCCCCTCTGTCCATCCCCCTGTGCTGTGCGGCTCTAACTGCAAGTCGACTGGCCTGTGCACAGCAGAGCAGGATTCGACTGACTTGGGGCGCCTATTCTTGAGGCGCCTCAAAGAACTGACCCCCTCCTTCCACGGCGCCCTTCCTCGTCCCTCTTGCCGTTTGCCCCCTTCAACAGCCGTGCAACTGCGGGCCGATCCACCACTGCACGGTGGCGCAGGACGTGAAGGTGCTGGAGCATCTCACTTATCTGAACCCCCCTGCACCCAACTACACCCCCTCTGCACCCCCCTGCACCCCGGTGTTCTCCCCCCTGTGCAGCTTTGCAACTGCGGGTCGATCCGCCACTGCACGGTGGAGCAGGACGTGAAGGTGCTGGAGCACCTCACCTCGCTAGACGTGGAGGAGAATAAGGAGGGCGATCCGGGTTATACCATCATCATGGTGAGACGTGGTTACCACAATGTGGCATGAGGTTACTACATAGAGCAGGACGTGAAGGTGTTGGAGCACCTCACCTCGCTAGACATGGAGGAGAATTAGGAGGGCGACCCGGGCTATACCATTATCATGGTGAGACGTGGTTACTATGGTGAGACGTGGTTACTTTGGTGAGACGTGGTTACTTTGGTGAGACGTGGTTACTTTGGTGAGACGTGGTTACTTACTGTGGTGATATGTTGCTTCAAGTCAACCGCCTTTGCCACCAATGACTCTTTCGCAGAGCTGCTCAACTCATGCTCATGCAACACATTATCTCATCCCCCCCTCCCCCCCCCTTCCCCCCTACCGCCTTCTTCCTCCCCCTCCCCATCTCATCCCCCCCTTCCCCTCACGGGGCACCCGGCAGACCTTCGCCCCGAACCCCTTCTTCAGCAACGAGTCGCTCTCGCGGTCGCTGGTGATGCAGGACGACCTCACGCTCAGAGTCACGGGCACGCGGATCGCCTGGAAGGAGGGGCAGGTGAGGGCGGGGGGGAGGAGGGGCAGGTGAGGGTGGGGGGGGTTTTGAGTCGACTCAAGAGTCACGGGCACGCGGATCACCTGGAAGGAGGGGCAGGTGAGGGGGGGGGGAGGACGTTGGGGTTGGGGTTGGGGTAGGGGTTTGGTGGGTGGAGGCTCTTATTTGTTCGCTGGCAATGCAGTGCGAGTCTTGAGTCTTACTCTGATCGCCACCGGAAGGAAGAGCGCGAGGATTGACTGGAAGGAGGGGCAGGTGACGAGAGCAGGGGCGAGAGCAGGGGAGAGAGCAGGGGCGAGAGCAGGGGCGAGAGCAGGGGAGAGAGCAGGGGCGAGAGCAGGGGCGAGAGCAGGGGCGAGAGCAGGGGCGAGAGGGGACGGGGTAGGGTAATGGTTATAGGAAGAAGGGGTTGACACGATGAGAGGTGCGGGGGTAGGGTAGTGGTTACCCGTCCCACGCCCATGCCCCATGTCCCATGCCCCATGCCCCATACCCATGCCCCATGCCCATGCCACATGCCCCATGCCCCATGCCCATGCCCCATGCCCCATGCCCCATGCCCCATGCCCATGCCCATGCCCCATGTCCCATGCCCCATGCCCATGCCCCATGCCCCATGCCCCATGCCCCATGCCCATGCCCCATGCCCCATGCCCCATGCCCCATGCCCCATGCCCCATGCCCATGCCCCATGCCCCATGCCCCATGCCCATGCCCCATGCCCCATGCCCCATGCCCATGCCCCATGCCCCATGCCCCATGCCCCATGCCCACCATGCTGTTTCGTGCTGCTCCCTGCTCCCAGGACTACACGGCAGGCATCAAGGCGTATGTGGAGGATGAGGAGGAGGAGGATGAGGAGGGCAAGGAGCAGCTCGTCAGGTGATTTGGCAGATTGTCAGGTGTCTTAACAGCCTGTTGGGCAATTTGGCAGCTTGTTGGTGTTTTAGGCAGTAGTTCTTTCAGCCACCAACAAGCTTTCTTCTCCCTTCCTCTGCCTTGTGTCCCCTTCCCCGCTTTACCTTCACCCATAATAACCCCTCTTCTCCCCCCCCTCCAACCCTCCATGTGCGTGCAGTTTGTTCAGCTGGCTTGCGTTTGGAGACGATGACCCCATCCCGGTCACTGCCGATGATGTGAGAGAAGGGGGGGGAGAGACGGCGAGAGAGGGGGGGAGAGATAGCGGGGGAGGGAGAGCGTGGGAGGGGAGACAGGAGGGGGGGTTAATGACCCTGTTCCGGTCACTGCTGAAGATGTGAGGGGAGGTGGGGTGGGGAGAGAGGGAAAAAATAGAAGTGTAGAAGGGGAGCGGGGTTTTAAATTGACGGGTCGGTGATGACCCCGTGTCTGCCACTGCGGATTATGTGAAAGCGGGAGTGGAAAGCGGGGGGGGAGAGAGGTGTGGAAGGAGAAAGGGGATTTCCATTGAGGGGTGTGTGATGACCCCATTTTTGTCACTGCCGATGATGTGAGAGGGGGAGTGGGAAGAGAAAGGGGGTTGGGATGGGGGGGTTACACAATGACCCGATTCCAGCCACTGCTTATTCGACCGGAACATTCTTTCTGTCCGCTCTGCCGCTGCCGCCTTTTTTGTCTCTGTGATTCAGATTGGAAATGCTATTCGGGAGGAGATATTCCAAAACCCGTTGAAATACTACCACAAGGTGAGAAGTTTGCTTTCGAGTCTTCACAAAACTCATTGAAATACTACCACAAGGTGAGAAGTTTGCTTTCGAGTCTTCACAAAACTCATTGAAATACTACCACAAGGTGAGAAGTTTGCTTTCGAGTCTTCACAAAACTCATTGAAATACTACCACAAGGTGAGAAGTTTGCTTTCGAGTCTTCACAAAACTCATTGAAATACTACCACAAGGTGAGAAGTTTGCTTTCGAGTCTTCACAAAACTCATTGAAATACTACCACAAGGTGAGAAGTTTGCTTTCGAGTCTTCACAAAACTCATTGAAATACTACCACAAGGTGAGAAGTTTGCTTTCGAGTCTTCACAAAACTCATTGAAATACTACCACAAGGTGAGAAGTTTGCTTTCGAGTCTTCACAAAACTCATTGAAATACTACCACAAGGTGAGAAGTTTGCTTTCGAGTCTTCACAAAACTCATTGAAATACTACCACAAGGTGAGAAGTTTGCTTTCGAGTCTTCACAAAACTCATTGAAATACTACCACAAGGTGAGAAGTTTGCTTTCGAGTCTTCACAAAACTCATTGAAATACTACCACAAGGTGAGAAGTTTGCTTTCGAGTCTTCACAAAACTCATTGAAATACTACCACAAGGTGAGAAGTTTGCTTTCGAGTCTTCACAAAACTCATTGAAATACTACCACAAGGTGAGAAGTTTGCTTTCGAGTCTTCACAAAACTCATTGAAATACTACCACAAGGTGAGAAGTTTGCTTTCGAGTCTTCACAAAACTCATTGAAATACTACCACAAGGTGAGAAGTTTGCTTTCGAGTCTTCACAAAACTCATTGAAATACTACCACAAGGTGAGAAGTTTGCTTTCGAGTCTTCACAAAACTCATTGAAATACTACCACAAGGTGAGAAGTTTGCTTTCGAGTCTTCACAAAACTCATTGAAATACTACCACAAGGTGAGAAGTTTGCTTTCGAGTCTTCACAAAACTCATTGAAATACTACCACAAGGTGAGAAGTTTGCTTTCGAGTCTTCACAAAACTCATTGAAATACTACCACAAGGTGAGAAGTTTGCTTTCGAGTCTTCACAAAACTCATTGAAATACTACCACAAGGTGAGAAGTTTGCTTTCGAGTCTTCACAAAACTCATTGAAATACTACCACAAGGTCTGAGTTCTTTAGGCGCCTCAAAAATAGACTCCCCGCAAGGTGTGAAGCTTGCTGTGGCTCCTTCCTTCCCCCTCTTACCCCACGTCTCTTCTCTTGCTCACCCACTCAATCACCTGCCTTCGGAAAATGTGAAACCAGACCACCCCATACCAGTATCCGTTCCCCCTTCTGTGCACACCCTTACCGCTCACCCACAGGAGGGAGTGAGGCCGCGAGAGGAGGTGGAGGAGGGGGAGGAGGATGATGAGCCGGAGTATGCGTTCGAATATAGCGGGGACGAGGGGGAGGAGGGAGAGGAGGGCGAGGAAGGGGAGGAAGGAGATGACGATGATGAGGTACGACGTTGTAAGATTGATGGGTGTGTTTTATGGTGGCAATGATGGCAATGTTGCCAATGATGAGTGGTATGGCATGATGCTGGTAAGGCACACGCAGCAGCAAGCAAACAATGGCATGCTGACTTGACTCGTGTCTCTTCCCTGCTGGCATTGGTGTGTGCAGGCAGAGGAGGCGGATGACTAACTAGGCGAGTTACGGTAACATGTGCGGGCTGAGTAGCGGATTACAGGTTCCTTGCTCGCTCACTACCGATGCTAGACTCACTAAGACACAAACTGCTACTGCGCTTATAGATCTGCAGTGACAACACTGGTGTATGCACTGGCTTATATTCAACTTCTTTTGTGCCCACTGCATTCCATGTGCCGTGATGCACACTCTTTCTGCCGAAGCATTGAGTATAAGCATTCAGTACTCAAGACAAGACAGGTTGCAGTATTGAGCGTCAATGATGTTGCAGTGAAAGAAACCAAAGCTTGTGCACCAAAGCCAAAAAGTTCCAGGGAGCTAGCAAAAGAGACCAACTACTGTAGGACGAGAGACAAGGTGTCTCATCATGACCCATGGTCATCTTGCCATGATCTAAGGTAGTCCTATAGCATGCATCTCCACATCACTAAATACCCATGCTTCTTACTGTACTAACCTGCTTACTCTATGGCCATGAAAGTTTCCTACTGCCCATAAGACATGCGCATGCCAGCATGCCCCGTACTGTGAAACGCAGCACTGCTACCACTGCCGCCATTGCCCCTAGACGAGAAGCTCCCAATGCCGCCGCTGCTTGCAGGGAGGGAGAAGCTGTCCAGCGAGGCAGCAAGGGACCTCTTGGTGCAGTCATAGGGACCCACCTCAGCCTTGCGCACCTGAGGGTACGGAGATAGGTGAGGGGATGAGGAGGAACGTCATGAGAAAAGAGAGGCAAGCGGGCGAGGGAGAAGCTGTCACGTGAAACAGCAAAGGGACCTCTTGGTGCAGTCGCAGGGACCCACCTCAGCCTTGCGCACCTGAGAGGACAGAGGATGAATGAGAGAGGAAGAGCAAGAAATAAGTTACAAGAGAACGATAAAGTGGCGAGGATTGGAAACAGAGAGCTGATAACAGAGAGACAGAGAAGCGAGAGAGCCAGAAATAGCATTTGCCGAGGGACTAACTGGTGGCCAGGGGTTCTTGGGTGGTGACGACTAGAGACCCACCGGTGACCAGGGGTTCTTGGGTGGTGACGGCTCCTTGGTCATTAATGGCGAATTCCTCACCCTTCCTCCTTTCTTCTCAAGAGCAACCTGAAGAGCAAAGCACATCCACAGAACACAATCGAAGGCAGTGAGATCCACGAGGGAAGAAAACAGGATGGGCGGAAAACTTGTATGCATTCACAGAATGCATTCACCAGCAATCATGCAGTCAGCATTTGAGGAGACTCTGACGCAGGCAACGCACGCAGCAGCAGCAGCAGCAGCAGCACCGCACACTCACCACTCCCAGCGCCTCTGCCTCAAGCACCTTCCGCATAAACGGGTCCAGGGCCTCCGCCTTCGCCCCCTCTGCCCCGACCACCTGCTTCTCCCCACTCCCAGGAGGAGTCACCTCCCCTGCTCCCGCCACCCTCTCCTCCCCCCCCCTCTCCTCTGCCTCAGGGGAAGCAGGCGCAGTGAACATGCCCCTGCCAGACGCGCCAATGGACCGCTGGCCCACACCCTCCGCCTTCTGGGCGAGAATACTCCTACTCTCGCCCTCCCCCTCCCCCTCCTCAGGCGAGGCGGGCGCAGTGTACATGCCCACTTCAGAGGACGAGGTCGCTCCAGACTGCTCGCTGCTGCTGAAGAGGGCCGCCTTGGGGAACTCTGGCTGGGATAGCTCTGCCCTTGGAAGGTCCACCTTGAAAAGGTCGGCCTTGGGAAGGCTTGCTTTGAAGAGGCTCCTCCTGGGAAGAGTGGGGCTTTCAGCCGCTGGAGTTGGTACTGCCTCTTGGTAGCTTTCCTGCTCCTCCTCCTCCTGCTGCTGCTGCTGCTCTGCTGATGATGATGAGCGGCCCTTTGCTGCAGTCTCTGGCGTCTTGCTCTCCGTCGCATGGGCTTCCTGTGCTTTCTTGCTGGATCGCTTGGGGCTCTGCACGAGAAATGACAGGTAGAGAAGCGTCAGGACGCCTTACCCGCAATGCATTCAAATGGTGAGAATCATGCGGACGGGACAGCTAGCGAACAACACGAACCTTCCAGCAAGGAGCATTGGAGTGTCAAGGGTGCCTATACCTTGAACAAGCTTGCGATGGGGGATCCAAGGAACCGAGGCAGAGGCGAGGTGCGCCGCTGCTTGCTGTCGCCTCCTCCCTTGCTGCCCGGCTGCCCCCCTGACGCTGCCACTGCCACTGGAGTGCCCATCGCCACTGGAGTACCCGTCCCCACTGAAGCAGCCATTGCCCCTGGAGCAGACATCGCCCCTGGAGCAGCCATCGCCCCTGGAGCAGCCACCACCACTGTTGTATCCACTGCCCCTGCTTTCTGCTCTGAGTTGCTGGGTGGGGTTCTCCTTCTTTCCACAGCCGTCTTGCGTCCATCTTGCTCACAGCCGTCTGGCGTCCCTGCTGTCTCCAGCACCTCGCCCACCCACTCCCCCACCTTCTCAGTGCTCGCCCACGCACCCCTCTCGCCCTCATCCACCCCTCCAGCCTTCCCTGGCGACTTCTGTGGAGTGCACAGCACTGACGCGTCACTCTCCTTCTCCTTCATCGCCTCCTTCTCCTCTTCCCTCAAGCAGTTCGCCTTCTCCTCTCTCTCCCTCTCTGCTGCCACCTTCCTCGCTGATTTCTTCCAAGGGCTCCCTCCAGCAACGAATGCCCCAATCGCCTTGAACGACAGTCCCTTCCTTCCCTTCTCGCACTCGCCCCCACTCTTGGTCCCAGGCGTCTTGTGCCCCTCATCCGCCCCATGCTCCTCACCCTCTCCACCGCTGGGCACCCCGCCAAACCCACTCACCACCTTGCCACCAGCGTTCACATCACTGCCTGCCTTCTCCTCACGCTCACGCCCTTCATGCATATCCAGCATTGCAAACGCAGCCATCACCACCGCCCCCTGCTGCGCATCCTGCCCCTGCTGCTCCGCCTGTCCGTCCTTGTCGGCCTGGTGCTGCCCCTGGTGCTGCCCCTCCCTCTCCCTGCTGAGCTGCTGCCCGGCGTCGCTGCTCCTAGGGGTGGACATGGCCGAGAACGCAGCGTCTGCCGTGGCAACGGCGGAGGGTTGCGCCACGCCTCCCGGGATCCACGGGCTGCCACTGCCCGCCTTCTTCTCCACCCGCGGGGAGGGCTTCTGCGAGCTGCTGCTCGTGCGCGAGCTGATAGGGGTGTTTCTCTTCTGTGATGGGTCGCTCTCTCGACTCGCCCGAGGGGTGACAGCCTGTGACACACAGCAAGACACTAGTCAGTGTGAGGGGGGGGAAGGAAACGAAGCTAACTACCGACTCCTCCAGTCATGTTAGCCTGGGAAAGGGGGTCAACACATTCACACCCACCTCGGCTTTGGCCTGGGAAGGTCCTGCGTGGGCCTGCTGCGTCTTGTGCGGACCAGCTCGCCCCTGCGTCGCCTCCATCTTAGCACCCGGACCAGAACCTTGCGCCGCCTTCCCTGCCGGCTTCTCACTCAGCTTACCGACTCCAGCCTTCGCCCCTGAAGCACCACTCCCGCCAAACCCAAACCGGCCAGTAGCTTTGGGCACCGGAATTTTGGAGCTGAGTCCCAGCAGCTTCGAGTGGTTGGCGGCCACTCTCAGCGCCGCAGCAAGAGGGGACGTGGACGCAGGCGCCACCTTTTCCTTGGCAAGAGCACTGCCCTTGCTCGCCACCATCTGCTTCCCGCTCGCCACTTTGCTGTCTGCTGCCACCCGCTTCGCTCCCCCTTGCCCCATGCCTGCTGCTGCGACCTGACTGCTGCGAGCGACCTTCGCCTCCTCCTCTTTCTCCTTGGAAGCCGGTGCGGCCTTTCCGCCAAGGCCAAACCCAAACCGTGCCTTTCTCGCTCCCACGCCGCTGACCCTCCGGGCCGTAGCAGCGGGAGCCCCTTTCTTGGCAGCAGCGCCATCATCCGCCTTTCCAGCGGCAAACTTGAGGCCGAACAGACCACCCCCACCCCCACCCCCTCCGCTGCTACTGGCAGTACTCGCCCGTGGAGCACCAGAGGCTCCCGACGCTCCCTCCGTGGCAGCAGCTTTCACATCCTTGATCAGCGTCCGCGGTTTCGCAGAAAGAGCAGTGCGAGCAACAGCAGCGGCCATTTTCGCAGTTACAGAAGTCGCAGCGGCGGAGAACGTAAACCCCGCAGCTGCTGCGACGCGATTCCCGCCGTGATTCCCGCCACTCCCTATCCCCACCGCGCCAACACGCTTCTCTGCATCAGCAGAGGTGCCAGTGGAGCGGGTAGACGACGTCCGCAGCATGGCCAGCCCAGATCCCCCCACGCCAGACGACGCAGCCACATGCCCATGCGAGCGGCCAGCGGGAACGAGACTCGTGCTGTGGCTCGTCGACTTCGGCACCCCTGCTCTCGCCCCCACTGCTCCCGGAGCAGGCCTCCCTCCGATGTTCACACCCGCTCGTACAGGTGCCCTGGGGGCCCCTCCTCCTGTAGTCTCGCTGCCCGAAGGCCGAGAACTGGCCACTTGAGCCTGCCTCTGCTGCTGCCGCTGCTGCTGCCAATCGTGCAGCTGCTGCTGCTTAGAGTCACTCGAGCTCCGCGCGCTGCTCACACTCCCAGACGAGCCTCGCGGAGCGGCGGTCAGCTGCGACGGCAACGGCTCCCGCGGGACGGCAGGCTTCATCGGGGACGGCGCACACGCGCGCATGGCCTTGGATCCGCGACCCACCATACCGCGCAGGGCGCCGACAGGAGCGTCCGCAGACTTGGCCACATTCTCCAGCCCCGACGACGCGGACACGCGAAGATTTACCGTCGGATTCTCAGCGCTCAAAACAGCTAAGTCCACCGGCCCGGAGTGAGATTCCGCGGGCGCTGCATCCTCAGCTGTGGCTGCATACTCGGCTGTGGCTGCATTCTCGGCTTTCGCTGCGTGCTCAGCCGTCGCCATCGCCATTGCCAACTGTGTACCGCAATCGTCGACCGCCCCGATCACGTCCCCCTCCCCACAGTTTTCAAAGCTGGCGCTCGACCGGGTCGACCCAGCATCGAGCGATTCTTCAGGACGCACCGATAGCCCAGCGTCGTTCGATTCCGATTCCTCCGCGCCTGTAGACGATTCGAAGCGGCTGTTCAAATCCACCCGTGCCGCGCACGAGGCAGGGAGTATTGACGAGGCACCCCCGCCTCCCTTGCTCGAAAGCCCTGACGAGGCTGCCTGACGGGAGTGGCAGGAGCTACCGGACCCTGCCGTCGGCCTCTTGCTCCGCTCTGCAGTCCGTGTCACGTGCGAGACGGTACTACCACCCTGCTTCGACAGGCTGGACGAACCGACACCGCCGGCACCTTGCTTTGCGAGCCTAGAAGTGCTCACGCCCACACTGTGCTGCCTGCTTGTGCTTGGGGCTGTCGTCGTTGCCGCTGACCTGGGGGTCCTGCTCGAACTCGCGGGTGTCTTTGCGCCTGGAGCGGGGGACATCCCTGCTCCCTTCGCCGTCCTCGCATTCGACGATGGAAACCCTGAAATCGCACAGATACGCATGCGATCCGCTATGCTTAGGAGCAAGCACTTGTGCAAAACGGAAGGCCAACAAATGAACGAGATATTGGCACTTACGAGGTGCTGCGCCGGGCAGTTTGAGTCGCGTACTTCCCTGGCCCTGCTCTGACCCTCCCTTTGTCGCACTCTTCGGGGCCTCCACAATGTTGCTCTTCTCTACGATGGCCGCTATTTTCTGCTCGCTCGTCATCCTCTGGTGGTCGGCAGCAGCACGTGGTGCACTGCACGCTGCGTCCGGTGCATCCTTCGGCTCAAGAGCATGATCATGCGACGACTGAGTGGCGGGTTTCTTTGCAGTTGTGTTGTTGGAAGAAATGCCGGCGGAATACATGGGGAGGAAGGACAGGTCGACCGGAGGGAGATCTGGTAGAGCCGGCGGGGGTTGCTGCTGTGGCGCGAGGTCGTCATCATCGTCATCGAGGTCCAGAAGAGACTCTGCGTTGGAAGAACACAGAGAGAACACAGGTGAAACACAGAAACATGAATCTCTGCTATCGCCATGGTATGTATGGATGTTGAGAGACTTAGATACTGAGGGAAAATTTCGGTTTCATAATACTAGCCTCGTGGTTAGGGCAGCACGAACCTGCATTCTTGTTGAAAAATGCCTCGTTCCAGGCAACGCTGACGCGACGATCCTTCAGGGCGGATTTCGGCTCAAGAATCTTAGCAGGTCTAGAGCCGCTTGGAGCGAATTCAGAGACAGATGGAGCGGGTTCTGAGCCACATGGAGCGGATTCTGAGCCGCTTGGAGCGGACTCAGCTGCGCTTGGAGCGCTTTCAGAGTCGGCTGGCACGGACTCAGAGTCGATAGGAGCGGATTCAGAGCCGCTTGGAGGGTACCTCGGGGAGGCTTTCTTAGACGTGGCACACTCGGGGTCTTCGGGCCAGTCCAAGTCGGTCATTCGCTCCATGATAAATCCGTCGTCGATAAATTCGCCGTGCAACTCGTCGTCATTCAAAAGCCCTGCGAGATTGAAAGTGAGCCTTCAGAATTTTGAAAAAGAAAGAGGATGAAATGCGAGTTCACGTAAACGTTCGGTTCTCACCTTCGTCTTCCAGGAAGGCGTTGTTCCATGGCAGGCTCTGTCGCGCGACGCTCCGTCGGCTCTTTCTCATTGCAGGCGTCGGTGTCGGACCGAACTTAGGCGTGGCGCTGACGTTAACTGAAACTGGAATCTTGACGTTATTCTCATTGTTCTCCACTAGGTTGAAGTTAAAACTCGAGGAGTGATTCAGATTACCGGGACCGGAGATTTCTGGCTGCACGCTGCTCAGAATGTCGCCTCCACCAGCAGCGGCGTTTAAAACTCGCTTCTGAGGTCGCAACGGGGTTATCGCAAAGTCAAATTTCCCCAGAAAGTTCTGGTTCGCTTTATCTGCATGTAAGAAAGGCATGTTAAGTTAGACGACTTCTAGAAATATGATTCATTAGATTCAGCAGAAGCGTCGAGAAAGTAATTTTACTAACCAAAAGCTGAGAGCGTGTTCAGACTGACGCTTCCTAGAATCGAGTCGTCTGTCTCCATTGCTGATCGCAATACGTGGTAGACTAGTAGACTGTCCGACGAGATGTCAGATCGGATTCTGAACTGTTTCAACTACCCCATAAAAGTGATCGCAACTATGGTGAAATTAGCCAGAGAAGGTAATGGCTGCCGGAAGCTAGGACCTAGGGGACTACCGACCAAAGGTGACCAAGGACGTAAGACTAGCTGTGTGACTTCCAGCAGCCTGACCTGGGGATTGTCGACGATTTTGCCTAGTGATTGTCATCAGTTTTGCCTGTTTCGCTAAGAGGTGCTCAGCTGTTTCGCCTTGGTGTTGGCAGTTTGGGCACGAGCAGCAGAGAGTGCAAGGAGGGTGGAGCCGCGAAAGTCTGATTGGTTTCAGGTTTCAGGCGGTTCGGTTCACTGAATGCCTCTGCCACAAAGTTGGCGGGAACTTTTGAATTCCTCGGTGCTGCAGGCGCGAAGTGGCAGGGGGGTGTTTGAAATCCGCGTTATTGAACACATTGTTCCTACGAGAGTAATGCGTACACCCATCAGGTAGGTTATGTAATGCATCTCCAACATTTTCAGCTCACCCGAATTATTTTCGAGAGGCTACATCATTCCGCATCCTTCCTTCTGTTCATGCTAAGTTATTCCACATCCCTAGACTATTCCGCAGACTTCCTCGTCCTTCCCTTCGTTGGCGTAATGGCGGCGGCTGATCCTGCTCCAGCGCTGGTGGCTCTGGACAACGCGATCGCGCAGATCGATCTCCTCATCTCCCGCCTCACCGCTTCGTCCACCTCCTCAGCTGACGTTCCCGTTGCCGCCCAGCCGAAAGCAGCAGTGGCTGGAAGCAATGGCGAGAAAAAAACGTCGGGGAAGGCAAAACCTGCGAAGCCAGGTGATCCACTATCTGCGGAAGCAAGTAATAGCGTAGACATTTTTGTTCACATTGCACATGATCGTTACTCGCCGTTCGTTTTATTACTGTTTTCAAGGTTCGTTCCGCTGATTCTCCTGACAACGTTTTCCTCTCCGCCTGTGCCTCCTCATCCAGCAGCTGTCCCAGCGTCGGGCGGAGAGAACGTAGACAATTTCGACAAGTGCGACATCAGGGTGAGCGACAGAAACCGTTAAGTTTTGAACGCGTTTCATAAACAGATCCCATTCCCTTATCCCCTCGTGCTCGTGGCATTTCGTGTTCACCGCGTTTCCTCCCCCCTCCCCACCTCCCCCCCTCCCCCCCCTTCCCCCCCGCGCGCGCAGGTGGCGCGGGTGCAGGCGGTGGAGGTCCACCCAGTGGCGGAGAAGCTGTACGTGTGCAAGGTGGAGGTGGCGCCGGGGGAGGTGCGCCAGGTGGTGGCGGGGCTGCGCAAGTTCGTCCCCCAGGCGGAGCTGCAGGGCCGCCTGGTGTGCGCCGTGTGCAACCTCAAGCCCGCCAAGCTGGCGGGGCAGCCCAGCGAAGCCATGATGCTCGCTGGCTCGCACCCGGCTGCAGAGGCCGAGGGGGGCGAGATTGTGAAGGTGAGGATGTGTTTGACTAGACCCAGGGGAATAGAAGCTGCTGGTGTGTGAGGCGTGCAACATGAAGCGCGCCAAGCTGGCAGGGCAGTCCAGCGACGCCATAATGCTTGCTGGCTCACTCCCTGACCCCGAGACAGAGGCAGGGGAGGTTGTGAAGGTGAGGATAGGGCGGTGTGACGGTGTCTCGGTCGCAGCACATGTGGTGCATAAGGATCCTCTTGTGTTGATGCATCTGAATCCACAGTTTTCCACCACCAACTCAACCTCCTAATCTCAACCACCAACTCATCCCATCCCCACCCACCCCACCCCGCCCCACCCCTGTCTCGTCCCAACAGCTCATTGATCCGCCCCAAGATGCAGCAGTTGGCGACAGAGTCTGCATCCAGGTACCATGTCTTGCTACCCTCCTGCTTGTGCCTACTCCCATCCCATGCATGCCTACGCCATATGAATGCCCTTCTAACCGACCACATGCGCCGACTCCATCCATCTCAATGCCCACATCACATAGTCCATCATGATGATGCACATCATAGCCCACTCGCCTTCAATTCTTTCCCCTTGCTCAATATCCCTCTCATCCCATTTACCTTCTCATCGCATTTACCCCTCCCTCTCATCCCTGTAACCCCAGGGTCGGCCTGCTAGTGCGGCCCCTGTGAAGCAGCTCAGCTCCAAAGTGTGGGAGAAGGTTGCAGGCTTGCTCCGAGTGCAAGGTACTACCACTGCGACACCCTTGTGCTGACGCATGCACGTCCATGCAGCCGAGAAGTTCTCCGCAATAAATGTGCATTCACTGATTGATACGCCTCTTGTGTGTATAAGAACTGTGTGTTCACTTCCCTTGCGTGTGTCTGTTTTTCATTATCCAGGAGGAGCTGCGACATTCGATGGGCAGGCATTGGTCACAGGGGCGGGTGGAGGCATCACTGTGCAAGGCCTGGTTGATGGCAGCGAAATTCACTGAATTGATAGTGACATACCACATCAATGCTGCACATTATGCATGACTATGATGTAGATAAGCATGTACCAGATGTTGTAAAACTACCCTAGTGGATGGCATTTCGTTGTAGCGTCACAAATACGTACGGTATGTTACCTCAGCAAGCCGCACCCCAAAGGTTGTCCCCATTTCCGTGGCTGCGATCAGCAGTTCTGCTTGAACAGAGTCCTCCCAGGAGATAACAGCACATATGCTGACTTGATGTGTTTTACCCTAGAAAATCATTTACATTATCACACATGCATACATTTGTGTATATAAGCATCAGATTACAATACACCCTATTCCTACCCTACTCTACACTCTACACTACAATCTTGCATGCTGTTGGGTGACCACATCCTGGTCCAGGCATTGAAGTGGATTGGCGCTAGCGATGCTCACGCAGATGGTTCTACTGCAAGAAGCAGGAGTGCCGTGCCATAGCACAGCACACCCATGCTCATCCCTTCCACACCAGGCTCACCCCACCAGCTTCATGTGGGGGCGGATTCATCCATCCACGCCCACATGCATGGTTGGGCTGCAAGCTGAAAGAGACATGCGACCCACAACATGCAATGGGTAACGATCGTGAGCCACCACACCCATGGTTGGGCTGAGAGGCATGCAGGCAACATGCGATAACGATCATGAGCCACCACACCCACCACCACCCGCTGTGCTGGGCTTAATCGCCCATCACATGGCCAATACATGGGATGACACATGATACATACACCATGGCACACCACCACCACGGGATGATGCACCATGGCACACCACCCACCACTATGGGATGGTGCTTGTGGCAATCATGCTGGTGGGAAGTGGTCATAGGCAGTGGAGGTGGACGGTAGTGGTGCTGGTGGGGTGTGGCAGAGGGATGGTGAGAACCCCCAAGGTAAGCAGAGACCCAGGCAGGGGAATAAGGTTGAAGCACCAGCGCAAGGCAATCGAGAGACAAGAGAGGGGGTTGAACCCCCCAGGTCAAGGCGAGTATAAGGCAAAGGAGGGGGGTTCCCCTGCCCCATGCTCGCATTAACCCGAGGGTATCAACCCCCCTCTCCCCCCCTGCCCCTCGCTTGCCTTACAAAGGGCACTCCAATCCCCTCCCCCTGCCTGGGTTTCACCAAACCCAGGAGGTTCTCACCTCCCCTCTGCCATATCCCACCACCACCACAACCCCCCACCTTCACTGCCCATCACAACTTCCCACCAGCACCATCACCACCACTTCCCACCACCACAACCATTTCTCAACCACCAACACCACTTCTCACCACCACCACCAGCACCCCTACCACCACTTCACACCACCAGCACCACCACCATCACCACCACTTCCCACCACCAACACTTCTCACCACCAGCACCATCACCACCACCACCACAACTTCACACCAGCACCACCACAACTTCACACCAGCACCACCACCAGCACCACCACCATCACCACCACTTCCCACCACCAACACTTCTCACCACCAGCACCACCACTTCTCACCACCAGCACCACCACTTCTCACCACCAGCACCACCACCTCTCACCACCAGCACCACCACTTCTCACCACCAGCACCACCACTTCTCACCACCAGCACCACCACTTCTCACCACCAGCACCACCACTTCTCACCACCAGCACCACCACTTCTCACCACCAGCACCACCACTTCTCACCACCAGCACCACCACTTCTCACCACCAGCACCACCACTTCTCACCACCAGCACCACCACTTCTCACCACCAGCACCACCACTTCTCACCACCAGCACCACCACTTCTCACCACCAGCACCACCACTTCTCACCACCAGCACCACCACTTCTCACCACCAGCACCACCACTTCTCACCACCAGCACCACCACTTCTCACCACCAGCACCACCACCATCACCACCACTTCCCACCACCAACACTTCTCACCACCAACACTTCTCACCACCAGCACCACCACTTCTCACCACCAGCACCACCACTTCTCACCACCAGCACCACCACCTCTCACCACCAGCACCACCACTTCTCACCACCAGCACCACCACTTCTCACCACCAGCACCACCACTTCTCACCACCAGCACCACCACTTCTCACCACCAGCACCACCACTTCTCACCACCAGCACCACCACTTCTCACCACCAGCACCACCACTTCTCACCACCAGCACCACCACTTCTCACCACCAGCACCACCACTTCTCACCACCAGCACCACCACTTCTCACCACCAGCACCACCACTTCTCACCACCAGCACCACCACTTCTCACCACCAGCACCACCACTTCTCACCACCAGCACCACCACTTCTCACCACCAGCACCACCACTTCTCACCACCAGCACCACCACTTCTCACCACCAGCACCACCACTTCTCACCACCAGCACCACCACTTCTCACCACCAGCACCACCACCATCACCACCACTTCCCACCACCACACTTCTCACCACCAGCACCACCACTTCTCACCACCAGCACCACCACTTCTCACCACCAGCACCACCACTTCTCACCACCAGCACCACCACTTCTCACCACCAGCACCACCACTTCTCACCACCAGCACCACCACTTCTCACCACCAGCACCACCACTTCTCACCACCAGCACCACCACTTCTCACCACCAGCACCACCACTTCTCACCACCAGCACCACCACTTCTCACCACCAGCACCACCACTTCTCACCACCAGCACCACCACTTCTCACCACCAGCACCACCACTTCTCACCACCAGCACCACCACTTCTCACCACCAGCACCACCACTTCTCACCACCAGCACCACCACTTCTCACCACCAGCACCACCACTTCTCACCACCAGCACCACCACTTCTCACCACCAGCACCACCACTTCTCACCACCAGCACCACCACTTCTCACCACCAGCACCACCACTTCTCACCACCAGCACCACCACTTCTCACCACCAGCACCACCACTTCTCACCACCAGCACCACCACTTCTCACCACCAGCACCACCACTTCTCACCACCAGCACCACCACTTCTCACCACCACCCAGCACCACCACTTCTCACCACCAGCACCACCACTTCTCACCACCAGCACCACCACTTCTCACCACCAGCACCACCACTTCTCACCACCAGCACCACCACTTCTCACCACCAGCACCACCACTTCTCACCACCAGCACCACCACTTCCCCCCCACCCCCCCCCCCCCCCCCCCCACCCCAGCACCACCACTTCTCACCACCAGCACCACCACTTCTCACCACCAGCACCACCACTTCTCACCACCAGCACCACCACTTCTCACCACCAGCACCACCACTTCTCACCACCAGCACCACCACTCTCACCACCAGCACCACCACTTCTCACCACCAGCACCACCACTTCTCACCACCAGCACCACCACTTCTCACCACCAGCACCACCACTTCTCACCACCAGCACCACCACTTCTCACCACCAGCACCACACCCATCTCGCCCCACCCACCATCCCCTCAACTCACCCGCCAGCAGCAAGAGAGGCACGCAGAACAGACCCCTTAGGAGCAGCACCAGCAGTACCCATTGTGTTGGGGCGCCAAGTGAGGCAGGAGGCAAGCACACGGTAAGCCCAAGATCCAATTACCCCTCACCGGCGTGGCAAGAGCTGGCACGAGACAGAACCATTCGGCCGCAATGGTCTGCCATGGGCCCATTATGCATTAACGCGCGGGTATTGCGATTGGACACAGAGTGCTTGACACGTGTACTTGCACTGCCTCACCCAACCCCCATTGCTTATAGTACTGAAGATGCTGCCCCCAGGAGACTGCACCACGTGCCATCTCCCACCACCCTGCCCCACCCACCTCCATCCCCCCCCTCACCCCTTCAGCTTACCTCAACTTACCATTGCCATGCAGAGCCAAGGGATGTGTGACGCTGCTAGGGGAAGGGTGGTGGATGGGTGGGGGGAAGGGAAGGGGAGAGAAAGGGGGGGGGGGGTTGTAAGAAGCTCTCCTCTGCTCCCTTCTTGCTCCAGTGCACCAAGGGGTGGGAAGCTGCAGGGGAGAAAGAGAGGAGGGGGGTGTGAGCAACTCTCCTCTGCTCTCTTCTTGCTCCAGCGCACCAAGGGGTGGGAAGCTGCAGGGGGGAAAGAGGAGGGGGGTGTGAGCACTTCTCCTCTGCTCCCTTCTTTCTCCAGTGCACCAAGGGATGGGAAGCTGCTGGAGAGAAACAGGGAGGAGAAAGAGGGGGGAATGTTAACATATCATACTATACCAGAAACCTGTACCTATACCATACCATACCATACCATACCTGTACCTCGCTCACCACTAACACTCTAGCCCGCCCTCTAACTACCCTAGCCCGTGCTGCTGCTCTGCTGCCCTGTATCTGCTGCCGTTGCTGCTGCTGCTGCTGCTGCTGCTGCAACACTGCTGCTCAGCTACTACAAGCTCTGCTGCAGTCTTGCTTGCTGCTGCCAAGTGACCTGCCAGGAGGGGGGAGGGGGTAGTGAGGAGGGCGGGAGAGGAGAGGAGTGAGTGGAAGGAAGGGAGCGTCAACTATGCCAAAACCAGAAAGTGAACAAGCAGGGATTGCAGCAGTGAGAAGGAGCTTACCTTTGACAGCCGAGCCCACCCCAGATACTCCCCCTAGCAGCAAACTGCATTGCTGCTGCTGCTGCTGCTGCTGCTGCACCACCGCTGCTCAGCTACAGGTTGGCTGCAGTTCTTGTTGCTGCTGAGTGACCTGCCCGGAGGGAGGGGGGGGGGGGGGGGAGTTGGAAGGGAGAGGAGAGAAGTGAGTGGAAGGAAGGGAGCACCAATCAAGCCAAAACAAGCAGGCAACTAAGTGAACGAGCAGGGATCGCAGCAGTGAGGTAAGGGGCTTACCTTGAACAGCCAAGCCAGGGCCACCCCAGATAGTCTCCCTTCGAGCAGCACGCGCTGCTGCCGCCCCTCCACCCCACCCCAACAGCACGGCTGGCTGCAAGGGAGAACGGGGGAGGAGGGGGAGGAGGAGGGGGAGTGGGGAAGGGGGGGAAAGGGATGGGGTGGGAACGATATGAAAACTGGCTGCTGGGAAAGAAAGTCGGGCTTCAACTGAAACAGAGAAGCAGCAGTAGAAAAGGGGCTTACCTAGAGCAGCCGAGCCCATCCCCAACACTCTCCCTCTCAGGTGCTGCTTTCAGCCGGTACTTTCTGCCAAGTGACCTGCAGAAAGGGAGGCGGGGAAGGAGGGGATAGGAAAGAGGAGGGGCGCCAGAGGGTGAGTGTGAAGGCTAGAGGCGCCAACAGCCATAAAGGCACCAAGAGCCATAAAGGCACCAAGAGCCATGAAGGCACCAAGAGCCGCAAGGCAAAGGCGTGATCAAAGTGAAGCAGACTGAATTGGCAGGAGTGAGTCAGGCAAGTGAGCACGACTGGCTCACCTTCAAGAGCCGACCCCCTACCCAAAGATACTCTCCCCCATGGCAGGCACCCCTCCTCCAAGCCTTCCCAGTGCGTCCCTGCACGGCCACAGGGGGAGGGGCGCGGGGAAATGGCGGTGTAGTAGACCCCCACGCCCCTCCCCACCACCTGCAATGCACACACCCGGCAGTGGTCAGTGTGCATGGCATGGCAACAAGCACAAGCCACGGACTGCAAGAGAGGAAGGGAGGGGCCACTGGTGGAGGCATGGCCACAAGCCACAGGGACAGACCCCAAGGGAACCTGCACCTGGAGGCTGTACCTGAGGGAGGGGTGTACCTGCACCTGAGGGGGTTACCTGAAGTAGGGGGTCTGTGGCATGTGAACCGGGCCAACCAACCAGTGGCATTGATTTGAAGGAAATGGCGCGAGCACAAGCAAAAAGAACGAAACGACAAAAAACACAAGACATGATGTGGCATGCAAGGGTGAGGGAGGTACGGGAAGGGAGGAACGGCCACTCAGCTCTGAGTGATGGAGGAATGAGTGCGAGCAGACGGCAGCTGAAGCACCAGCAGGTGACTCCCTTCCCCGGCGCCATCCTCCCAGCCCTCCTGAGCACGACCTGCACGGCCACTGGGGAGGGGCGTGAGGGGATGTCGGTTTTGACCCCCACGCCCCTCCCCACCACCTGCAATGCACACACACGGCAGTGGTCAGCGGGCATGGCGTAGCAGCAAGCACAAGCCACGGACTGCAAAGCGTCAAGGCTGGAAGGGGAAGGGAGGGGCCACTGGTGGAGGCATGGCCACAAGCCACAGACCCCAAGGCGGGCTGAACCTGAGGGGTGCACCTGGACCTGAGGGGGGGTTCCTGCACCAGAGGGGGTTACCTGGAGTAGTAGGGGGGTCCGTGGCATGTGAGCCGGGGGAACCAATGGTATTGGTTTAAGAGAGAGAACGCGGGCACATGCAAAGAGCAACAATAAACTGGAACGAGGGGCAGTCAAGTTTCAAGGTCAGATTCAGGGGTTAGGGTGAGAAGTACTTACGCTGTTGGTTTGCTGCTGCAGGTGAGTGGCGGAAGGAACGGTAGCGCGGGCACTCGCACTCCTGCAGGGGGAAGCGGTGAGGGGGGGGGAGGGGGAGTAGGGGGGGGGGAGGAGGGGGAGGGAGGGGTTGCACGTGGAGGCGCAGTGAGTGGGATCGAAACGACACATGGGAACGGAATGGCTCTACGCATGGCGAAATGGAGGACGAGCGGAAGGAGGGCCACTGGTGGAGGCACAGCGAAACGCCACAGACCCAAGGGAAGATATACCTGTGGTAATGGGGGTACACCTGAGGGCTTAACCTGGGGGGGGCTTTACCAGCAGTGAGGGATTCTGTGGGTTGTACACTGTGCTTCCACCAGCGGCACTGTTTTATGAGAAAACGAAATGGCAGAAAAGACGGATGCATGCATGCATAGAGGGTCGGCTACTTAGCTGATGATGTGAGTGCGCGCAGAAGGCAGGTGAGGCAGCGTGCAGAGGCAGATGGTGCCGCCTTGCACCGCCTTGTGCTGCTACCGGAAGCATGAAGACGCTGAAGCACCCCCGGATGCTTGCTCGCTTCCCCGCTTCCGTCTCCCTCTGCTCCTTGCCATCACAGGCCGAGTGACCTGCCAGGGAGGGGGAGGGGGGCGGGGTTTGGGAAGGGGCGGAGGGAACAAGGAGATGACGACGTGAGGACAGGGAGCCACATGTGAGCCGCGCAGAGCAGCGGAGGCACCTGGTGCGTCCCCTGGAGCAGCACCAACACCTGAAGACGTGAAACCCATGAAGCAGCTCCGGACCTGGAAGGTAGGGGAGGGGGAGAGGGGGAGGGTCGCCCATGGTACACATGCACGAGCGAGCGGCAGCGAGGGGACAACGAGGAGGAGGAGACTCGACGCGTGCATGCAGCGACAGCTAAACTTCTAACATAGGCTAACCCACTAGCGACTGGACTCTCTATGCAGGCGGGCGGCTTAAGCAAGCGCCGTGCGCCATGGGCTTCCGGTTGGAGGGGGAGGGGGAGATGAGCAATCGAAGGGGTGGGGAGCCTGGAAAGCATGGTGCACAGGCAAAGAAAAGCAGCATAGCATGTGAGGGAATGGGACCGGGCGAGAACTTAGCTTCGGAAACGGCGCTTGAGGCCGAGGTGCTGGTCGCCACAGCAAGCGACAGGTGACGCTCGGTTGGGTTGCCGTGCATGCGGAGCGCCGTGCATATTGAAGGTTTTCCGGCATCCATGCTCGCACGGGTGTGCTGTCTGGCGGCTCGTCTGGATGATGTCGCACCTGAGGACACATGAACAACGAGACCTGCGTAAGTATAACTCTTAAAAGGCAAGCTTGCAGAAAGCGAAAGTCGGAATTTGAAAGCGTACCTTGAAAATTTCAGCATCCGCGGATTGATGTGCTTGAAACCGTAGTGAACGGAGGGAAGCTATGACGGAGGTTGACGTGACGGGGGATAGCGGATGGGACGCTGCCTGCAAGAAATAAATCGGATAAGAATAATGTCAGAAACTTGCACGATATTAAAAAAGTTAATACCGATGCGAATTGGAAGCTTACATCGTTGTTGTGGTGCAATGAAGCTCCATAAAAGCAGACAGGCAGCGACGGCTGACGACGGACAGTGGATGTTTCAATCGACTGCAAGGGAGGAAAAAAGGCAGCGTCAGAAACGTCCACGAAATGTTGAAAAAGCCAACCAGAATTTTCGGAGAAGTTACCTGCGTTGGAGCACGTTGCAGTGGTTCGACGCTCCATTAAAGCCAGCAGCGAGAGCACTCTGAGCCGGCGAACTGATGTCCGTGAAGCAGGAGGAATGAGCTTGGTCGAGGTGCGAATATGCTACATAGAGCTGAGTTGGCGACGAACGAACGCAATGTGGAATTGAATGAGCGAATGTCTCAGCTAGATTGACTTCGAGGAAAAGCAAGAGCGAATGTCGCTCCGAGAAAATGCGTGGTTCGAATGTCCCTTCAGGAAAATGCGTGGTTGGATGGAATGTCGCTCCTGGGAAATGCGTGGTTGGAATGTCGCTCCTGGGAAATGCGTGGTTGGAATGTCCTGGCTGGAAATTCCCACGGCCAAACGCAAGGGAGTGGGGGGGATTGGGGGTGTGGGGTTCAACACTCGCGGTTCGCTGGACGGCTACAAAAAAAACCGAATCGTGGCCTTTGGAGTAAAAGCCGCGCGGTTCCGAAGCAAAAGGCTCGGAAAACGAATACGGGTCTGGAGGGATGGCCGTCGGGACAAAAAAGGGGGACTGATGGAGCTTGAGTCGTTGGATTAATTTCAAACAAAATCGATCTACGGCTCGGATTGGTTGAGTAAACGTTATGGCTGGGCGGGAACGGGTAAACGGCCACTTCGAGACGCGGCAAAGCGACTCGTGTGATCGTGATGTCAGTTGGTAGCCAATAGCAGAGAACCTAACACTAACGGACTGGAGGGAATTGCCTCTGTTGGGGTTTCGGTTGGATAAGGTTCCCTGCTCCCTTTCTGTGTCAGGCAATACCTCAAGTTCAGTCTGAGCCAGGAACGGGAGGCTGGAGGAGAGACTGCGAAATGTTTTTGACGAACTGTGTTACGGGGTTGGAGGGTACGAACGAGGTTCGCGAAAATTGACATTGTGTCAATTAGATGCTGGATGCTGTGTGGTGGTCCCCAGCGGCGACCAATTGTAGTGAAGGGGAATCTGGTCTGATGCGCGCCACGTCTGACCTGCCCCTGCTGGAGTTCGGTGAGATAATTACTGTACACCCTGCCGAAGTACAGCAAGGAAGGCACAGGATTCGAGAATGGTGCTGGTACTCGAGGAAACTCTTAGCGGATACTGCAGCCTCGCTTCAGCAATCCCTTCCTGCTCTGTGGGTCCACCTCACTGCCACGCTATCCTGCGATTGGTGTAACTTCCTCACTGGACTGAACATTGGGAATTGCCTGACATCCCTCCCACCATGTAGCACCCCCATCACCACGACACCAACCAAATATCATCCAGCCAAACCGTGCTGAAACGTTTTTGAACATACTGCATTTCACCTCATCCCATCACATCACAAACCCCAGTACCATTCCTTTCCACCCCATCTTTGGAGGTCGAGAATTCATTTTGTACCATCGGCGTGTTTTGATGTTCCGAGCAAACCATTGGCACGCAGTACGTCAGATCATCACTTTCCGTAGCTAGAATCAAGAACATGCTTGAAGACGAGCACACCACATTCTTCATTGTAAGCTAGTCCGTAGATTCCTTGCGGGTGAATGAGAGATGACGCTGGTCGACATTCTAACGGGGCCACCCGTCCTCCTTCCATTCAAGCACACTTGGTTGCGTCACCACGGGAGCTTATCAACGCGCAGATTACCCTGCCTTAGGAACAATGGGACGGAAAAAATCTATCGGAATAGCCGTCTAGCCGTCGTGACTGCGCGGTTCAGTCGGGATCGATCGGAGCGGCCAAGGGGGGAGGCTCGGAGGGGAAACGAAGCTTCTGGGGAGGATCGGTCTTTGAGAGAGGGTAGGGACTGGAGTGAGAGAGAAAGGCGTTTCGCTGGTGGAAGCAGGGGAAGGGAGCAGGGAGATGAACCGAGGACGGCGAGGGGTAATGCTGTGAAGGCTCCTCGTCCTGTTGAGGGTGACTATAGGAGGAGTAATTATAGAGTAGTGGAGAGGGGACAGGAGGATGATGGTTGGGGAGCCGGTGGGGGGTATGATGGAAGGGAGAGGCGGGACGGAGGGAGGGGAAGGGAAGAGGGGGATGGTTCAGGGTTTGGGGACAGGAAGGGTTTAAGCGATGGGGATGGCAAGGAGACGCTCCGGTATAGGGAAGACCGGTACACGTATGAGAGTAAGGAACGTGAAGGGTACGGACGGGGGAGGGGAGGGAGGGGATATGGTAGGGGACGGGCGACAGGGTACGATGAGGCAAGGGGCGAGAATGAGAGGGGAGCGACGTACGGGGGTGAAAAGGAGCGGTACCCTAGAGGCTCAGAGCGAGACGCTAGCGGTTCGGAGCGGTACCAGGGGAGTAGGGAGCGGTATTCTGGATATGGCAGGGAGAATGGGAGCAGAGAAGGGGGAGATGGAGAGACGGAATATCGCACAAGGGGTGGGCAGAGGTCTGACGAGAGTGTGCGGGGGGGTGAGGGTGCGAGGAGCGAGAGGGGGGACTATGGGGGGAGACGGGTGGGAGACAATGGGGTGGAAGAGAGGGGGGGATATGGGGAGGGAGATAGGGGCGGATATGGGAAGAGAGGAAGAGATGAGTTAGGAGGGGAGGACAGGCGTGAATATGGGCGGAGAGAGGGCGGCGGTTATGCGGTAACAGAGAGGCCCGGATACGGGAGGGGGGACAGGGGCGGATATGGGCGGAGAGGAAGAGGATCATATGGGGAGAGCACGAGGGGTGGTTATGGGGGGAGAGGCAGGGGGACATATGGGGGGAGTGAGAGGGGTGATAATGGGGGGACGGAGGGGGGTGGTAGTGGCGGGAGGGAGAGGGGCTCATTTGAGAGGAGAGGGAGGGTGGAGTTTGGGGGAAGAGAGAGGGACGATATTAGGAGGGGAGAGAGCGGCGAGTATGGGGGGAGAGGACGGAGGGATTATGGGGGGGGAGGGCGGAGTGAGTATGGGGGGAGAGGGCGGCGTGAGTATGGGGGGAGAGGGAGGGGCGAGTACGGGGAGAGAGGGAGGGGTGAATACAGAGGAAGAGAGATGAATGATAGCGTGAGGAGAGAGACCGGAGATAATGACAGGAACGTGGCACCAGGCGGGCGTCTGGACAGGCGACTGGCACCAGAGGGGCGTCTGGCAACAGACGGGCAGCTGGCAACAGACGGGCAACTGGCAACAGAGGGCCATTTACCAACGGAGGGGTTCATCCGACTCATGAACGTGGACGTGCCGTTTCATGCCGACCCCGGCAAGGACGACGTTGCAGTGTGCGACGGGCTGGTGCGGGCCGCTGCTGTGGCGCTGCATGTGAGGCCGGAGCACCTGCCTGCATCGGCCATCTCCGTCGTCCGCAAGTCCTTTGACGCCCGCAAGGTGTGTTAAGATGTCTCTGATTCAGTCACTAGTTAAAGAGAGAGATTCAGCTGGAATCAGGAAAAAGTTTATCTCAAACCACTGTTTCTCAACAAGCCTTCGCAATCATCCCCCTGCTGCTCCTCTCCCTCCCGTTTCCGCCTACCTCTCCTGACGCCCACCCAGGCCCCTGTGTTCGCCTATGCCATAGACATCGACGCCTCTGCCCTCGACCGGGCGTTCTCTCTCTCCGCCACGCCCCCTCGCAAGCGCAGGGACGTGGCCCTCAAGACGCAGCCCGTGCTGCCTGAACCGCCCTTCGGCCTCCTGGCTGCACGCACCACTCTTGCTGCTGAGAGTGCTACTCCTGCTGCTGCTTCTCCTGCTGCTGCTGCTGCTGCTGCTGCTGCTGCTTCTCCTGCTGCTGCTGCTGGCAGGAACACGGACAGCAGCTCGAGCCCCCCCTCAGGCGCTGTGGGGGCAAGCGGCAAGGGGGCGAGAGAGCGAACGCGCAATGTGGTGGTGGGGATGGGTCCAGCGGGGTTGCTGGCGGCGCTGGTGTTAGCAGAGGCGGGCGAGCAGGTGGTGGTGGTGGAGAGGGGGCAGCCGGTGGAGGAGAGGGGGCGCGACATTGGCGCCCTGGCTGTGCGCCACGTGCTCAACCCCGACAGCAACTTCTGCTATGGCGAGGTGAGAATATGTGTTGTTTAGGTAAGCTCTAGGTGGGACGTACGTTCATGGTATGGATATTGGGGCTCTGGCTGTGCGGCACGTGCTCAACCCTGACAGCAACTTCTGCTATGGGGAGGTGAGATGAGAGGCATGGCCCATGGGGTTATGACGAGCAGATGGTGGTGGAGCAGGGCCAACCGGTGGAGGATCATGTGCTCAATCAATCCGGATGCATCTTTTAAACTTGAGTCTGGAGCTCGCCATGTGTTATACTTGGCAGGGAGGTGCAGGCACATGGAGTGACGGCAAGCTGACCACCAGAATCGGCAAGAACAGCCAGGATGTGCGGGAGGTGCTGCATGTGTTGGTGCGCATGGGAGCACCTGACCGTATTCTCGTGGATGGCCGCCCGCATCTCGGCACCGACAGGCTCGTGCGCATCCTGCAGCAGTTCCGAGCCTACCTGCAAGGCCTGGGCGTGGAGATCAGGTTCGGTACAGTCGTGGACGACCTGGAGGTTCGGAACGGGCGGGTGGCTGGGGTGCGAGTGAGACCTGCTGGAAGTGCGGTGGGGAGCGGTGCTGATGGGAGTGTGATAGCAGCGGATAGGGTGCTGCTGGGTGTGGGGCATTCAGCCCGCGCGGTGTTTGACATGCTGCTCTCCCACAACGTCCTTCTCACCCCCAAGGACTTTGCTGTGGGCTTCCGCATAGAGCATCCCCAGCGGTTGATCAACGCCATCCGGGTAAGACAGTCGGGCAGGCTGACAGGCTGACTGCGAGGTCGGTATTTGACATGCCACTCTCCTACAGTGACAGTCAGGGTAAGACAGTCTGACAGGCTGACAGGCTGACAGACTGACAGTGAGGGCGGTGTTCGACATGCTGCTCTCCCACAATGTTCTTATCACCCCCAAGGACTTTGCCATGGGATTCCGCATAGAGCATCCCCAACAGTCGATCAACGCCATTCGGGTATGATAGTCTAGCAGCCAGGGCGGCAATCGACATGCTGCGCTCCCACAGTCTGCTTCCCACCCCCACGGGCGTCCAGCTGAAGAGGGCGTCCAGCTATCTTGCCTGGCGTCCAGCTATCTTGCCTGGCGTCCAGTTAACTTGCCTGGCGTCCAGCTAACTTGCCTGGCGTTCAGCTGTCTTGCCTGGCGTCCAGCTATCTTGCATGGCGTCCAGCTAGCTTGCCTGTCGTCCAGCTATCTTGCCTGGCGTCCAACTAACTTGCCTGGCGTCCAGCTATCTTGCCTGGCGTCCAGCTAACCTGCCTGGCGCCCAAGCATCTCCTGGGAGCTATGGGCAGCTGCCAGGCACCTCCTGGCAGCTTTGGGCAGCTGCCAAGCACCTCGTGGCAGCTAGGGGCAGCTTCCAGGAACCTCGGAGCAGCTGTCAGGCACCTCCTGGCAGCTATGGGTAGCTGCTCGGCACCTCCTGGCAGCTAGGCAACTGCCCGGCACGTCCAAGCCATATGGGGAGCTATGGGGCAGCTCTTGGCAGCTATGGGGCAGCTCCTGGCAATTAGCCTTGCACCTCCTGGCAGCTACTGGCAGCTGCTTGGCACCTCGTGGCATATATTGGCGGCTGCCAGGCACCCCTGGCAGCTAAGGGCGGCTGGCAGGCACCCCCTGGCGGCTAGGGGCGTTTGCCAGGCACCCCCTGGCGGCTAGGGGCAGCTGCCAGGCACCTCCTGGCAGCTGGGGTCGGCTGCCAGGCACCTCCTGGCAGCTAGGGGCAGCAGCCAGAACCGCCTGGCAGCTAGGGGCAGCTGCCAGGCAGTTCAGGCTGCTGTGGGCAGCTGTCAGGCACCTCCTGGCAGCTAGGCAACTGCCCGGCACCTGCAAGCCATATGGGGAGCTAGGGGGCAGCTCCTGGCAGCTATGGGGCAGCTCCTGGCAGATATTGGCAGCTGCCTGGCACCTCCTGGCATATATTGGCGGCTGGCAGGCACCCCCTGGCGGCTAGGGGCGGCTGGCAGGCACCCCTGGCGGCTAGGAGCGGCTGCCTGCCAGGCACCCCCCTGGCGGCTTGGGGCGGCTGCTAGTCACCCCCTAGCGGCTAGGGGCAGCTGCCAGGCACCTCCTGGCAGTTGGGGTCGGCTACCAGGCACCATTTGGCAGCTAGACGCGGCTTCCAGGCACCTCCTGGCAGCTAGGGGCGGCTGCCATGACAGCTAGGCATGTGCCCGGCACCTCCTAGCCATATGGGGAGCTATGGGCCAGCTCCTGGCAGCTATTGGCAGCTGCCTGGCACCTCCTGGCAGCTATTGGCAGCTGGCAGGTACCCCCTGGCGGCTAGGGGCGACTGGCAGGCACACCCTGGCGGCTGGCAGGCACCCCCTGGCGGCTAGGGGCGGCGGCCAGGCACCCCCTGGCGGCCAGGGGCAGCTGCCAGACACCTCCTGGCAGCTGGGATCGGCTGCCAGGCACCTCCTGGCAGCTAAGGGCGGATGCCAGGCAGCCCCTGGCGGTTAGGGGTGGCTGTCAGGCACCCCCTGGCGGCTAGGGGCGGCTGCCAGGCACCTTCTGGCGGCTGTGGCCGGCTGCCAGGCACCTGCTGGCACCTGCTGGCGGCTGTGGGCGGCTTTCAGGAACCTCCTGGCAACAAGGGGCAGCTGGCAGGCACCTTCTGGCAGCTGGGGGCAGCTGCCAAGCACCTACTAGCAGCTGTAGGCACTTGCCAAGCACCTCCTGGCAGCTATTGGCAGCTGCCTGGCACTCTCCTGGTAGCTAAGGGAAGCTGCCAAGCATCCCCTGGCTGCTAGGGCAGCTGGCAGGCACCCCCTGGCGACTAGGGGCGGCTGCCAGGCACCCCCTGGTGGCTAGGGGCGGCTGCCAGGCACCCACTGGCGGCTAGGGGTGGCTGCCAGGCACCCCCTTGGCGGCTAGGGGCAGCTGCCAGGCAGCCCCTGGCGGCTAGGGCGGCTGCCTTGCACCTCCCGACGACAAGGGCGGTTGGGCTTTAGGGCAGTTGGGCTTTAGGCGGTTGGGCTTTAGGGCGGTTGGGGTGAGGGCGGTTGGGGTTGAGGGCGGTTGGGCTTTTGGGCGGTTGGGCTTTTGGCGGTTGGCTTTAGGGCGCTTGGGCTTTTGGGCGGTTGGGCCTTTGGGCGGTTGGGCTTTAGGGCGGTTGGGCTTGAGGGCGGTTGGGCTTGAGGGCGGTTGGGCTTTAGGCCGATTGGACTTTAGGCCGGTTGGTCTTTAGGGCGGTTGGGCTTTAGGGCGGTTGGGCTTTTGGGTGGTTGGGCTTTTGGACGGTTGGGCTTTTGGGCGGTTGGGCTTTTGAGCGGTTGGGCTTTAGGGCGGTAGGGCTTTAGGGTGGTAGGGCTTTAGGGCGGTTAGGCTTTAGGGCGGTTGGGCCGAGGGCGGTTGGGCTTCAGGGTGGTTGGGCTTTAGGCCGATTGGACTTTAGGCTGGCTGGGCTTCAGGGCGGTTGGGCTTCAGGGCGGTTGGGCTTCAGGGCGGTTGTGCTTTAGGGCGGTTGGGCTTTAGGACGGTTGGGCTTTTAAGGCGGTTGTGCTTTTGGGTGTTTGGACTTTTAGCTGGTTGGGCTTTAGGCCGGTTGGGCTTTAGGCCGGTGGCTTTAGGGCGGTTGGGCTTCTGGGCGGTTGGGCTTCAGGACGGTTGGGCTTCAGGGCGGTTGGGCTTTAGGGCGGTTGGGCTTTAGGGCGGTTGGGCTTTTGGGCAGTTGGGCTTCGGCGCTTAGGGCAATTGGGCTTCGGGGCGGTTGGGCTTTAGGGCGGTTGGGCCTTAGGGCGGTTGGGCTGTAGGGTGGTTGGGCTTTTGGGTAGTTGGGCTTTTGGGCGGTTGGGCTTTAGGGTAGTTGGGCTTTAGGGCGGTTGGGCTTTAGGGGGGTTGGGCTTTAGGGCGGTTGGGCTTTAGGCCGGTTTGGCTTCTAGGCGGTTGGGCTTCAGGGGGGTTGGGCTTTAAGGCGGTTGGGCTTTAGAGCGGTTGGGCTTCAGGGCGGTTGGGCTTCAGGGCGGTTGGGCTTCTGGCCGGTTGGGCTTCTGGGTGGTTGGGCTTCTGGGCGGTTGGGCTTCAGGGCGGTTGGGCTTTAGGGCGGTTGGGCTTGGCTTGGCTTTGGCTTTGCTTGGCTTGGCTTTGCTTGGCTTGGCTTGGCTTTGCTTCGCTTGGCTTTGCTTCGCTTCACTTCGCTTCGCTTCTCTTCGCGCCGTTTCGCTTGGCTTCGCTTTGCTTGGCTTGGCTTCCCTTGGCTTCGCTTCGCTTGGAATCGCTTCGCTTGGCTTCGCTTCGCTTGGCTTCGCATCACTTCGCGTGGCTTCGCTTCGCTTGGCTTCGCTTCCTTTGGCTTGGCTTGGCTTCCCTTGGCTTGGCTTGGCTTCGCTTGGCTTGGCTTGGCTTCGCTTCGCTTGGAATCGCTTCGCTTCTCTTCGCTTCGCTTCTCTTCGCTTCGCTTCGCTTCTCTTCACTTCTCTTCGCTTGGCTTGGCTTGGCTTGGCTTCGTTTCGCTTCGCTTCGTTTGGCTTCGCATTGCTTCGCTTGGCTTCGCTTCGCTTGGCCTTGCTTCCCTTGGCTTTGCTTTGCTTGGACTCGTTTCGCTTCGCTTTGCTTGGCTTCGCTTCGCTTGGCTTTGCATCACTTTGCATGGCTTCGCTTCGCTTGGTTTGGCTTGGCTTGGCTTGGCTTTGCTTGGCTTCGCATCTCTTCGCCTGGCTTCGCTTCGCTTGGCTTCGCTTGGCTTCGCTTCGCTTCGCTTGGCTTCGCTTCGCTTGGCTTGGCTTCGCTTCACTTGGCTTTGCTTCGCTTGGCGTCGCTTGGCTTGGCTTAGCTTCGCTTCACTTTGCTTCGCTTGGCTTGGCTTCGCTTGGCTCCGCTTGGCTTAGCTTGGCTTGGTTTGGCTTCGCTTCGCTTGGCTTCGCTCGGCCTCGCTTGGCTTCGCTTCGCTTGGCTTGTCTTCGCTTCGGCTTGGCTTGGCTTCGCTTCGCTTGTCTTCGCTTCGCTTGGCTTGGCTTCACTTCGCTTCGCTTGGCTTGGCTTGGCTTGGCTTGGCTTCGTTTTGCTTGGCTTTGCTTTGGTTTGCTTCGCTTGGCTTCGCTTCGCTTCGCTTGGCTTCGCTTGGCTTAGCATTGCTTCACTTGGCTTGGCTTCGCTTTGTCTTCACTTCGCTTGGCCTCGCTTCGATTCGCTCGGCTCGGCTCAGCTCCGCTTCTCAGCTCAGCTCAGCTCAGCTCAACTCAGCTCAGCTTCTCTGCCAGGTACCCCCTGGCGGCTAGGGGCAGCCGCCGGGCACCCACTGGCGGCTAGGGGCCGCCAGGCACCTCCTGGCTGCTAGGGGCGGCTGCCAGGCACCTCCTGGCTGCTAGGGGCGGCTGCCAAGAACCTCCTGGCAGCTACGGGCAGCCGCCAGGCACCTCCTCGCCGCGATGGGCAGCTGCCAGGAACCTCCTGGCAGCTAGGGGCAGCTGCCAGGAACCTCCTAGCAGCTAGGGGCAGCTGCCAGGCACCACCCGGTAGCTGTGGGGAGCTGCAAGGCACCTCCTGGCTGCTGTGGGCAGCTGCCAGGCACCTCCTGGCTGCTGTGGGCACCTGCCAGGCACCTCCCGGCAGCTATGGGCACTTGACAGGCACCTCCTGGCAGCTATGGGCACCTGCCAGGCACCTCCCGGCAGCTAGGAGCAGCTGCCAGGCACCTCCGGGATGCTATGGGCTGCTTCCAGCTAACTTGCCTGGCGTCCAGCTAACTTGCCTGGCGTCCAGCTAACTTGCCTGGCATCAAGCTAACTTGCCTGGCGTCCAGCTAACTTGCCTGGCATCCAGCTAACTTGCCTGGCGTCCAGCTAACTTGCCTGGCGTCCAGCTAACTTGCCTGGCGTCCAGCTAACTTGCCTGGCGTCCAGCTAACTTGCCTGGCGTCCCAGCTAACTTGCCTGGCGTCCAGCTAACTTGCCTGGCGTCCAGCTAACTTGCCTGGCGTCCAGCTAACTTGCCTGGCGTCCAGCTAACTTGCCTGGCGTCCAGCTAACTTGCCTGGCGTCCAGCTAACTTGCCTGGCGTCCAGCTAACTTGCCTGGCGTCCAGCCTGGCGTAGTCTTGCCTGGCGTCCAGCTAACTTGCCTGGCGTCCAGCTAACTTGCCTGGCGTCCAGCTAACTTGCCTGGCGTCCAGCTATCTTGCCTGGCGTCCACGTGCCAGCTAACTTGCCTGGCGTCCAGCTAACTTGCCTGGCGTCCAGCTATCTTGCCTGGCGTCCAGCTAACTTGCCTGGCGTCCAGCTAACTTGCCTGGCGTCCAGCTATCTTGCCTGGCGTCCAGCTAACTTGCCTGGCGTCCAGCTAACTTGCCTGGCGTCCAGCTATCTTGCCTGGCGTCCAGCAGTGCCCCCGCCTCTCTGCTCTCACTCTCACTCACTCACTTCCTCTCCCATTCTCCTCGCACCCAACCCCCTTCACGCCTCCTCATCACAGTAGCGGCGCCGGCAGGCCAGCATGGACGTGGTGGGAGCAGTGGGTTCAATGGCATTCAGCCGATCACTTCCCCTGCCTGCCTATCTCCCCCCCCCCCACACACTGCAGTACCGGCGGTGGCAGGGCAGCATTGACGTGGGGGTAGCAGTGGTCCCATCCTCACTCCCCTCTAACTCACCCACTTCCGCTCCCCTCTAACTCACCCACTTTCGCTACCCTCTAACTCACCCACTTTCGCTCCCCTCTAACTCACCCACTTTCGCTCCCCTCTAACTCACCCACTTTCGCTCCCCTCTAACTCACCCACTTTTTAAACTCTTCCACTTTCCTCCCGACTCCCTCCCCCCCTCCCCCGCCCTTCGCAGTACCGGCGGTGGCAGGGCAGCATGGACGTGGAGGCAGCCGTGGCGCGGGGCAAGGGCAGGATACCCGTGGCAGACTACTCGCTGGCAGGCCAGTTCACCCTGGATGCTGATTCACTCACTGGCAGCAGTGGCAGCAGTACCAGCAGCAGTGCTGGCAGCAGCACGGGCAGCAGTGTGCGCAGCTGCTACTCGTTCTGTATGTGTCCCGGCGGGCAGGTGGTGTGCACGAGCACCACAGCCGACGAGCTCTGCATCAACGGCATGTCCTTTTCCAACCGGTCCTCCCTCTGGGCCAACGCCGCCCTCGTGTCCTCTGTTTCGGCGACTAGTGGCGACTTTGACGAGTTTGTGAAGGACCATGGGCCCCTGGCAGGCATGGAGTACCAGGTGAGGGGCTCCGGGTTGGCAGGTTGCAGGCAGTGGGTAGCAGGTGGGCTGGTGGGTGGGTGGAACAGGTGGTGTGCGCGCCGACGAGCTCTGCATCAACGGCATGTCCTTCTCCAACCGCTCCTCCCTCTGGGCCAACGCCGCTCTGGTCTCCTCCGTGTCAGCAACGGCTGGTGACTTTGACGAGTTCGCCAGGGAGCATGGGGCACTGGCAGACATGGAGCACCAGGTGAGGGGCAATGAGCTTATCAACTGGGAGGGGTTGAGTTGTCCGGGTGGAGTGCACGAGCACCGCTGCTGGCTAGCTGTGGTTGATGCCTGTCTCCTTCTCCCTCAACCCGCTCATCTCCCTCATTTCCCTCCTCTCCCTCATGTCCCTCTTCTCCCTCATGTCCCTCCTCTCCCTCATGTCCCTCCTCTCCCTCATTTCCCTCCTCTCCCCTCCCCCCAGAGGGCAATCGAGCGCCAAGCAGCCGTGATGGGGGGTGGGGACTTCGTTGCTCCAGTGCAGCGGGCCACTGACTTCCTCCATGGGACTCTCTCCCCCGGTGAGTACCACCTCAACGTCCAGGGCAAAGTCTGCATGAACCACGGAAACTGAATCTCTCAGTACAGCCTTCCCCCCGTCACCTCTTTCGCTCTCTTCTTCAGACACGCAAGGCAGTATCTCTCAGTACATTTCCCCGCCTTGCCTGTCTTCCCCCCTTCCAGCCTCCGCCCGCCCATCGTCCAGCTTCCACCTTGGAGTGGCTCCGGCTCTCTTAAAGGCAGGCACATAGGTTTGAAGGTTCAAAAGAATCTCCGCCCCTCCCTTCCCTCCCCCCCTCCCAGCGTCCGCCCGGCCCTCTTCCAGTTACCGTCTGGGCGTGGCTCCTGCTCGTCTGGACCAGCTCTTCCTCACTTTCCCACTCTTTCCCCCCCCTCCCCCCCGCCCCCCATCCATCATCCTCTCCCGCACTCCCTATCGCCCGCTCTTCCCCCCTCCCAGCGTCCGCCCTGCCGTCCTCCAGCTACCGCCTGGGAGTGGCTCCGGCTCGGCTGGACCAGCTGTACTCGCCCTCCATCACACTCGCCATCCGACTCGCTTTAGAGGAATTCGATAAAAAGGTGAGGACTCATATCACAGCACAGCAGGCAACGGTGCACATGAATTAGGATTATCTCCACACTTGTCTCCCTCTATCATCCCTTGCATGCCAGATTGTGCATCGTCCCAGAAGTCCCCCTCTTTCCCCCTCTCTCTCATCCCCCCCTCCAACCCATCAGATGCCTGGTTTCATCTCCCCACACGCGCTGCTGCACGCTGCAGAGGTGAGCAATAATGGGCCCCCTGTAGCAGCCAATAGTCAACTATGAAGAGTGTGCCCAATAAGGTGGACAATGGTAGCTTCTGAGCTATGAGAGTGTGTCGCTGCCAGGTCTGGTCTCACCTCTCCTTACCTCTCCTCACTTCTCCTCACCCCTCCCCATGGGCTCTCCCCTCCTCTCCCCGTCACACCCTTCACAAGCGCACAAGCTGTCTGGTGCACGTGCAGTGAGGGGCAGAGAGCTATGAGAGCGAGTTGCTTCCCGGGCTGTTTCCAACTCTCACCACCGCCCTCGCTTGTCCGCTCCTCCCCCCTTCCCCTGTCTCATCACCTTCCCATCGCGCCCAACAGACGCGCACCAGCTGTCCGGTGCGGGTGGAGCGCGGGGCAGAGAGCTACGAGAGCGTGTCGCTGCCAGGGCTGTACCCGATAGGCGAGGGCGCGGGGTATGCTGGGGGCATTGTGAGCGCTGCTGTGGACGGCATGCTGGCAGCGAGAGCCATTCTTCGAAGTGCTGCTGCTACCTCTCCCTCATGACACTCACCACACCCCACCACACTCCACCGCACTCATGACTCACCACACCACTCTCAGCCGCCATGCTGGGGTCATTGTGTGCACTGCTGTGGACGGCATGCTGGCTGCTAGAGCCATTCTTCGTAGTGCTGCCGCTACCTCTCCTGCATCTCCCTCACGCTCATGAGTCATGATGCTCACTCACCCTCAGCCTAGACCCCTATGCTGTGGGCATTGTGAGTGCTGCTGTGGATGGCATGCTGGTGGCTAGAGCCATCCTCCGTGCTGCCGCTTAGACAACTTGGTTTATAGGGTGTGGGTTATAGACTCGTTACTCTGCACTAGCGTTTCAGTGATCTGTACTCGTTTAGGGTTTAGGCTCAGGGTGTTTTCTCTGATATTGCACTGAACTACATACTGGTAACAATATTTGGCCTCGGTAATGTCAAAAGACTAGCTTAGCTAGGAAGCCATAGAATGGCACAAGGTTTAGCTAGGAGCTAGGAGGAGCCATGAGAATGGCGAGAGGTTTTAGGTGCTAGGAAAGTTGAGGAGAGAAAAGAGGGTTGGATTAGAAGAGAGGGGAGTACAAGGAGGGGTTTGTACCCCCTACAGAAAGGTTCAGTAACAACCTACCAAGCCTATATTAAATTATAACTTATATAATTTGAACACACCCCCTAGGCTTGGTAGTCACATGCCCACACACACCCACACCCCCTAACCTAGCACCCCCATTCCAGCCACAGTGACAGCGACTCTAGGTCGGTCGACCCACGGTGCGTGAGGCGGCGACGTCGACCGCAGGGGCTGCGGCGGCGACGGCAGCAGCGGCGGCAGTGTCGACAGCGGCGGCGGCGGCGGCGTGCGGCTGCGTGGCCCCGACGCAAGCGGCGACAGCGGCGGCGGCGGCGGCTTCGACAACAGCGGCAGCGGCGGCGGCACCCGCACCTCTCGGTGACGTGGCCAGGCCCCGCGACGGTGGGACGGCCGGCGGGAGTCAGCCGTCGTCTGCGGAATGGAAGAGGGCACAGGGGAAGGAGGGGGTGGGGGGGGGGGGGGCGCCACAGGCTGACATGCGGGCGGCCGGTCTAGCGGCGCCACAAGCATCACGCGGCCGGCTGCAGCCCGACGACGCCATCATGGAGCGGCGTCGATGCCGCAGCGGGGCGTCGACGTTGCGACGGCAGCACGACGTCGCCGTTACGCCGACCGCGCGCTGTCGCGTAGACGCCGCGGCAGCGTGACGGCGCCGTCACGTCGCGACAGCATCTTGACGCGACGGCGGAGCTGCGGCACGACGGCGCGGCCACAGCAGCTGGACGCGGGCGCCATGGACGTCGACGGCGGCGCCGCGGCACGACGACGCGGCCACAGCAGCTTGACGCGGCCGCCATGGCAGCGCGAGATAGAGAGAGAAACGAGCACGCAGCGGAAACGCGAGGAGCAGGCCCACACGGAACGAACTGCTCTAATACCATGTCAAAAGACTAGCTTAGCTAGGAAGCCATAGAATGGCACAAGGTTTAGCTAGGAGCTAGGAGGAGCCATGAGAATGGCGAGAGGTTTTAGGTGCTAGGAAAGTTGAGGAGAGAAAAGAGGGTTGGATTAGAAGAGAGGGGAGTACAAGGAGGGGTTTGTACCCCCTACAGAAAGGTTCAGTAACAACCTACCAAGCCTATATTAAATTATAACTTATATAATTTGAACAGGTAATGCGTCATATCATCTAAACTGCTGAGTGTAGCAAAGGTAAACAACATAACAAAGTCCGTGGTGAAGGGTAGAGCTGTGAAAAAAAAAAGGTACATGAAGTAGAGATATAACTACCTAAACACGTCAATGAATAGAATAGAATGGTACAGGTCTAATACATATCCTTATTGTATATCACATTGTACGACAATGCAACCATCTTCTTGTAGAAGGTAGGAGCCGGAATGTTCCAGTCCTTGTAGTACGTCTGGACCGACACCGGTGTGATCCCCACTCGCCCTCTGGGACACGAAACAAACCCCTTATGCTTCTTATACACTATCGAGCCCGCTTCTACCCCGTAATCCCCATTTTTATAATCTCTAAACTGCATTTCATCACCAGTGTACCTGTAGAGCACCTGCCGATTCACCTTGTTGGCGGCCGGCACCCTCCCACAGTACCGGTACTCGTCCGAGCGGCTTGTGTCGGCATCTACTGCGATGAGCTCCACGTCGTTTTCAGTGGGCAGGCCGCTGCAGGCGCCGGTTTGCTTGGAGGTGAGCGCCTGGTGGCCCTTGGGGTTGCAGGACTGGGAGCCAATGCGGGTTTGTTGGCACACATGCTTCATCCACGGCCATAGCTGGTGGTGGGGGGAGGATAGTAGGTGGGGGGAAGGGGATAGAAGAGAGGGTCAGGCAGGTGATGGGGAGGATAGGGGAGGGGGAAGGGGGTTTGACAGGGAGAGTGGAGGATGCAGGGGATAGGCTGGGGCAAGAAGAAGGCACATATGTTACATTCTTGACTGCCTAGCACCATGTTGCAGTGTGTTTGTGGAATAATGTAAGACTTCCAGAATTCCCAGACACGCACCTTGTTGATCTCAGGCGAGTTGTAGTAGCGCTGCCGCATGCGCTCCCAGTATGTCCCGGGGTCCTTCCCGCAGTGGTTGATGGTGACGGTGAGGCACGTGATGTACCCGGGGCTCTGCCCCAGGCTGACCATGAGCAGGCTGCGGATCTTGTTGCGCTTGCCATTGTTGAGCTTCACCCCGTCCCACAGCTGCGCGCACACGCCGCCCGTTATGTCCACCCCTGATGTGCAGTAGTCCAGGTAGTAGCAGTGGTCTCCTCCTATCACATAGTTGCAGGCAACCGTGCTGCCTGTAAAGGGGGATGGTGGCACAGGGGAGAGAGGAGAGAGGCGAGAGTTAGCTAAAAGGCAAATAGCTAAAAGCCAGCAGCCAGTATCAGCAGGCACATACGAGAAATTAAAGCCATCTGGCAGTAGTATAAACAGCCACCTGCCTGGGTTGAGCCAGTGCGTGCAGAAGTAGATCCCCGCCGAGTCAAATGTGAGGGAAACAGCAAGTAGGCACACAGCAGAGACAAGAGCCGCCTGGCGGAATTACGGTCGTGAGACCCAAATGGAACGCAACCACCCATTCTTACCTGGGTTGAACCAGTGCGTGCAGAAGTAGATCCCCGCCGAGTCAAACGTCAGGCGGCCCTTGGACTGAGGCGTGAAGACAAAGTTGTTCTTCACCGACGTCAGCATGCAGTCCCACGAATAATGCACGTCCGCGCCGCACCGGAACCCCGCAAACAAATAATCGTGCAGGAAATTATTGTGAACCTTCACTCCGATGGACCCGCGGTAAAGGTTCACCAGCTCCCAGGCGCCGAACACATCATTATTGGTGATCACATTCTTAGAGGAAGTGAGGTTCATTCCGAGCCCGCACATGCCCATGCGGATCACCCCCGGCGACCGCTCATACGTCCCCGGCGCCGTCACAAAGAGCGAGTCCAGCTTGGTGTATCCGGACCGGAACACGTCGATGCGGCCCAGCACCGGCGCCTGTGTGAACTGAATCCCAAAGGAGCGGTAGATGTGCAGTGCCGGGCAGATGATCTCGTACCCCATCAGGGCGCCGTACTCGGGGAGCGACTCGCAGAAGGGCGAGCTGTTCTTGACGGAGCTCCTCAGCCCGATGCCGATGAACAGGATGTTGCTGGCGTTGTGCACGCGCAGTACCGGCTCGTCCGACCGCGAGAGCGCGAGGGAGAGGCGCGAGGGGAGGGTGCGTGAGCGGAAGATGGTGCACGAGAAATTGGAGCCGAAGAGGAGCCCGCGGGAGAGGGAGATGGAGCGGTAGAGCACGAGGGTGACGGTCTGCGAGGGGGAGTAGCGCGTGCGCTTGGCGATGTCGGACGAGGAAAACACCTTGATCACCGGGCTGCTGTGCCGTGGCGAGCACGGGCTGGCAGCTGCTTTGGGGCTGGCGACTCTCTTGTCTCTCCTGAGGTTGGCGGATCCTTGCGGGCTGACGGCAGCAGTGGTGGCTTTAAGGCGCTGCCACGACAGTGTGCCGCCTGGCATCATGGCGTCCAGGTCGTCCGCTGTCATCACAGCGTACCGCCCACCGCCCGCCGTGGCCCCTGTGGCTCCTGGGGCCCCTGCGGTCCCACCGGCCGCTGTGCGAGTAGTAAATCCACTCGCATCCCCGTCCCCCCGCACGCTGTCCCCCTCCCCAACGCCCTGCGCCTCAGCTACCCCTTCCCCCTGGGCAACCAGACCTGTCCGACCCTGCTCTCTCTCCTCTCTCTCCATGGCCCTCGCCTGTGCCGCCCATTTGCTCCTCGCCTCTGCCGCCCACACGGCCTCCTTGGCTCGGCTCGCTTTGACCAGTCGCTTCGCCTGCTGCCGCCACTGCCGCAGCCGCGGGGCGATCAGCGCCTGCTGCTGCCGCCAGTGCGCCTCCTGCATTTGGATCTCCTCCGCTGTCTGCGGCCGCTGGTCCCGCTCCCACCGTTGCTGCTCCCGCACCGCCCACTCGGGGGCTGCTCCGTTGCCCTTCTCCCCCTGCACCTGCCATTGCAACTGCTGCTGCTGCTGCTGCTGCTGCTGCTGCTGCTTGCTTTGAAAGGCATCTACCCGTCGCTGTTTCTGCACCCGCTGCTGCTGCAGCTGCTGCTGCCACTGCTGGTGCCGGGACGACCTGTGGGATGGACTGTAACTATAAGGCCCGGTTACGCCCCATAGCCTTCGGCTCCGCCTGCTTCCCCCCTCCGCCTCATCCGCCTCCTCCTCCTGCTCCTCCTGCTGCTCCTCCTGTTCGTCTGTCTCGGGGCTGGTAACTCCTGTAACAGTAACGAGCCCATGTACATGCGGCAGCTGTGGCCCTTCAAACACTGACGGTAGCACCTCCCCCTCCCCTGAACCTGCCTCCCCCTCTCCACTGTATGTCGCGCCTTGCCCCGCGATCGCCTCGGGCGTGCGCTCGGCATCACCGTCCCGTGTTAGCCTCCCCGCATCCTCACCGTCGGTCGCTTCCGTATCTCCCCCCAATCTACTCCACCTCTCCTCTTCCTCCTCCTCCTCCCCCTGCGCCTCTACCGCATCGTCACCGCACAGCACCGCATATCCCCGCACCACACCGCCCTCCGCTGCGGAATCTCTACTGCAGCTCGGGCCTTCTCGGCTTATCGCTTTCACAGTGCGGTTCGCCGCAAGCCTGCGGAAGCGTGTCCGCAGAGTCCGCAATATCCCACCGCGGAACGCGCGGGGGAGCGGAAGTCCCGCCGCTGCGGATACTGCTTCTGCGGAAACTTCCGCAGCGTGGCACAGCAGAAGCGCGGTGAGGAGCGGCAGTAGTAACGACGTCCCCGTTAAGAGATGACGCCGCATCTGTGTATAGGATGTAGTGTAGTTATGACTCGAGAGAGTGTTGACCGTAAACGACGTTCTAGGCGGCACTATTAGCGGAACTTTCTGTGAGAAAGACTACGCACGCGGGATTACGCACAAGCAAAGGATCGGAGTGAAGTCCAATCACGCATCAATGAAGAGCTGCGCGCTAGTTAGATTAGTTAGGCACCCAAGACTGAACGGAAAGCTGGCTAGCATTTCTGGTCTACTAGAACAAATGCCGTTGGGAGCCATGATATACCTTTACCCAGCCGAGAGAATCCGCCCCCCCCCGCACTAACGCACGTTGCCCTGGTCGGTCGGTGGTCGGGGACAAATGCGGAATGCGAAGAATTGCAGGTTACCACATATGGTTGGCAGGTGGGGTTTCCCGCGCAACGCAGAAAGTTCTCACACCTGCCCGCCTCAGTTCGCTGCGTTTGATCGCACTTTCCTTCGGCCTGCCCGCCTGCCCGTGTTCCGCAAGGCCTGGTCAGCACTTTCGTCGCTTGCCGCACAAGCAGCAGAGAACACGTTTGTCAGATCGGTCGGATCGGGAGACGCCTTGCCCGAGAGCAGCGTTTGTTGAAGTCGGTGGGCGCACAAGGATCAGTGCCAGTGCGAAACGACATTATCATGGACATGCTCCATGCGACAATGACCATGTGGTGATTCGAGCATTGGCGAAAGCTACCGAAGTTACATGTGCCTGTGCAAATGCGCAACCTGTGTGTGCTGTGCACACCAGCGAATCAGGTGGAACAACAGAGTAGGTGGGTCAACGTCAGCGCCGCCTTGGACCGCGTTGACCCTGACCTGCATTGTCTCCACACGAGGGTGGTACAGTTGCAGACACCAGCTGGACGTGAATAAGAGCACAATAATCGAATGATGATTTTACCCATCAATACAATGTTAGAACTAAAGCTGAACCTAAAACGACTAAAGTCAGCTCCATCCATGCCACTACAACACAGTTACGCACAGCAAACTTAAGCTACAAAGTAAAGCAGCAGACACTCCACTTCAGGCTAGAAACGAGGAATTGGCGGTAACTACCTAGGCATTTCATTCATACCCATCTATATAAACAAATTGGAACAGGTTCAGAAGCTGTCAGTCCAACCCACTGCTGCCACCAATTTCTTAAAAACCTGCTGTTAAGAATCAGCCGGCCTCCATCAGTACTTCCAGCCAGAGAGGGGCACGGAAGAGCAGCTCTTGAAAAAGTGCCTTGGACTAGTTTTGAGGCAACTCTTCAGTGCCCCCGCCAGCCAGGTCGATCTCGCTGAGCTTGAGCAGCGCGCGCAGTGAGGAGCGGCTCTTGGAGAAGTGCCTTAGACTGCCCCGCAGGTCCGTGCCCTTCCGCATCATAACCTTGAACTCGTCGAAACTGATCTTGCCATCCTGGGGTATGGGAAAGGCAGAGATGGGGAGACGGGAGAGACAGGAGAGACAGAAGAGATGGGAGAGACCAGCAGAGAGATCAATTTACTATGGTAAGGCCCCTCAAGTCGATGAGGCCCCTCAAGCTGATGCACAGATGCCTTCGTGTGTGGATGGAAACATCTGGATGGAAACATGTGGATGGAAACATGTGGATGGAAACATGTGATGTGACCCTGCATAGAGTGCAGGTGGCTTTTGGGGGAAAAAGTGCAGTGTATAAAGTAATGCTGAGGCAGTTCGCATGGGCTCCGGATGCATGGAATACGCCAACCTTCTTGTGTGCATTTCAGACAGCGCTATTCGCATGTGTTTCATGCACGTTCAACTCACATTGTCGGTGTCCCCCTCAGCCAGATCTCCTTGAGTGATGTCAGGTCGGCTCCCAGGGCATTGCCAGCTCCTCCTCACTGAGAAAAACCCGCTTCTCTCCAAATCAAGACTCAAGAGAATCAAGCGCATTCTGTGGCGCCTCAGCAACCATCCAACTCACATTGTTGGTGTCCACCTCAGCGAGAATCTCCTTGAGTGACGTGAGGTCGGCTCCCAGCGCGTCCGCCAGCTCCTCGATGTCGATGAACCCGCTGCGGTCCGAGTCAAAGAAGTCAAACGCCGCCTGCAGGTTCTTCTCGTTGTCCACACGCTGCAGATGCATCGTGGCGGCTACAAACTCGCTGTAGTCAATCTCGCCGTTGCCGTCGATGTCCGCCTGAAAGGCAGCCATGGGACGTGGGAAGAGGAAAGACCAACACGTGGTGTGGGAGGACCATCCCATGGATTGCAAACTGTGCCCTCTGCGGCTTATACACCTGTGCAATCTGCGGCTGGTCTAGACTAACGCACCTCACAGCTCATTTTCAAATCCCCGTGAGTGTCAGGAAAGGGAAGGGAACAAGCGTAGGCACCTGCCTGCTCAATGCATCCAGCATGTAGAATGCATCAAGCACGCACTCACCGTGTCCATGAGCCCTGCTCTCACCGCGTCCATGAGCCCCTGCACTCACCGCGTCCATGAGCCCTGCACTCACCGCGTCCATGAGCCCTGCACTCACCGCGTCCATGAGCCCTGCACTCACCGCGCCCATGAGCCCTGCACTCACCGCGTCCATGAGCCCTGCACTCACCGCGTCCATGAGCGCCTGCACTTCGGCGTCGGAGAGCGGCGAGCCGATGCGGCGGAGCCCGTTGCGCAGCTCCTCGAGGGTGAGTGTGCCGTCGCCATTCTCGTCGATGATCTTGAACACCTCCTGCAGCCCCTGCATCTCCTCCGCTGACGACAGCTGGTCCGCTATCACCTGAGGCGCGGGGGGGGGGGGGGGGGGTTGCGGGGGTTTGCAGGGGGGTTAGGGAGGGGAGGAAATGAGGGGGTTGGGGAGAGGCGGAGGGGAGGGGAGTTAAGAGGGATCTTGAGCACCTCCTGCAGGTCCTGCATCTTCTCTGCTGTCGGTAGCTGGTCCGCTATCACCTGATGATGGGGGATGCTGCAAGCAAGGGGGGAAGGCGGTGGGGAAGTGGGGAGGGAGGGAAAAGGGGGTAGAGGCACCTAAGGTCCATTCTCGTCGATGATCTTGAGCACCTCCTGCAGACACGGCACCTCCTCCGCCGATGACAGCTGGTCCGCTATCACCTGAGAGGGGAGATGAGGTGGTGAGTGTGGGGGAGATGGGCGAGACAGGGGTAGAGGGATGGGGTTAGGGTTAGAGGCGCCTTGAGCCCATTCTCGTCTGTGATTTTGAACACCTTCTGGGGGAGGTGTTGTCTGAGCCGGCTGACTCAAGAATGCTGAGGTGCTTCTAGCTCGGGTGTCAGCAGAAACCTATTTTGAGCGCCATTTTCTTGAGCTTGATCATGGGCTTGGATTGACTGCATGCGCTTCTATGTGTTGACTCAGTGGAACAAACAGCACTTGCCTTGCTGCACTGGGACCAAGAAATCTGACCTTGAGCGCCTTCTTCTTGAGCTTGTTCATTGCTTGGAACGACTGCATGCGCGACAGCACCTCCACTCCCAGCGGCGTGTCCGGCGCCTCGTTGGCGTCCCGCAGCCACGGGTGCTCTGGTGGGGTGGGGAGGTGGGTGGGTGGGGGAGGGGAAAGCGAGAGAAAGGTGAAGTGACTTTGGGGTCAACCCGGAAGTGTCTGGCGCCTCATCGGCATCCCTCAGCCACAGGTGCTCTGGTTGAGTGGGAAGTGGGTGGGGGAGAGAGGGGGAGTTGGGTGGTGACAGCAATAAGGAGATGAGTTTGACAATTTACAGGACCAAGGAACTGACGCAAGCAGGAGGAAATGCAGGAGGCGCAAGGGGAAAGGGGCACTGACGGAGCTACTTGCTGCACGGTGGGGCACTTGGAGGTATCGGGCTGCAGCAAGAGCAAGACTAGACGCGAGCAAGACTAGAGCATGACTCCATCTGTTGCAATTCGCAAGGAAGCAGGCAAGCGTGATTCTGGCAAGCAGAAGCTAACAGTCAAGGCGAGGAGGCGGGGGGGGGGGAGAGCACTGACGGAGGACTTGCTGCGCGGTGGGGCGCTTGGAGGTGTCGGGCTGCAGCATGAGCATGACGAGGTGCTTGGCGCCGTCCGACACCTTGGGCCACGGGTCCCGCTTCAGGTCCACCTGCGACCGCAGCACCGCCTGGGCCACTCCCTGCTCCGTCTCTGTGGTGATGGAAAGGGAAGGGTGGGGCGAGGGCAGTGCAACAGGCACAGCGCACCCCTGAGCCTGACGAGGCACCTTGGCCCACGCCACACGTCCGTTTTAGGTCCACCTGCGACCGCAGCACCGCCTGGGCCACTCCCTCCCTGCTCGGTTTCTGTTGTGAGAAGGTAAGGGTACAGCATCATGAGGACAGTGCAAAGGGCGCATTGCAATGAGCATGGCGAGGTGCTTGGCGCCGTCAGACACCTTGGGCCACGGGTCCCGCTTCAGATCCACCTGCGACCGCAGCACTGCCTGGGCCACTCCCTGCTCGGTCTCTGCCATGTTCGGGTGAGGGGATGCATTGAGTGGCGAGCAGTGAGCGCACTGCACTGCCATGCCAAAATGCAGGGAGGAGAGAGGGAGCGCTGTGTGCTTGTCTTCAAAAGACAGGGTCCGTCCGCCTGCTGTTAACGCACTGCCTGCTGCACCACTCCGTGCTCGGCTTCTGCTGCGATGCAGTCGGGTCAGGATGGTGGATGGGCAGCACATATTTCAGGATTACACTGTAATGAGGCCTTTGAAATGGCACATTGGAAAAACCGCAAGGAGGGGAGGTGGTATGGTGGTGGCACAACCTGCCCAGAAGGGCGGCATGCTGCACAGCAGGATGTAGAGGATGACCCCCGCGCTCCACACGTCCTCCTTGGAAGGGCTATACTGCTGCTGGCTACCTAGAGCTGAGCAAAGGTCACCTTGGTAGAAACATACCAGCCCAGAAGGGGGGCACGCCGCAGAGCAGGATATAGAGGATGACCCCCGCGCTCCACACGTCCGCCAGCGGGCCGTAGTTCTTGCGCAGCACCTCCGGCGCCATGTAGTAGGGGCTGCCCACTATCTCGCTCAGCGTCTCGCCTGGGATAAGAGGGGCAGGGGGGGGGAGTGGGAGGAGGCCTAAGTGAAGAGAGAAAGTTGAACACCTCAGGCGCCATGTAGTACGGGCTGCCCACGATCTCTCTCAGCGTCTCGCCTGGTATCAGCGTGAGGAGTCTATTCTTGAGGCGCCTCAAAAATAGACCACTATCTGTCTCAGCGTCTCGCCTGGTACCAGGGAAGTTTAGGGAAACGAGGGATGGGGATCGCCTTTATTGAGAGACGTTGAGCACCTATTTAGAACGGGCTGCCTATTAACGGGCTCAGGGTCTCTCCTGGGACGAGGGGGACCGGGAGAGGAGTGGGAAATGGGATGTAGTCTTGCATGAAACAAGCGATCCAAAATCTCCGAGCTCAGATGCCGCTTGAAAGCCATGTTTGAATTTAAACACACTCACCCTGCTTGAACATGATGGAAAGGCCGAAGTCGATGGCTCGCAACGCTGCATCCTCCTCATTGCTGGCGAAGAGAAAGTTCTCGGGCTTTAAGTCCCGGTGCATCACTCCGTGCTTGTGGCACACCTGGGGTGGGATAGCGTGGAGAACACGCGAAGGCTCTCAGCCGTCGTTAAAAAGAGAATTGACAGCACGGTGGGCACGCGTGTTCAAATGCGGGGTTGCAGCCTAGGCTTGGCGTGTGCGATTGACCAACATTGTCGCTGTTTGTCGTTGCCACTTGAACTCTTCTTCCCCCCCCCCCCCCCTCCCTTATTTCGTTTCCTCCCATTCACCTGCAGCAATTTCCTTCCCTCCTGCTGCTAACCAGCACCATTTGCACTCCCGAGCACCACTCTCCACTCACCTGCACGACTTCCACAATCGTCCGTGTGATAACAGCCGCCGCTCGCTCGCTATAATGCCCCCTCGCTATAATCCGCTCGAACAGCTCGCCGCCTTCGCAGAGCTCCTGGACGATGTGCACCGCGTGCCGGTCCTCAAATACACCTTTAAGACCCACGATGTTAGGATGCGGCGGCAAGTGGTGCATAATCGCCACCTCGCGCCGCACATCCTCGATATCCACCGCGGTCTTTAATTTCCGTTTCGGGATGGACTTAACCGCGACCTGCTCGCCCGAGACTTTGTTCGTCGCGAGGCACGTCACGCCGAACTCGCCCCGGCCTAGCTCGCGGCCTAAGACGTAAAACTCCCCAATGGATCGGTCGACCATTTCCGGAAAGGGGTTGCGGAGAACGACGTCGTTTCGCGGCTGCCCGGGAGGAGCGGCGGGCTGATTTGGAACCGCTGCAACCGCAGAATCTGCGGATGAGTTTTGGTTTGGTGCGACATTGCTAGGCGGGGGCGGCTGCTGCTGCTGTGGCTGCTGCTGTTGCTGTTGCTGCTGCTGGTGTTGCTGCTGCTGCTGGTGTTGTTGATGTTGTTGCTGCGAAGTCTGTCCTGCGTAGTTCGAATGGTCGGATGGTCGCGGGGCCTCTTTTCCCGCGCAAGCGCCCATTGGTTACCTACCTAAGAGGGTGCTGGCAAGTGGAGACAGACAGTGGAAAGTTAGCAGTCAGTTAAGTACGCTAAGCTAAAACGAATGTCGGGTCAGCGGGAGACAGGCTCGACAGCAAGTACACTGTTACGACGTGCTAACGTTAGCTATAAAACGGTCCGACTAAAGCTTCTGGTCAACATTTCGCCACGGCGGCAGTCACCCTTCGACATGCAACGAGTAATGCCGCTGTTGCTGAAAACGAGTGACATGGACAGGCAACTCCTAGGTTCAGTTGATCAAGAAAGGAGTTGCTGGTCCTAGCTAGCTGACCCAAGGCGGAGCGGAATAAGTTGACCTAGAAAATAAACACTGGGCTTCAGTCTAGAAAATCGTGGTCAATTTAGTGGTTGGCTTCCAGAACTAGTGGTTTGCGTGTGACAGAAAACGAATCAACAGAACCAAGAGGACGACGGACAGAATCGAGGTTTCCCTCCAACGGCAGGATAGAATCAAGGCTCCCTGCAGGATGACACAATCGGGGTCCTTGAGAGGACCAAGAACCCTCGATAATATCGAGATGCCCCGAACGAGAATGTATGAACAGATCGTTTATAGTTGCGGTGTGTAGTTATACAAGTTCCAATGCTTGAAAGGTTGTACACATTTGCCTCAAATTTCCACATATCACATAAAGCATAGATAGTACAATTTCCTATCTTCAACATGCCATTGCACAGCAACGTCTGGCATTTTACATGCCATTTTATTCCTGATGCAATATTGGAATTCAAGGCTTAGCACAACAACGGTGCGCCATACTTTGATCCTCAGATGGTCTCCCTAGAACTAGGTGTCGCAGCTTTTGAAGAACCACCTGCAAAGAGGTCAAACAAACGTTGTCTTAGCATTCTGCCAGTCACCCAAAGATTTCCAGAAGAAACACTTCCACCAAGATGGATTGCAGCATATGGATGCAGCATAGACAACCATACCTCTGTCCTGCGTTGAGTTCGTCGCAGCCAATGCACCTGGCGCCTGCCCTTCTCCCCTTGCATCATCCCAGCACGATGGTGCCGGCCACCTCCTTCGGCCATGCCACTCACACAGTCCTTGCCCTGCTTGCCCTGTGCCTTCCTCAGCACTGCAATCAGCTGATTGTCCCTCCTCTCTGCTTCACTACAGTCACACTCACTAGTCTCATCACTGCCACTGTCACTCTCCGATAACCCCCCCACATCATCCTCAGTGTCATCCGTCTTGTTCTCCTCCCCCTCGAACTCGTCAAACCCAGCCACCTCCTCCCCCCCGCCCATGGCGGCCTCTGCCAGCTCCTTGAGGATAAAATCCATATCGTCCGCGCGGACACCGATCCACTGTAGACCCTTGCTGGGGCCACGAGAAGCCTTGCCTCTGGGGCTGCTGCTGCTGTCGGCACCGGTGTTTCCATGAGCAGGCGCTACTGGTGCTGGTAGTACTGCAGCAGTTGCACCCTGGAAACTACCTTCTATGGCCATGCTCTCAATTCCAGCAGCAGCAGCAGCACCAGTGGATTCAGCACCGGCCTTTTCCTGCTGCCGCCTCTGCCGCATCTCTGCAAACATCATGCTGAACCCCTTGCCCTCCGACCCCGCATCGTACTTTAACGCGGATGACATGGTGGGGGGGCCTGCCCTGCCCCGTGACTGCGAGGGCGAGGACGAGGGAGGAGCGCTGCAAGGAGCAGACGAGGCTGCTCCACCCATTCCTCCGCCCATTCCTCCGCCCATGCCTCCGCCCATGCCTCCGCCTATGCCTCCGCCCATGCCTCCGCCCATGCCTCCGCCCATTCCTTCCCCACCTGCCCTTCCATCCGTTCCCTGTTGCCCAGCCTCACCCTTCGCCGATCCGTCAGCATCAGAGCCACAACTGCCAGCCAGCGGCTTCTCCCTGCTCCCGGCATCAGTGCCACGTTCCGCTGTGCTGCCAGGATGAGAGCCAGCCCGCTGCCCAGCGCACGCTCTGCTGGCCTTCAACCTCGCTTCCGCTCCCCCATCCGCTGCAGCCCCCCCCACAGGGACTTCCGCCTGCCCTTCCGTCCCGGTTGGACGCGCAACTGGCGCAACTGGGGCGACTGGCGCAACTGGCCCAGGTGGCGCGACTGGCGCAGGTGGCGCTAGCGGCGCAAGCGGGGCGACGCCGGGCTGGCAGAGGCCGAGCAGCTGCACCACCTCCTGGCGGCACAGCCGGCTGTGCTCCAAAAGCGCTAACAACGACGAGTCATCCCAACATCTGTCCGCCGCCGCCGCCGCCGCCGCTCCCGCCGCGTTTTGCGCGCGCGATCCCCTCCGCCCCGGGGTTGCGGACGAGCCTTCATGGGGGAGTGCGGTTGGGGAGCCGAAGGGGGAGCCGAATGCGCCGGATGCGCGCACGGGGGAGGAGGGCGCGCTGTTGCTGCTGTCCATGAGCTGGCGCGAGACGGAAATGCGGAGGTTGCGCGAGTTGCGCAGCCGCTGGCGGACCTGCTCCGCCGCCTCGGCGGGGGAGGCTCCGCCGCTCGTTGCGCCTGGCGGGGACACCGCCACGGGCGAGTGAAAGGAGAAGGAAAACCGAGGCGGGGGATAGGGAGGAGGCGAGTCGTCCCCCGGAGGTAGGGGCGGTGAGTCGCATTCAACGTGTGGACGAGGAGAGTCGTCGCATTTTGTCGAGCAGAAGCTGTCGCAAGAGGCGGTGGCGACGAAAGCGTCGCAGGAGTCGGAGTCGGATGCTTGGCACGAGGAGCTGGCGGAGAGTGGGAGCAACGGCGGGGGCATGCCGTCGTCGACACGAGATGAGTCGAGCCCTGACTTCGCACTGCTGCCGCCGCTACTGCCACCGCTGCTGCTGCTGCGGCTGCTGCGGCTGTTGTAGCTGCTGCCGCTGCTGCCCCTGCTGGCGCCCTTGCCGCCGCTCAGAATGCCCCCTTTGCGCCCCTGGCTGCTGATTCGGCGCGGCGGAAGAATCGGCGCCCATTGCGGGAACAGACACGTGTCGGCCGCTGGGGACATGGGGGACAGGGCTGACGTGGACGCCAATGCGAGGTCCACGTCATCATGGCTCGCGCTCCCCTCCCTGCTGCTCGCAGACCGGCTCGTTTCGCCTCCACCGATGCTGCTACGGCCGCTGCTTGCACCTCGGGAATGCCGAGAGCCTGTCTCCGAGGAAGCGGCGGAAGCGGCGGAAGGGGCGGAGCCGGCGGAAGTACTCGGGGAAATGGGGGAGAGCGGAGGGGGTATAGAGAGTTCGAGGAGGAGGGAGTGGGGAGAGGGAGGGCGGCGGGGCTTCTGGCGGAGGAGGGCGAATTCCTGCGTGTATTTCAGTCGACGGCTGCACGCGCCGTCATCGTCATCGTTATCGTTATCGTCTAGCACCCAGTCCCCGAATGCGGGAATGCGGGGCTTCATCCTGGAGGCTGCTGTGGGCGCTTCGTTTCGACTGCTCGTGCGAAGGGAGCGAGAGGATTCGAGCATGGAGGAGCCCAGCTGGGAACGTAGCGTGGCTCTTCCTGCTGTGTCCAGGATGCCTAGGGGAGCTGAGCGGTCAGGGATTTCTGAGGAATCTCTGAGACAGTAAGCGAGGAGCTAGGAGCTTCCAGATGGGATTGCTGAGAAGGAGCTTCCAAAGATTTCAGGGCGGGTGGTGATAAGAGGAAGTTACCATACCAAGGCCACCCAATCGGGCCAGAAAGCCGAGCTTGCATTGCTAGTTTTCTCGTCGCGCCGACCAATGCCGAGCAGCCATTTTTACCAGCCACACTAGAGCACCAGGTGTAGAACAGGTGCCACACAAGAGGGTGATGTGAGGGATGGGATGGGAAGGCGCGAATTTAGGGGGAATGCTGACGGCGGGGATGCAGGTGATTGGACAGGGGCGAGCGGGATGGGTATGGTTGGATGGTGATGCTGCTGTCGTTACTTTCGCTGATGTCGCAGGCTGGCTTCGGGGAAATGATTCGCGCGTTTCGCTGCCTGGAGCGTTACCTCTGGGAGGTCAGTCAGCAGCGGGAGTCACGGGATGTCAATGTTCGTGGAACACCGGCGCGTCGCACCAGCTTCGCTCAGATTGGTCGGCGTTGGTAGGGGTGACGGCGGGGCAAGTCTTGTAACGCGTTTCGAACCACCAATCATAACCGATGTGCAGCTAGAAGGTGAAGCAATAAGGAGCGCCATTTAACAGCTCAGGTAATACAAATTTCAGCTTCCAATAGAATAAAAGCGTGTTAAAACCATACATACACAACGATGACACTCAATCCCAATGTCACTTTATGCTCGATTGTGATAAAAAATTAATGCCAAGCTGGAAAACCAACAGACAGACAACTCAACAGTCAGCATGCAGAGCCCTAGGCTTCCTACGACTAAGCTAGGAAGAAGGCAAGCCCCGTCCCTGAAGGCTCGCCTGCAGCTGCAGCCTGGGCAACGCATGCAACTGTGGCTATTTACACAATGGGTCGCTTACATGCTGGCCCCACCACCCCACGTGCTCACATGTGTATTTTGAGTCGACTCAAACGGCTCATACGGGAGACGCAAGGATGGTGGGATGCGGAGAAAGAAGCGGTGGGTGTGTGTGCTGACCGGTGCTGGCCCCCACGTGGTGAGAGACATCTCTAGAACCCTCTCCCCTACTCCTGCGCCCCCCTGCTCCTGAGCCACCTGCTGCTGCTCCTGTTTCTGTCCCACTTCCATCCCCTCGTCACCAGACCCGCTCACAGGCTTTGGCTTCGCCGGCTGCTGCTGCAGGTCACTGTTTGCCTCATGGTGCCCCATGCTAAACGCAGGTGCTTCAGCAGAGGAGGGTGAGATGCAAAAGTTGATGGTCATGCTGCCACCCGCAATCAGGATGCCTGCCCCAGGTAGCACCTGCGCATGAAAGCACCAGAACAGAGCCACAGACGCGCAGGGTCCGGTACTACTTTTGAGGTGCCCCTTTTGCTGAAGACAATGCATGGAGGTCCAGCAGCTGGTAATAGTTTTGAGGGAAAGTGGAAGAAAAGACCAGGCAGCAGAACTGAGGGGCATAGCAGAGAGCTGTACCTTGATCCAGAGAGGGAATCCACCACCTGCCCGCACCATCTGTCCTCCCTGCCAACTGCTCTCCCTGCTACCTCCCCTTCTGCTTCCCCCTGTGCCTTTCCCTCCACTTACACTCCCTTGCTGCCTCTCTCCCTCACTCCCTTGCTCCAATGCTCCCTCACCCCCCTGCTCCCTCCCAGACCAAGAAACAGTCTCCCCCTCACACTGCACAATGAACCCCATAGAGTCACTGTCGTTCCGATTCATTACAATCACTGAAGCCTGCCCAGTCGAAGGATCCACATCCACACACGAGCCTGCAGCTGGCACATCGGGCAGGTGCGGCGAATTTTGCAGGGCTGCCCGGACCTGGCTGCTGAGGGTGAGCAGGCGGCCGAGCAGGCACCTGGTGGCGGGCAGGTCTATTGAAGCAACGGAGACGTCCAGGAGGCACCTGACGGGCTTGTGGTCGCTTTGAGTGGCTGCCATGCAGGCGTCGTAGCGCTGCACTCGAGCCTTCATTGGCTGGGCGAGAGTGCTCTCCTGCTGCTTGAGTGCTCTTTGCAGAGCACCAGCACTGGAACTCGCAGTCACACCACCAGCACCAGCAGCACCAGCAGCAACAGCAGCACCACCACCCCCACCAGCAGCTGTAGGAGCACCAGCAGAAGCAGCAGCAGCGGAACTAGAGGACGCAGCAGTGAAGGCAGCAGGAACACCACCAGGTGCCTGGGGGCTGTTGCTACCATCCTCGCTAGAGCCACTACCAGACCTTCCGTTACCACTCAAATCCTTGTTACTCAAGTCCCCAGTGCTGCCATACCCGGGCGCAAAATTACTGTGTTCTACTACTGGCAGAGTCTCCCTTTCATTGACCAGGCCCTGGAAAATATGAACCTCACTCATGTCTCCTGTGCTTTCATCTGTTTTGCTCAGCTTGCGTGGCTCTGCATACGCCGTTGCAGCCGTTGCCACTGCTGGTACTGCTGCTGGTGATGATGAGGCGGAGGTGGGGCTCGTGTTAGTGAGAGGAGCAGCGAGAGTGGGAAGGGTGGGAGAGGAGGAGGAAGTGGGGGGAGAGGGGAGCACAGGAGGCATGGAGGGAGGCAGAGAAGAAGGCAGGGAAGGTAGGGAGGTGGGTGGAAGTGTGGACGGCAATGTGGGCGGCGGTGAGGGGAGCAGACTGGGAGTGAAGCTATCTCGGAAGAGCACTCGGTCGCACCATGCGGGCACACGGCGCTTCTCCCCCGAGTCATACGCTGCCACACGCGCACACGGAGTTTTGGGGAAGGCGCGGAGTGAGAAACAGGGCAATGGAAAAATGAAAACAGAGGCAAGGAATAGGGAGGAGAAATGCTCAAATGCGCGTGAATGGCTCTCACCTAGGGGATCAGTGGTCCCTCGGTCAAACTTGTAGGTGGGGGGGAAGGCAATGAGCCCCTCCTCCATGCCTCGGAACGCCCGCCCACAAGCCATCTCCCGCCGCAGCTGGTCCCCCGCCAGCAGCACTGCCAGATTGCGTGCCGCCACCTCCCCCTTGGCCTGCTCGTAGGAGACGCCCTCCACACGGTAGTTGAGGTCGCCCATCCACACCAGCAGATCTGCGTCTGCCAGCTCTGGTGTCTTCATATCCTCAAGCTCCTGAAGGGGAGCGGTGGGGAGCGAGGGAGGAATGGGAAACGGTTGTATTGCTGCCGGGCCTGTTGGTGTGCGAATCCCTCCACGCAGTAGTTGAGATCGCCCATCCACACCAGCACATCCGCCTCTGATAGCTCAGGTGCCTTTCTCCTCAAGCTCCTGCAGGGGTAGACGGGGAGTCGGAGGAGGGGAGAGTAGGGCAGGGAGATCAAGGTGGGGGGATCAAGGTAGGAAGCGATGACGGCAATCAGCTCTTATACTGAATGTCTGAACGTCCAGATTGCATTCGCTAGCTATTCTCTCCCCACTTCTTTCCCCACGTATCTCCCACTTCTCCCCCCACCTCCCTCCCCTCTCTCCCCACACCCCTCTCACCACCCTCTCACCACCCCTCTTTACCCCTCTTTACCCCTCTTTACCCCTCTTTACCCCTCTCTCACCTCCTCCCCATCACGTGCAAGGACCAAGTCGTCCAGCCATGACGTGGCATCATCCGACCAATCAAATCTCCCGCCCGGTGAATCCCCAGTGAGCCGCCCGCTCCCAAACCCTCCCCTCTTTGGACTGATTCCCATTCCTGCCCCTGACCCCCCTGCTGCTGCTGCTCCTGCTCCTCCTAAACCCCCTGCCCCTCCTGTCCCTCCTGCCCCTGCTGCCGCCCCTGCCACTGCTCCTGCTGCCCCTGCGGCTGCTGCTGCAGCTCCGACCGCCGCCCCTGCAGCAGCCTTGACTATCCCTTGCACTGCCGACTGCAGGCCAGCTGGTTTTGTGAGCCACAGGGGGAGATGCGGCGGAAGGAGAGGAGAAGGGCAGTGAGAGGACGAGGGCTTTGAGACGCCCTCAGAAGTAAACTTCTGACCGTCGCCCCTGCTGCAGCCTTCACTATCCCCTGCAGTTCCGACCGCAGACCCGCTGGTGGCGTGAGACGCAAGGGGGGATGTGGAGGTAGGGGAGGAGATGGGCAGTGAGGAGAAGAGAGGACAGCAGAGAAGAGGGGAAGTTAGAAGGCGGACTGAATCAACACGGATTCCGCTGAATCTCTCAGCCCACCCTGCCCACCTTCAGCCCACCCCATCCCACCTTTCAGCCCGCCCCCAGCAGCTCTGGCAGCAGACGAGGAAGCGGAGGCAAGAGTGGGCTGCGGGCAGAAGAAGGAGAAATGGCTTTATATGCGGCGCCAGTCGAGACATTTGGAGAGGCCTCTAAACACAACCGCCTTAGCCCTCCCGTACAGCTTTCAGCCCACCCCATCCCACCTTTCAGCCCACCCCATCCCACCTTTCAGCCCACCCCATCCCACCTTTCAGCCCGCCCCATCCCACCTTTCAGCCCACCCCATCCCACCTTTCAGCCCACCCCATCCCACCTTTCAGCCCACCCCATCCCACCTTTCAGCCCGCCCCATCCCACCTTTCAGCCCACCCCATCCCACCTTTCAGCCCACCCCATCCCACCTTTCAGCCCACCCCATCCCACCTTTCAGCCCACCCCATCCCACCTTTCAGCCCACCCCATCCCACCTTTCAGCCCACCCCATCCCACCTTTCAGCCCGCCCCCAGCGGCTCTCGCAGCAGAGGAGGCAGCGGAGGCGAGGGTGGGCTGCGGGCGGTAGAAGGAGAGATGGCGGTAGATGCGGCGCCAGTCGTCGTTGCGCTTGGCCACCCCGTCCATGTGGGCGGCGAGATGGCAGCTGATAAGCGCCACGGAGCGACCACACACACTCATGCGCACCGCCACCGCTCCCTGGGGAGCAGAGAGCAGGGCAGAGAGCCGGACAGAGAGGGGGGCGGGTAGTGAGATGGGAAGGGGTGCTGTGGCTACAGATGTAGCATCAGCTGTTACTGCGCTAGGCCACAGCGTCCAAGTGGGCAGCGAGATGGCAGCTAATGAGCGCCACGGAGCGGCCACACACACTCATTCGCACCGCCACCGCTCCCTGGAGGAGAGAGAGAGTTGGAGGACGACTTTTGATTGGTCAAGTATTCTCCAAAACAGGGCTTTTAGGGTAAATATTTGCTGCTGAAGACCACCGCAGCCAGCAGCTGCTTCAGGCAGCAGCTCAGATGGGTAGAGCACACATTTGAAATTGGATCGGAAATGAGCACCACCCACCTCCACATCGGAAATGAGATGGGTAAACACCGCCCTTGCTCCCCTCGCTCACCTTATTCCCAAGCGTTCGGCCAAAGCCCCGAGGCACAGCACCCACTTCCACATCAGAGATGAGATGGGCAAACGACGCCCGTGCCCTGTGAGACAATAAGAAAAGGACGTGCAGCAAACGACAAACAAAGTTTGGGAAGCGCCAGTGCAGGGAATATGGGGACGTGTTTGGCAGAGATGGTTCAGCCTGGCCCAGATACTGAATGCATCGGGTACATGCCCCCATGTTCCCATGCTCAGCATGGCACGCCCACCCCCACCCCCACACCCACCCCCACACCCACGCCCACGCCCACGCCCACGCCCACGCCCACGCCCACGCCCACGCCCACGCCCACGCCCACGCCCACGCCCACACCCACCCCCACCCCCACACCCACACTCACACCCACCCCCACCCTCACACCCACACCCACGCCCACGCCCACACCCACCCCCACCCCCACACCCACACTCACCAAACGGTGATGAGAATCCCTGCCATCTGTCTCGACATGATCCGCACAAAGACACCCTTGGAGTTCAGAGCAGCGCCCACAGCCGCCACCCAGTGGTCCCCCAGTGCCGACCCCCGCTCCTGCAGCCCCATCCTCACCGACTCCTTCGCCGCCGCTATCGCAATGGCCCCTGCGTTCATCTCCACCTCCTGCAGCCCCACCGCCACTATATCCGCGCCGCCCCTCCCATCTGCAATCCCCCTCCCATCCACCCCCTCCGCCCCCTCCGCCCCATTCCCCCCCTCTCCTGCCACTTCTCCAAGCCACGCCTCCACACTCCCCTGCACCGCTCTCTCCTCCCCCACGTTCCACGTGCACGCAGCCAGGCGGAAGCGCTGGCGGGCAGTGAAGAGGGCGCAGGAGGAGGAGAGGGTGGAGCGCAGCACAGGGTCCACCGGGCCGGGGATGGCAGCCAGCCACGCGCTCACCTGGCCCGTGCGCGCCACGCACACGATGAAGCTGCTGCACCGCGCCAGCTGGCGGATGGCTGCTGGGGCCGCCGCCGCTGATGCGGAGGCTTGAGAAGAGAGGGGTGCATCATCGGCGGAGTGCACTTGATCCAAATCCGTTCCATCTCCTGCCGCTGTCGACCCTGCTGTTAACCCAGCTGCTGACCCTGCTACTGACCCTGCTGCTGACCCAGCAGACCGTGACCCCTTGGCCCCTGCCTGGGAGCACGGTGTATGGGAGTGTGCCTGCCAGGCCCCGATCCACCTCCCAGTGCGCACATGCAGCACGGTGATCGTGCCGTCAGCTGTGCCCACCCACAGCCGCAGCCCCACTACACAGAGACAACACACGCCGGCCTCCATCATGACCTCCTGCAGCTTGCCGCCCGCCCAGTCGTAGTGCCTGAGCGCGCCCGACCCGTGGCCGATCCACACTGTGCCATCACCAGCTGGCGCCACCGCATGCAGCTTGCGCTTGGGCGGGCGGGACGAGGAGGAGGAGGGGGTGGAGGAGGAGGAGGAGGAGGAGGAGGAGGAGGAGGAGGAGGAGGAGGAGGAGGAGGAGGAGGAGGAGGAGGAGGAGGAGGAGGAGGAGGAGGAGGAGGAGGAGGAGGAGGAGGAGGAGGAGGAGGAGGAGGAGGAGGAGGAGGAGGAGGAGGAGGAGGGGATGGAGGAGGAGGGAAATTCTGAAGAGGAGGAAGAGGGGTACGGGGGTTCATCCTTGGCAGATGGTGGTTTTTCTGCCACTGATGCGTCTCCCTCGCTGCCTGCATTTGCCGATGAAACAGCAGAGGCACTGGCGGAACTGGTGGCACTGGCAGCACTAGTGGCACTGGCGGCACTGGTGGCACTGGTGACTCCAGTAGCACCCCCGCTGGCAAGTGCTGAGGTGTTGCCCGATCCCGATCTGCTAGATGCAGGGAGCACCGTACTGCTCGCCCCACTAGCGACAGGTCCCGAGGAGGTATCAGCAGCAGCCTTCTCCTCGTCCTTCACCTTCACGTGGCACACTAGCGCTCGCCGCCTGGCGTCCCTGGAGAGGTCGTGGGAGGGGTAGATGGGAGAATAGGAGGCAGAACGGATGTGGAGAGTTGAAGTGCAGGAGGTGCACCGGCGTGGGGAAAGCGCACCGGAAAGCCTGGTGGGGGGCGCACGCAAAAAAGCCCGCAGGGAAAGCCCTCGAGCGGGTGCACGGGGAAATGCAAGCAGGGGGGGTGTTGCCGCGCGAGGGATGCCACCCGAGGGATGCCGCCCGAGGGATGCCGAACGAGGCATGCCGCCCCAGGGATGCCGCCCGAGGCATGCCGCCCAAGGCATGCCGCCCGAGGGATGACGCCCGAATCATGCTGCCCGAGAGATGCCGCCCGAGGCACGCTGCCCGAGGGATGCCGCCCGAGGCACGCCGCCTGGGGGATGCCGCCAAAGGCATGCCGTTGCCGCCTGAGGGATGCTGCCCGAGGCATGCCGCCCGAGGGATGCAGGCCGAGGGATGCTGCCCGAGGGATGCCGCCCGAGGCATGTTGCCCGAGGCATACCGCCTGAGGGATGCCGCCCGAGGGATGCCGCCCGAGGCATGCCGCTCAAGGCATGCTGCCCGAGGCATGCCGCTCAAGGCATGCTGCCCGAGGGATGCCGCCCGAGAGATGCCGCCTGAGAGATGCCGCCCGAGGAATGCCGCCAGAGGGATGCCGCCCGAGAGATGCCGGCCGAAGCATGCCACCCGAAGCATGCCGCCCGAGACATGCCGCCCGAGAGATGCCGCCCGAGGGATGACGCCCAAGGGATGCCGCCCGAGGCATGCTGCCCGAGGGATGCCGCCGAAGGCATGCCGCCCGAGGGATGCCACCCGAGGGATGCTGCCCGAAGCATGTCGCCCGAGGGATGCCGCCCGAGGGATGCCGCCCGAGGGATGCCGCCCGAGGGATGCCGCCCGAGGGATGACGCCCAAGGCATGCCACCCGAGGGATGCCGCCCGAGGGATGCCTCCCCAGGGATGCAGATTGAGGCATGCCTCCCGAGGGATGCAGACCAAGGCATGCCGTCCGAGGGATGCCGCCCGAGGGATGCCGCCCAAGGATGCTGCCTGAGGGATGCCGCCCGAGGGATGCCGCCCGAGGGATGTCGCCCGAGGGATGCCGCCCGAGGCATGCCGCCCGCAGATGCCGCCCGAGGCATGCCGCCCTAGGGATGTCGCCCAAGGCATGCCGCCCGAGAGATTCCGCCCGAGGGATGCAGCCTGAGGGATGCTGCCCGAGGGATGCCGCCCAAGGCATGCCGACCGAGGCATGCCGCCCGAGGGATGCCGCCCGAGGGATGCCGCCCGAGGATGCCGCCCGAGGGATGCCGCCCGAGGATGCTGCCCGAGGGATGCCGCTCGAGGCATGTCGCCCGAGGGATGTTGCCTAGGGAAGCAGCCCGAGGAATGCCGCCCGAGGGATGTCGCCCAAGGGATGCCGCCTGAGGGATGTCGCCCGAGGGATGCCGCCCGAGGCATGCCACCCCGAGATGCCACCCGAGGAATGCCGCCCGAGGGATGCCGCCCGAGGCATGCCGCTCGAGGCGTGCTGCCCGAGGCGTGCTGCCCAAGGCATGCCGCCCGAGGCATGCCGCCCGAGCAATGCCGCCCAAGGGATGCCTCCAAGGGATGCCGCCAGAGGGATGCCGCCCGAGAGGGGCCGCTCTGCGCATGCCGCCCACGGCATGCCGCCCGAGGCATGCCGCCCGAGAGATGCCGCCCGAGGCATGCCGGCCGAGGCGTGCCGCTCGAGGCATGCCGCCTGAGCGATGCCGCCCGATGGATGCCGCCCGAGGCATGCCGCCCGATGGATGCCGCCCGAGGCATGCCGCCCAAGGGATGCACACCGAGGCATGCCGCCCGAGGCATGCCGCCCGAGGGATGCCGCCGAGGGATGCCGCCCAAGGGACGCCGCCAAAGGGATGCCGCCCGAGGGATGCCGCCCGAGGAATGCCACCCGAGGGATGCTGCGCCACCCGAGGGATGCCGCCCGAGGGATGCCGCCCGAGGGATGCTGCCCGAGGGATGCCGCCCGAGGCATGCCGCCCGAGGCATGCCGCCAAGGGATGCCGCCCAAGGCATGCCGCCCGAGACATGCCGCCTGAGGGATGCCGCCCGAGGGATGCCGCCCGAGGGGTGCCGCCCGAGGGGTGCCGCCCGAGGGGTGCCGCCCGAGGCATGTCGCCCTAGGCATGCTGCCCAAGGCATGCCGCCCGAGGCATGCGGCCCGAGGGATGCCGCCCGAGGGATGCCGCCCGAGTCATGCCGCGTGAGGGATGCCGCCCGAGGGATGCCGCGCGAGGCATGCCGCGCGAGGGATGCCGCCCGAGGCATGCCGCCCGAGCGTGCCGCCCGAGGCGTGTCACCCGAGGCATGCCGCCCGAGGGATGCCGCCCGAGCGATGCCGCCCGAGGGGGGCCGCCCAGCGCATGCCGCCTGAGGGATGTCGCCGAGGGCATGCCGCCCGAGCTGTGCCGCCCAAGCGATGCCGCCCGAGGGATGCCGCCCGAGGCATGCCGCCCGAGGGATGCCGCCCAAGGGATGCAGCCAGAGGGATGTCGCCCGAGGGATGCTGCCCTAGGCATGCCGTTCTAGGCTTGCCGCCCGAGGGCATGCCACCCGAGGCATGCCGCCAAAGAGATGCCGCCCGAGGGATGCCGCCCGAGGGATGCCGCCCCAGGGATGTCGCCCGAGGCATGCCGCCCGAGGGATGCCGCCCGAGGGATGCACCTTGTTAGCGTGATGCGGGTGAGGGGCTGGATTTGTTGTGCATACCCATGGAGCGTGTGGGTAAAGGGTCAACTGGCCAACGCTGCCTCTGCGTTTCGGTTTCCTTAGGGCGCATGTGCTTATCACATGTGAAAACATGTGCTTGCCAGAACATGTGCTCACCGCCATAACTTGCGCTCTCGAGTACATGGGCTACAACATGTGCTCATGAAAACATGTGCTCATTACAAAATATGTGTTTGTTGATGGCGTGCTCTCCAAAGCATGTGCTCACCAGGACATGGGTTCACCAAAACATGTGTTCACCAGAAGATGGGCTCACCAGAAGATGGGCTCACCAGAAGATGGGCTCACCAGAAGATGGGCTCACCAGAAGATGGGCTCACCAGATTGAGATAGAAGCAGCCCCGATGCTCCATACTTGCCCCGTTGCTGGATCTGACACCAATCGCCGCACAGATGTCACTCCATACACCACTCCCCCACTGCCACCCTCGTTCTCAGCAGCCGCACCACCTGGAGTGCTGTTAGCAGCGTTAGGGACCCCTCCACCACTCCCCACCAACACAGGAGATACACTTTCACTGCTGTCAGCGGCACCAGCTGCTTCACAAGCAGCAGCAGTTACATCTGAAGCGGCAGCTGACGCAGCAGCAGCCGAAGCAGAACGAGCAGTGGCCCGGGGGCGCGAGAAAGAGGAGGAGGGGGCGTGCAGGAGCACAGGCTCGGCGGTGGGGTGAATCACGCAAGGGGCACGGAGAGGGCCAGAGGTTACAGTCATGGCATGTGGTCCGGCTGCTGGGTTGAGGAGAGATGAGGCTCGGGAGAGCTCCTGGTGCAGGCTGGGCCATGGCCATGCCTTGATGACGCCCCTGTCGCCTGCTGACCACAGCTCACCGTAAGACGTGACAACGAGAGCCGTCACGGCGGTGACATGCGCCTGCCACTCAGCCACCAGCTCCACCCATACCTTCCAGCAAGGCTCGTTCTCTCCACCACCCACACATTTTTCCTTGCCCATCCTTGCACCTCCTCCTCCTCCTCCTCCTCCTCCTCCTCCTTCCGTGCCTGCTCCCCATTCCCCCCTCGCCCATACCTGTCTCCCCTTGCTGCTTGCCGTATCTTCCTCTGTCACGCTCCCTCTCCCATCCCCTCTCTCGCGCACCTGCCACACCAGCACCCTGCCGTCCCTGTGCCCTGTGAACACCATCCGCGCCTTGCCATCCACTGCAATGCTCTTGGCTGCAGATACACCTGCCCCAAATGGCACCCAGAAGAACGCAGCTGCCTCTTCATCTCCCCTAGGGTTCCCCAGTCCCGAGGCTCCACCTGCCGTCATAACATGCTGGATATCCCACACCCTGATGCCGTCATCTGTAACCAGAAAGGTTACCGAGTCTAGGGTTACCAGCAGGCATGTTCTGCTGGCATGCGGTGTGCCTTGGGGCATGACGGCAGATCGAGGGCGGGGGCGGATTGACAGGGCGATTGGACGGCTGGGATCGACTGGGACACGCACAGGCGGACCGTAGACAACCTTGTCTAGCTTGGAAGAGCGTGGGAATTCACTAGCACTGGATGGAACACTCTGGGTCCGAACAGGGGCAGGCGGAAGGAAGCGCAACCCCCCTGCTGCTCCTGCTGCTCCTCCCCCCATTTCTCCTTTCCCCATATCCTGAGGTACAGTGCCAGAGCCCCCTCGTCTGTCTCTGTGCCTCCCATTCAAGCCTCGCATAAAAGTGAATCCCGCATCACCCCCTCGAGCCGCCCTCCTCCTGTCAGCTGCTCTGGGGATTCTTGACTGCTGCTTCACCACTCCAACCCCTAAGCCCTTCCACATCCCTTCCACTTGCTCGTTCTCTTCCTCGTCAGCGTACTCGAACTCCTCTGCGTCTGCTACTTTACCCCCCATGCCTGAGGTCGGTGACAGTGTGGACTTGTGTAGAACAGGTTCAGTCGTGCACCGCTCGAAGACCAGAGGAGGAGAACTAGGGTAAGAGTCAGACGAGCCATCGCTCAGAGGCGAGAGAGGCAGGGGAGGAGACGACTGTCCTGTGGTGTCCTGCTCCCAGTGCGCCTGCTGTTGCTGGTGCTGCCTCTGCTGCCGCTGACGAAGTTGCTGCATCTGCCGCTGCTGCTGCTCCCGCCAGCTACTCGTGCCTGTGGGACTTGCACAGGGAGCAGCCAGGGTAGCTATGTCACCAGACCAAGACGACACGACCGGCCTGCAATGCTCCCCAGTGGCACCACTGCTGCCTTGCAGACTGCCTGCACCGTCACTCGTGCTGCTACTGCTGCTGCGCACGGCACCAACACCACCACCACCACCACCACCAGTGCTACCACTACTCTGGCTGTCAGACCGCCTGTGTGGCTTGGAAAAGAACCTGAATCCCAGCTGGGGGGACCGCGACCGCTGCTGCCGCTCGTTCTCTGAGGCGTCAGATGCTGATTTGGGGTACGTCAGGCACTGCTGCGGCCCTCCGTGTGTGTCACTTGAGCTCAGTGGGCCCAAGGCAGAAGTGTGTATAAGCCAGGGCGAGGCTGACTGTGAGGCTGGATTGAGGGAGTGCGGTGGCTTTGCTGACCAGGGAGGAGAGGCGATGGGGCTCGAAGAGGGCGAAAACGGGGTGATGGATGAGACCTGGGGTGAAACACCCTGGCCCAATGATTCAAATGAGCGGATTGCTGGCACCTGATGCTGCTGCTGCCACTGCTGCTGATCCTCATGGGGTTGTGACTGGATGAAGGCTGCTGCATTATCCTGAAATGTCAAGATCTCAGCCTTGCCTGCTGAATGGCGCCTACCCAGTCTTTTCAAAGGCTTCAAGAACCGGAACGGGTCGCTGTTAAGGCTCCCCCCACCTCCTGCTCTCCCAGCACTGACAGCGCTACCACTGTGACCTCTAGCCGCATCTGCACCTGCAGCAACGGGCCGAGCAGCATCAGCAGCGTCAGGACCGGCGCCACTGTTGCCAAGGACAGCAGCAGCAGATCCATCAGCGTCACTGGCAACAGAACCGCCACCAGCACGGCCAGCAGCAGCAGCAGCATCCGCAGTACTGCTCCTCCTGGCCTGTCGAGCGGCGAGAGCATCAGAGGCAATAGCGCCATCTACAGCAGCACCCGCAGTCCCGCTCCTTCTTGCTTCTCGAGGAGCAACAGCAGCAGCAAAGACGGCTTTCTTGCGGCGACCGATGCTGATGGGTCCGCTGTGGTGCAGCCGATGGGGGTGATAAATATCGCCCTTGGTCTCTTGACAGCCGTCGATTGCGTCCACATCAACAGAGATCGGAATCAACGGTCTAGAAAGTAACACGCCGACTCTATCCTGGGAAGCCTCCGGGCTTGCAGAAGAAACGTCTTGGGAAACGTCAGGGGCTTTAACAGGAGTAGTTTCTTTCAAGACGTGAGTGGTTATAGCCACAGCTTCCGAAGGAGTGGCTATGGAGGGGACAGAGGGGAGTTCGGCCGATGGAGATAGGGAGAGTAGGATGCTATCTGAGAGGACAGGATGGAAGGGCGTCTGTCTACCTGACGCCTTCTTGAGTGGGTCTGATGCTGTCGCCACTAATGGACGCTCAGTCACGCCGCCGGATGTGGAACTGAAACCGTCTGATATAACGACTGACTCGTCAGATGCCACGCCGGAATCTGGCGAGGTCGTCAACGCGTGCTCTTTCTCCGGCGAGGTTAACGATGCACCACGGTTACTGAGAACTTCCCTTTCGCGAGTCGGCATGGCTGTCGGCACGGCAGGACACAGCGAAACGACATCACAGTCCTCCTCGTTGGGGAAAAGCTGCTCCTCTGATACAGCAATCGGAGCTGAGCGGAACGGAAGCGGACTACCGAGGTCGTTTGAGCAGTAGACCGAGAAGGAGGGTAAGGCGGCGAGGGTTTGAGACCGGAAGCCCAGTCCGGAAGCTTTTCTGGGGGTCGCCGTTGCACCCAGGTCAGTGGCACCAGGAGGAGAGGCGGCGGTATTGTCAGGAGCCGGAGTGATGCATACGACGTCGCGATGCCTGGCGAAGGTGACTTCGCCGACGCCGCCGAGATTAGGAACGGCGTTGCAGCGTCCGTCACTGCATGACTGGTTCATCCTGAACTGGTCGTGATCCGTCCAGCTTCCGTCACTGAATGATCGGTTCATCCTGAACTGGTCATGATCCGTCCAGCTTCCGTCACTGAAGGCCAGCTTCTGTCACTGAAGGCCAGCTTCCGTTACTGAAGGTCAGCTTCCGCCAGAAAACGTGAGCAAGCGTAACAGGTGCATGAGCCTTAGTGATTATCTGACACCCGACTTATTTTCGGAGGTACATGCTAGAGACATTGTCGGCGTCAATATGATAGTGAAATAAAATTCTACCGGAGTTGTTCGCTTGCGCAAGACATGCCTCCCCATTTTGCTACGACGTGATAGCACTTGCTGACATTTCGTAAGAAAAATGCCTCATCAGGTTGGCTCAGAAACCTTCGGGCTGTCAGGCTAATGCCCATGACTCTTAGAGTTCCTGACACATGCTACTATGGGCGAGGGAGTCACTGACTAGACTAGGCACCTGCTGCATTTCTCCCTAGGGATCATCATTTCGCCGAACTTCTGTTCCCAGAAACGGCTGGGATGATCTCAAGGGAATGGTGCGTTTGAAAACAACGACCAACCTCGGATTCGTTATCAAAGTAACACTTGGCTTTTGCGAGAGAAAAAATGCATACAGACCCTGCATTTCCATATCAAGGACTAGCTCCTGTGCTCTGAACGCAGCTCCTCTCTAATTCATCTGGCAAGTGCTGACTGTGCCTAGCACTTCAAAATGATGCTAATCAAGCGTCTCTCTTCTTCAACTTCTTGGAAGAGCTTCCACCACCATCCCCTTCCACATCTCCTTTGTGCTTTTTCTTCATCTTGGGAGTCTCGCCCTTGTCTTGTACTTCCACCTTATCTGTCGCCTTCTTTTGCTTGCCTTTCTTCTTGGCAGACAGCACTCCTGTTCAAAAAAGAAACGAGAAGAGGAAAAGACGTGCCAGCAGAAAGAGGGCAGATGAAGTCACGGAAGTGGTTGGTAAGTGAGCGTGGACACCACTGGTTCGTGTGGCATACATTCATCAAGGGACTGGATTGAGACACGCTTTGACAATTCCAGGTCACCTAAGAAAGACTGATATCCACTTGGATGTCAGGTTGACAGTGCGTGGCTGGGGATTGTTACAGGCCGTTCAGCAGTTGATTGGGAAAGGGTTATGGAAGAGAGAAAAGCTCACCTCCAGGGGGGGCTGAAGCTCACCTTCAGGGGGCGCTGGAGCTCACCTCCAGGGGGCGCTGAAGCTCACCTTCAGGGGGCGCTGGAGCTCACCTCCAGGGGGCGCTGAATCTCACCTTCAGGGGGCGCTGGACCTCACCTCCACGGGGCGCTGAAGCTCACCTTCAGGGGGCGCTGGAGCTCACCTCCACGGGGCGCTGAAGCTCACCTTCAGGGGGCGCTGGAGCTCACCTTCAGGAGGCGCTGGAGCGGGTTCGGGATGCGGCACGGCAGCAGCAGACACACATGTGACCGAGCGAGTGATTGGCCGCACTGCCGAGAACACAATGTACCAGGGCGGGAAGGGTGGGAAGAGAAGCGGATTAGGGGAGGGAAGGGCGGGAGAGGGCAGGGGGTCATAGTCACAAGCACCTGCCTTGCCACGGTGCGCTGTTACACGTGCATACACATGCGTGCGTCCTACCAACGCACATGCATGCGTACACACCTATCGGCGGCCGGCCGTCGCTGCCAGGCAGAATGGCCACTAGGCCCCCCCGGGGCAACGCGTCAGACACGAGAGAGAGCTCCTGGTGGCCGGGACGGGGTGAAAAGGAATGCCGCTTTAAGACGTGTCAATAAGCCAACACAGGCCACGGCCCCACGGGCCTCAGAGACACAAGAAACATTCCCAAGACGAAAATGATAGCCCCGTGACGATGCCCACCCTGAAACATCCCCGCCCATCGCCCCTCCCCCTCCCCCTTCCATCTCCCCTTCCATCTCCCCTTCCATCTCTTCCCCAGGTCCCCGAGAGCCTTACTGTGATTGGTTGGCCTCCCCAAACGAATCCCCTCCCTCCCCCCGCGGCGGTTGCCCCTGGTGGCGCAAACCGGCACATCTCCACCCTCCGCCCATCCCCGTGCGCCCCCGCCGGCACGTGCAGCTGCGCACCGTCGAGCGCGCGGAGGTCCAACTGCGCGGGGTGGAAACGGGAAAGGGGGAACGGAAGTAGAAGAATAAGGGGAAGGGGAAGGGGAAGGGGAAGGGGAAGGGGAAGGGGAAGGGGAAGGGGAAGGGGACGGGGAAGGGGAAGGGGAAGGGAAAGGGGAAGGGGAAGGAAAAAAAGGATGGGAAAGGTCAGGAGGAAGGGGAAGGGAAAATGAAGGGGGGACCAGGGAACGGAGGCAGATGACGGATGTAAAAAAGAACCCAGGATTGTAAGGTAGCAATAGCGGAAACGTCTAAAGAAAGTAGTACTGTTATCAATAACGCGTACACTCTTGGCGTCCGGCATCTGCACGAGCCAAAGCTCCACGTCATCATCCTCGCGACTATCCTCTCCGCTTCGGCCCACGGAACTAAGCAACTCCGCCGCCGCCGCCATAGGCGGGCGAGCGTTGTCCACAAACCCCCGCGACGCGAACTCCCTGGCGAGATCCGTGTGAACTATGGCTCCCGCGGTCGTCATGGCTCCCGCGGTTGTCATGGCTCCCGAGTGCGCCGTGGCTCCCGGCCACACCATCTCCATACCCGCCATGGCGCCTAGAGCGTAAGGTGCTACTTAGAATTTAACTAGCGCGATTGATCCGCAGAGACGCGCGACGCAACACTGCGCGGAACTGGAGCGTGGTAAGGAGACTAGACTCCTCGCCTCACCTATCTTAGACCTAAGCAAATACTGAGCATCCTATGGCCCCTTGCTACGGACTAATCCCTCGACAGGCATAACGGTTCAGGGGAAAGGGTTTCATTCCAGGCAGACTACCAAAGAATGCACATCTCCGATATTGATTGCCCTCTTATCTGACGCTTCTCACATATCGAAGATACATACATGTATCAGGGTAAGGGAGTCTGAAGTGGAACATTTGTTAACGTAGAAACGAATGATTACTAGAGGTGGAAACCTAGAACAAATACTAGTTGGTTGTACTCACTAGAAGCATACCTCAGTCTAGCCTATAACTTCTACATAGATAATATGTATAAGTTGACACACCCCCTAGGCTAGACAAGGGGTGAAACTAAACAAGAAGCAAACAGCTCAGGGCGGCACTACTAGTCCAACCACTGAGGCAGGGGTCTGGAGACCAGTCAGCAAGAATACAACCAAAACTGAAGCAAGCCAGGGTGGCACTACTAGTCCAGCCACTGGAGGTAAGGCCACAAGGCCAGTCTGACAAGCATATATAATAGAGAGTACACAATCAGGATCCTAACAGGGGAGCAGCTATAGGAACAAGACCAAGCTGTACACAGTGCCGCTGATGATCTTTAGGCGCAAGCGCCTTAGTAAAGATATCAGCTGTGTTGGCACCTGAGGCCAAGTGAACTACGCGGGCCTGGCGGCGCTGCTGTAGCTCGCGCAGGAGGAAGTACCGCAGCTGGATATGCTTCGCTCTGCCCTCAAGCCGAGGCTCCTGACACAGGAGTATCATGGCCCTGTTGTCAGCGTACAGGACCGGGGCAGAGCTAGGCCGCTCACCTAAGTCTGTGAGCAAGAAGGTCAGCCAGCGGAGCTCCTGTGCCGCCATGGCACCAGCGTAGATCTCAGCCTCACAGCTAGACTGAGCCACAGACGACGAGCGAGTGGATCTCCAAGAGATAGCACCCGAACCAAGGCTAAAACAATAGCCCTGCGACGACCTGAGCGTCTCAGCGTCGTCTGCCCAAGAAGCGTCTGTGTGCCCAGTAAGGACCACTGGCCTGCGTCCTCCTAGCACTAACCCCATGCCTGATGTACTAGCAAGATAACGCAAAACCCTCTTAGCGGCAGACCAGTGCTGAGGTCGGTGTCTGCCTGTAGCCACAAAGCGAGCCAGGATGCTGAGAGGGTATGCGAGATCTGGGCGAGTGCAAGTCATCAGGTACATGAGGCAACCCACCAGCTCTGCGTAGGGGCCACTGGGCTCTACTGGCTCCTCAGGAACGGGAGCAGAGAGCCCATGGTCTACGGGTAGAGGTGTGGGCTGTGCGGAGGAGAACTGAAGACCGAACCTCTGAAGGACCTGACGCACCAAGTGTGACTGGGTCAGAGTGATGGTGCGTGCTGCTCTGTCCCTAGAGATCTGCAGGCCAAGATAGCGACGCAGCTCTCCAAGGTCAGTGCAGGTGTGTCTCTTCAGCAGCTCAGCCTTCACAGAGGCCAGTGCGTCCCTGTCAGGAGTAGCGAAGACCAGGTCGTCTACGTAGACAAGGATGTAGAACGGAGTCTGGCCGGAACGCACAAACAGTGAAGGGTCAGCAGAGGACGGAAAGAACTGCAGGTCTGCTAACGTGGCACGTAGCGTGTCGTGCCACTCGCGGGGAGCCTGACGCAGGCCGTAGACCGGGCGCCTGAGAAGCCACTGGGTCCCAGGAGGGAAGGTACCAGTGAAGCCCTGTGGTCGGCGCAGGTAGACCTGCTCGTGTAGGCTGCCCTGAAGAAAGGCAGTAGAGAAGTCGAGAGAGTGAAGCTCGTAGTCACGCTGTGCTGCTACGTGTAGCAGCGCCCGAAGAGTGGTCATCTTCGGGGTCGGGGCGAAGGTCTGGAAGAAGTCAACCCCCTCGCGCTGACTGAAACCTCTGGCCACGTAGCGCGCCTTGAAGACAGGCGGCTCTCCAGGGGGGCGCTTCACCTTGAAGAGCCACCGACCATCGACTACGTTCACCCCAGGCGGGGGAACTGCGTCGACGTAAGTGCCGGTGGATCTCCAAGATGCCATCTCCTGCTCCATGGCAGCTATCCACTGAGAGGCCCAAGGTCCCGAGGTGGCCTCAGCGTAGGTGCGAGGGGTCGGGATGTCGAAGGCGTCTGGGTCACCCTCAGGGACTAACAGCATGGAGCAGAGATGGGGAGCAGCCTCGGAAAGGAAAGCCAGCTCGTACTGCCTGTCCTCTAGGACGTCACTGCCAAGGGCAGGAGCACCCCCGACGGACAGAGGACGGGCAGGGTCAGAGACCAGAGCGGTAGCGTAGTCAAGGCGGCGGGTAGAAGCGAAGTCAGCGACAGCAGCGACAAGCGCGTCAAGGCGCGAGACAGGAACAGCAGGGTCGGTAACAAGAGAGGCAAGGACCCGAGGGACAAGGGGACGAGCAGCACGGAGGTAGTCAGAGAACGGAGGAGGTGCAACAGCAAGGGACGAGGGAGGAGGGGACGGGAGGAGGGGAGGACGAGACGAGTGGGAACGGAGCAACATAGGGTGGGTGGGCAGGACAGGAGAGACGGGACGGGCACGGGAGGGACGGCGAGCCCAAACGTGAGACGGAGGGGTAGGGTCAGGGGACAGCGGAGGAGACACAGGAGGGGAACGAGGAGGAAGACGGGCCGGAGACGAGTCTGGCGGCGGGAACACAGGACCGTAGACAGGGAGGTCAGGAGGCGGTGGGGGAGACACCGGCGCGCGGTCCGGGGAGGGAAGGCCGAGCAGGCGGAGAGCGGAAACCGGCGGCGACGGCTGCTGTGGCGGCGACGACGGCTGGGCCGGAACTCTCGGACCAGCAGAGGCAGAACGACCGTCGGCAGAACACTCAACAGCAGCACCCCCAGAACCAACACCCCAAGAGCGAGAACCCCCTCCAACACCAGCGGCACCCCCAGAAGCCGCAGGACGAACACCCTCCTCCACACCAGCACCCCCAGGGGCCGAGAGCAGCGGCGGCAGTGGCGGCGACAGCGGCGACGGCTGCGGCGGCGACGGCGACGGCGGCGGCAGCGGGGTCGGCGACTGCGACAGTGGGGGCGGAGGCACTGGGGAAGGGGGACGCGGCAAGGACGGACCGGGGGTACCACCAGAGTCAGCAGACTCCTCAACGGGGACAACCGACGGGAGGGGAGTGACGTGGGAGACACCAGACGGGGCAGGACGAGGCGGGAGAGGGGCAGGGGCTACCGGGGGAGAGGGAGCAAGGAAAAGGGGGGGGGCAACTGGGAGACCTCGGTGAGGGAAGCGGCGGTAGAAGGAGACGGACTCGTCAAAGGTGACGTCACGAGAGTGGAGGAAGCGGTGAGACGGCGGGTGGTAGAAAAGCCAGTCAGACGAGTCCAGGGGGAAACCGAGGAAGACACAGGGGACAGTGCGGGCAGTGAGCTTGTCCGTGCCAGAGGCACGAACGTGAGCAAGGCAGCCCCAGACGTGGAACGCAGACGCGTCACCGGGGGACCCGGTCCAAAGGAGGGTCGGCGAAACCTGCGGCCGCTGGGAGCGTGGCCACAGGTTAAGCTGGTGAGCCGCGTAGCGAACAGCGAACGGCCACAGAAAATGGGGGGCATCGGCATGGATCATGGAGGTACGGGCGACCTCCATGACCAAGCCGATGCGGCGCTCAGCAACCCCATTCTGCTGTGGCGAGTCCGGCAAGGTGTACGACTGGGTGATGCCCTCCGCACGACAGAACTGTCCAAGCCGACCAGAGGCGAACTCGCCGCCACGGTCGGAGTGGAGACACAACACGGGGAGACCGCGGTGGAGACGCGCAGCTACAACCCACGGGAGAAGAACGTCGGGCACGTCGGCCTTCCGCTCCAGGGGAAACACCGTGGTGTAGCGCGTGTAGTCGTCAACGAGCACAAGGAAGTAGCGCTCACCGCGCGGTCCGGGGACGGGGGCAGGGCCCCAAACGTCCAAGTGCAGGGTCTGAAGGGGGGCAGTAGCAGGACGCAGCGAGGAGGAGTGAGGAGCACGGCGGAGCCGACCCTCGACGCAAGGCGTGCACGGTGGCGCAGTCGAGGGAGGAAGGGCAGGGAGCGACGCGGGGAGACCTAAGACAAGACCGTGCTGGGACATGTGACGCAGACGCGGGAGAGCAGGGTGACCTAAGCGGTGGTGCCAGAGAAGGGACGGGTGAGTGAGGGACCGACACGAGCAAGCTGCAGCGACCTGGGAGGACGCACCAACCGGGGGGGAAGCGGTGTGTAGGGTAAACAGACCGGACACCGGGTCCCGGGGGAACGTCGCAAGTGGGGAACCTGAGACAGCCTCAGAACAGACAGCGAACCGCTCGTGCCCGGGGAACGTGGTGGTGACGCCGAGGTCCTGGAAACAGCCGACACCAACCAGGTTCCTGGAGAACGAGGGAACGTGGAGGCCAGTAAGGGAGCCCGAGGGAACTGCCGGACAGGGAAGGGACGTAGAACTGCGCGCGACGACCGGACCCGCAGAGGGGTCAGCGAGAGAGACAACAGCAGGTGCAGCAAGCGGCGTGAGCGTGGAACGGTCGCGGAAGAAGCAGGCAGAAGCACCAGAGTCGAGAGTGAAGGACAGCGACGCAGTGGCGGAGGCCGCGGACGGAGCCGGTGCAGCGACTAGACTAGGCAACCTAGGCAGTCCTACGCCTGTCGCAGCAGGGGAAGCTAAGCTACACAAGGGTGAAACACCTAAACTAGAGTACACATGGTAGTAAGATCCATCAACACTAGAAGCGTCAGCATACAAAGCATGCAAAGCAGCACCTATCTGATCCATGTCTAACTCAAAGATCGGCACGCCCTGGCGGAGCAGGCTGTGCCAGTCAGGGAGGTCCGGGGCCGGGCCAAAGCGACGACGAAAAAGATCGTCGAGGCGGCGGAAACAGTGGGCGGTCGGGTGCGGGCGGCGGCACAGAGTGCCGCGGAGAGGCCCGGTCTGAAGCTGGTACTGGCAGGTCACAGCACTGGAGCCGCTGGTAGACGCCAAGCTGCGCGGGCCGCCACCACGGCCACCGCCTCCGGAGGTGCCGGGCCAACCAGGCGGGAGACGAGCCCACGGCTGCGGCGGGTGCTGCTGGGACGGCGGCTGCGGCTGGGGCTGGTCCTGCTGCTGCTGGGACTGCTGCTCCTGCCCACCGGTGGTAGTCCCCTCAGGCGGACTACCGTCACCACCACCACGACCACTACCACCTGCGTCACCACCCCTACCTCCCTGGCGGCCACGGCCACCGCGACGCGAGCGCTGCTGCGGGTGGACAGCAGCAGCCGTCTCGGTAAGAGGGGTCGCCGTGGCGACCGCAGCCGAAACGTCAGTGAACGTGCACGGGGATGGGGCACAACCGTGAAAGATAGAGACTGCCGGCGCACCGCTCGACTGAGCGATAGTGCGCTGGCGAGTCTCGATCTCAGTGAGGGTGTCGACAAAGGCGGTCAGGGTGAGGTCACCCGGGTGCTGGCTAAGAAAGTGGTCGCGAGCACTAGCGAGGCGGTCTGGCAGGCGCATAGCGATAAAATAGAGCGTCATGCAGAAAGGAGGGGGGAGCGCAGTGAGCTGGGCAGCAGTGCTGGCAGTGCGATAGCGAGTCTCTAGGGCACGCAAATGAGTGGCAAAATCTGCGACAGTAGGGAAGGCAGCCAGGTCTGGGAACAGCATCGGAAAGAGCAAGCGGCCAGCAGAAGCGGAGGCAGGGGTGGAATAGCGAGCAATAACGGCGTCTAAATAAGTTTTGGCCGTTTCAACAGTAGCAAAACGCGAGCGCTCAGACACAGGGAGGGCGTGACTAATAGCAACCTGAGCTACTGCATCGCGTGAGTCCCAGACCGCACAGGCTAGCGCAGCAGTAGAGAAAGCCTCACGGTCATCAGAGGAGGGGTCAGCAGGGAGGGGAGTAGGTGCAGGGGGACGGGGGAGCAAGCCATCAGCATGGACAACCAGAGAGTGGCCATCCTGGCGCTGACCTGTAAGCTGGCGGCGAAGATCGGAGAGCCAGGCGGCGAAGTCAACCGCGTGGCCCTCAGCGTCCAGGCGGAGCACAAAGTCAGCCATCGTGCAGGGTCAGCGGCACAGCTCCTCAGCGACACAGCGGCACAGCAGCACAGCTCCTCAGCGGCACAGGAGCACAGCGGCGCGGGGACACGGCGGCAGCACTCTCCAGTAGGGCAGCAGCTAGGCGTCCCAGCGCAGGCAAGCAGAAGACACAGGGCCCGAGAGGACACGGCAGGCCGAGCAGGGGAGGCGGGCAGGTGCGCTAGGGCCGGGCTGGTGCTGGGAGGGGCCAGGCTGGTGCTGCTGGGGCCGGTCGGGCACGAGGAGGGGCCGGGCAGCGCTGAGGAGAGGCCGGGCGGCGCTAGGAAGGGGCCGGGCGGCACTAGGAGGAGGCCGGGCGGCACTAGGAGGAGGCCGGGCGGCACTAGGAGGAGGCCGAGCGGCACTAGGAGGAGGCCAGGCGGGCGAGCGCTAACAGCAGGCGCGACAGGGGCCAGCGGGCGCGATGGGGCCTAAGGGGCGCGACGGGGCCCAGCGGGCACGACGGGGCCCAGGGGGGGCGCGACGGGGCCGCGGAGGCGCGACGGGGACCAGCGGGCACGACGGGGCCCAGGGGGGCCGCGACGGGGCCTAACGGGCGCGACGGGGCCCAGGGGGGGCGCGACGGGGCCTAGCAGGCGCGACGGGGCCTAGGAAGCGCGAAGGGGCCCAGCGGGCGCGACGGGGCCTAGGAGGGGCGCGACGGGGCCGAACGGGCGCGACGGGGCCCAGAGAGGGGGGACGCGACGGGGCTTAGGAGGCGCGACGATGCCTAGGAGGCACGACGGGGCTCAGCGGGCTCGACGGGGCCCATGGGGGGCGCGACGGGGCCTAGGAGGCGCAACGGGGCCCAGCGGGGGCGCGTTAGGGCCTAGGGGTCGCGACGGGTCCCAGCGGGCACGACGGGGCCCAGGGGGGGCGCGACGGGGCCTAACGAGCGCGACGGGGCCCAGGGGGGGCGCGACGGGGCCTAGGGGGCGCGACGGGGCCTAGGAGGCGCGACGGGCGGAAGCGGTAGGCGGGGGGATCCTAACCTAAGCGTGATACCATGTTAACGTAGAAACGAATGATTACTAGAGGTGGAAACCTAGAACAAATACTAGTTGGTTGTACTCACTAGAAGCATACCTCAGTCTAGCCTATAACTTCTACATAGATAATATGTATAAGTTGACAACATTGTCATCCCACCCACATCCGTTAGTAAATTAGCTTGGGCTTCCAGCCAAAAGCTGGAAATCAACACCTACCAGCGAAATTATTTCCTACGTTTAGTAGAAGGTTACTAGACGTAACGGTTAAGGTCAATAACGACATCTTTAGCTGGACGGTAAATAAGATCCAGAACCCGCCACATCTGCACAAACCAACCACACAATAGTGAGCAAATACATGGTAAAAAACAGCACTGAAAGTGCCACAACACCATCACCCGAAGCTACTCACCTGTAGCGTCCCTCCTCCCCTCCTCTTGTTCACATTGCTTGACACACTTGCAAACGTCCAGGGGTCCTTTGGTGCCCACTGAAATTCTATCACTCGGTCCCTATGCGAAGGAAAACAGGGACGGGGAACGGACATTTGGGAAGGTTTGGGGGCGAAAAGATGTGCAAAGGGCCAACACAACAGAAGGAACGGGAGGAACAAAAGCAAGGAACAAGGTCAAGCAAGCACTCACTGGTGGCCCACGAGTTGGAAGAGAAGCGCTGGCAGCACTCTCACCAGTTCAAACAGTAAGGAGAAAATGCGGGAGAGGAAGAATGAGGGGGAGAGGGGGGTGCAATCCCCCCAGGCACTCACTGGTGGCCCACGTGCTGGAATAGCAACCCTGGCGGCACACCGTCAGCCCGAGATGACTTGACTGCCTCCACGTGCAGCTGAGGGGGGCGGGGCGGGCGGATGGAAAGCAGGGAGCGGGCAAGCGGGGGGGAGAGGGTGGTCCGATGCACAGTCGGGTGGTGACGTGATAGCAGTGACAGAGCTCTGAACACACCTGCTTGCAGATTGCCCAACACTACACGCTCTTGCGAGTCTCACCAGGGAGCAGTCCCAGATGTTGACTCACCAGGGAGCAGTCCCAGATGTTGACGAGGCCGTCCTCTGCACAGCTGGCGAACACAGAGGGGCTGTCGGGGCACCACTGCACGGACAGCACTGCTGCTCTATGCCCTCCCCGGAACACATGCGCCGCCTTCGCCTTCCCCCTCCCCTCCGCCCCCCCACCACCCTCCCCCTCCGCCCTCCCCACCGGCCCGCCCCCCAGCTTCCGCACGTCAAACAGTCTCACACTCTTATCCGCACCCCCCGTCACTACCAGGTGCTCGTTCCGCGTGTTCCAGTCCACGCAGTGCACGTCAGCATCGTGCGCCTTGTCCACCCGCTGGCACGGGCCCTTCTCCCCGCCTGTCCTGGCGTCCCACAGCAGCAGCTTCCCGTCGTCGCCCACGGAGCAGAACTGCTGCGAGTGCGAGGGGTGGAAGCACACGTCCTCCACGGTCGCTGTGTGCCCCTTGAACACCCCGCGGGGCGCCAGGCTGGAGGACTTGGGGGCTTCGCCCAGCTTGATTGGGGGGGAGGGGGAGCGGCGGGGTGCTGCAGCAGGCTTCCCTGCAGTATGGGCGTCTGTGTCAGCGTCATCTTTAGCAGCAGCAGCACCACCACCACCAGCAGTTGCATCATCGATAACCATTCCTGTTGATGGTGTCTCGTCAGTCTTCTTCTCTTCCTTGGTTGCCTTGACGTTCTTGTTATCAGTATCCTCACCTTCCTTGGCCACTTTCTCCGGCTTGTCATCCTTGCTGCCACCCTCAGCTTCACCCCCCCGTGCGTTATCCTTCCCTGCATTATCATTCTCCTTCTCTCCCTCAACCTCTACTCCCCCTGCTGTATCCACCTCCATGCCTTCACTCTCTTTTGCCGCCTCGGCAGGTTTGTCCGCGTCGGCAGCAGCAGGAGCAGCAGGGTCAGGAGTGTCAGCATCACCATCACCCTCTTTCCTCCCTGCTTCACCCTCTTTCCCCTCCTCCTCCTTCCCTCCCTCCCTCCCTGCCAGGGGTGTCACTCCTTCCTCACTCCCTGCCTCTTCCTCACTCCCTGCCTCTTCCTCTTTCCCCCCGTCCTCCTCCTTCTCTACCTTCTCCTTCGCTGTCTCCTGCTCTTCCCCTGCTTCAGCTTGCTTTCCTTCCTCCAATCCCTTTCCTTCCTCCAATCCCTTTCCTTCCTCCTTGTTCACTGCCTCCTCCTTTGTATTAGCGCCAGTTACAGAAGGAGCGTCCCCGTTATCAGCAACAACATTAGTACCGACCGCATCCTTAGCAGCATCAGCATCAGATGCAGCAGCGTCAGCTGTAGCAGCGGCAAGAGCTGTAGCACCACCAGCATCAGCTGTTGCAGCAGCGTCAGCTGTAGCGGCAGCGTCTGCTGTAGCAGCAGCGTCTGCTGTAGCGGCAGCATCAGCTGTAGCAGCATCAGCATCAGCATCAGTCATCTCCACATCGCCCTCTGTCCCCTTGGGTTGTACCTTTGATTCATCTCCAGCCCCTTCCCCCTCCTTCGCCTCTGCCCCCTCTTTTGTCTCTACTTCCGCTTTTGCTTCTATCCCCTCTTTTGATTCAGCCCCTACTTGTGTTTCTGCTTCCTCATTCAACGTTTCCCCCTTACTGCCCATCCCGTCACCTTCCTCTTTCTTCTCTTCCTCCTCTGCAGCCTTTCCCTCTTCCTCGGGGACCTTCTCCTCCTCACCCTTCACCTCCCTCGACTCCTCCCCTTCCTTCACTTTCTCATCCTCCCCCTTCTCTTTCCCCTCCCCTTCCTTCTCTTCCTCTCCGCCGTCTTTCACCTTTCCCTCCCCGTCCTTCCCCATTCCATTCTCGCCCTCCTCCGATTTAACCTCTACATCCTTCCCATCCCCTCCGCCCTCCTCCTTCTCCCCCTCCTTTTTCTCCTCCCTCTTCGCCTCACCCTCCTCCTCCCGCTTCCGTTTCTTCTCCGCCTCCCCTGCTGCACTTCCCCCATCCCCGCCCCCTCCCCCCCCTCTCCCCCCGCTACGAGCAGGGGAGTCAGGGCGGGCGCGAGAGGAAGGGGGGGGCGAGGAGGCACGGCGGGAAGCCAAGGAGGGGGGAGCAGTTGGCTTAGCCTTTGCCTTGGAGGAGGGGTGGGGCTTGCGGAGGGCAGCAGAAGACTGCAAGTGACGGGGAAGGGAAGGACAAGGACGAGGGGTGGGGCGTCCAGGCGACGAGGAAAGGTGCAGGCACAAGGGAACGGGAAGGAGGAAGGGCACACAGGCCCAGAGTTGGGATGGGCTAAGCAGAGAGCAGCAGCGGAGTTGGGCTGGATAGGAATGGGGGGGTATCACAGGGAATAGCACGCATGGGATGGGCCCGTGACAGAGGAAGGAATATGAGTGATGCATGAAGCTGCGTGGTTGGTAGCTCAGGGCTCGCCTGCAGCGGTGCAACATGGTCGGCAACATTCCACAGCAGCACAGCCCGCTCTGGTCCTTCCCGCCATTGATCACTCAGGCGCCAGAATACATTGGCATTTCACAGGGCTACCAGAATCCAGGCTGCCTACCTGCAGCGACGTGACATGGTCAGCAACGTTCCACAGCAGCACGTTCTGGTCCTTCCCACCGCTGATCACTCAGGCGCCACATTACACTGGCATTTCACCTGGTCCCCAGAATACTGGTAGCTCACCTGCAGCGATGTGGCATGGCCTGGTGGCTCACCTGCAGCGATGTGACATGGTCGGCAACGTTCCACAGCAACACGTTCTGGTCCTTCCCACCGCTGATGACTAGGGGAGCAACGGGGCTCGTTGCCATGGCGAACTCTGCATCGTCTGTGTGGCCCACCAGGATCTGTCAGTGGAGGGAAGACGAAGAAGGGAGGGGGGGGTGGGGGATCAGGCTTTTGCTCAAAGAAATGCGAGGGGGACGAGAAAAGGGGAGGAAGGCAGGGAGAAAGAGCCAAATACAAGGCCGGGGGTTGAGGTGGGCGTGTTGAAAAGAGGGCGTGCAGAAGGGGTGTCACTCCATGTGCCACATGAGCACGTCGGGACTGTCGGTGTGCCAGGGCGAGTCAAGTGAAGCTGATGCATCTGTGCCTCTGTGCTTCTACCCCAGTGATTGGCCGGCTCACACCGAGGGGCACCTACCAGGTCCGGGGTTGAGGTGGGCGTGTTGAAGGAGGGCGTGCAGAAGGGGTGTCGCTCCACGTGCCACATGAGCACGTCGGGGCTGTCGGTGTGAGTGAAGACGATGTTGCGGTTCTGCACCAGCTCCCGAATGCGGTTCACCTCCCCTGGATGCACAATCGTCTTGAACTTGCGCACAAAGGGCGACCGCCGGTCGTACTTGAACTGAGAGAGGGGGGCGGTGGAGGAGGGAGTAGGGGGGAAGGAATGGGAGATGGGAGCTTCCATGCAACAGTAATGATATGGAAGCTTTGGTTCTGCACCAGCTCTCAGATGCGGTTCACCTCCCCCGGATGCACGATGTCTTGAACTTGCGCACGAAGGGCGAGCAGCGATCGTACTTGAACTGGGAGGGACAGGGACAGGGAGAGGGACAGGGACAGGGACAGGGACAGGGACAGGGACAGGCAGGAAAGCGAAGGGGGAAGGTAGTGCTGTGAGTTGACTGGGGGGCAACTTGTGCGCAACGGGCAAGCGCCGGTCGTACTTAAACTGGGATCAGTGGGGGAGGAGGAGAAAAAGGACTTTGCTGAATTGGCTCAGAAGAGATCAGTGCACAAAGGGCGAGCGCCAGTCGGACTTGGAACAGCGTTCAGTGGGAGCATAAAAACCGTGTGTGACCAAAAGCACTACCTCCCACCCATCATTGCATACCCGGCAGATGTCTCTTGGGGCAGCGACACGTGGCTTGACCACATAGGCGTTGGAGACCACCAGAGTGTTGGGCACTGTGCCGTCCGTCTGATGGGGGGTAAGGGGCAGCGCCAGCGGCACCAGACAGCACGAGATGGGAGACAGCGACCGAGGCAGCACAAGGCGTATTAGCAGCGGTAACAGATGACCACACGGGCGTTGGACACCACCCGAGTGTTGGGTACTGTGCCTTCCGTCCGCATGGGAGTTAAGAGACAGCGGCCGGGATAGAGACACCACCATGAGATGGGGAGGCAGACAGAGATGCGAATGGCCACAATGGCGTCAGAGACGATAGGAGGGCTGCGTACTGTGTCTTCCGCCTGCTTGGAGAAGGTCCACAGTGTAGTAAGTGGAGCCCTGAAAAAGGCGTACCTGCTCCGATAGGTAGAGCCGTACTTGCTCGGATAGGTAGAGCCGTACCTGCTCGGATAGGTAGAGCCGTCGCTTGTACTTGTGCTTCCGGTCCTCCACGAGCGGACCCCACCTGCCGGCACACGTTCGCACGCACGTGAGAAACGCAAGCGCGGAGGGACTCGGGAGAGGCAAACACCTTTCCATCGACTCGAATGTGACTCAAAAGTTCCGCGCGACGTTGTTACGACATGACGATGTTTGACTCAAGCTCAAACGCGTTCCACCAACCAAAGGACCCCACCAACCAATGGACCCCACCAACCAATGGACCCCACCAACCAATGGACCCCACCAACCAATGGACCCCACCAATCAATGGACCCCACCAACCAATGGACCCCACCAACCAATGGACCCCACCAACCAATGGACCCCACCAACCAATGGACCCCACCTACCAATGGACCCCACCAACCAATGGACCCCACCAACCAATGGACCCCACCAACCAATGGACCCCACCAACCAATGGACCCCACCAACCAATGGACCCCACCAATCAATGGACCCCACCAACCAATGGACCCCACCAACCAATGGACCCCACCAACCAATGGACCCCACCAACCAATGGACCCCACCAACCAATGGACCCCACCAACCAATGGACCCCACCAACCAATGGACCCCACCTACCAATGGACCCCACCAACCAATGGACCCCACCAACCAATGGACCCCACCAACCAATGGACCCCACCAACCAATGGACCCCACCAACCAATGGACCCCACCAACCAAAGGACCCCACCTGATATAAGACGTATGCATGCAAGACATGGAGATGCAGACATGCACCACGAACAATGACGCAGGGACAACTAGGAAGACTCGATGAACGAGCGCCGAAAAATGAAGAAGAGACTAGGTATTTTCGTTAAAAAGTTAACAATAGTAGGCGTAGCCATTACAGCATGTTGGACCCCGACACAAGGTTATTCCGTGGTCGGTTAATGATAAGGGCTATTTTTTTAGCGCTCTGGTTCGGTCCGAACCTGCACGAGAGGGACGGCCAGACGAGGTGGTGGTTGGCGAACCAGTCGTAGAGCAGCGGCATGTTCCGCTTCCACTTGCGCCGATCCTCCCCCTCCTCCTCGTCGCTCGACTCCTCATCGTCCCACGGATCCTCCTCCCCCCGCCGCTCCTCCTCCTCCTCCTCCTCGCGCTTTCCCACGCGACGCTCGTCCGGACCCATCACGCTACGGAAAAACACGGACTGGTGGTAAGGAACGGAACTTAGGTTAGAAGATAACTGCTGAAAACCGACCTAGATATTGCTGGCCGGACCTAAGCCAGCGCCTGACCAGGAAAGATGCTGACAAGAGTATCAGGCGATTTGAAATGAGAAATTGTTGGCTCGGCAATTCCTAAGAAAGGGTATACTCGATACACGCTGACAGAGTTCGCTGAACCTTTTATACCGTGAACCTTACTGCTACAGTCCCAGAGTTCTCAGCCTTCCATCACACATTGTAATTCAGATAAGAGCTAGGGTAAAACATTGCATCTCCAACACAAATCATGGGGAAAGAGTCGATGCAACATCAGGGCTCGTGGTTTTGGCAGCAGTTGGTCTCTTGGCAACCGACTCGGGCGTTGGAGCACCAGTGGCTTCAGCATACTTGTCCTCCAACTCCTGCAACAAATAACGATGAGACAGATTTAGTCCATGCATATCACCTCAACATGCTGCACACAGCAATAATAAGAACTTCCCGGTTCTGTTACGGTACGTACAATAAGCTTGCTGCGGATAGTGTCAAGAACTTCTGGAGTCATTCGGTCAAAATAAAGGGTCCCCTGCAACCAACAAAAGGCATCATACTTAGCACAACCAGGCCAACCCAAAATGATATTGCGAAAAAAGCAGGCAAAATCCTTGAACTCAAAGGCTCATAGGATAGGACTTACCTCCAAGTGGTCATATTCATGTTGGAATATGCGCGCCTGCCACTCCTTGAGGCTGATAGAGAATTTCCGACCGTTGATATCCTGAGCATCCACCTTCACACCCACTGGCCGCTGCAAATGACAAAAAAATGGAGTATAAGAGAACATGTGAGAGCATTCAGGTCCCACAAGCAGCAGAATGGATGCCATGGGGAGATATCAACTCCACTTCAGTCTAACTTTGCGAACCAACACACCTACCTCGACATCGGCGTAAATCATAGGGAAGGAGAGGCAGCCCTCCTCGATGACATCCCGCGCCTTGGCGTACTTGACAATGCGCGGATTCACAAGCACCATCTCCACGCCCTTGCCCCTCTCCCCCACTGGATTGAACACCATGAGCCGCACGTTCACCCCCACCTGCGGCGCTGCCAGCCCCACGCCATCCGTCCTGAGGTGGCACGGACACGTGACGTGAGGGAGAGTGACAGGAAGAGAGGGGGGGGGATGGGCTTGAGTGGCGCCTCTCGTGAGGGAGAGAGGGGAGATGGGTGACGGTAGGGGAGGGGAGGGGGGGTTGAGTGGGCTTGAGTGGCGCCTCTCCTCTCCCCCACTGGATTGAACACCATCTGCCGCACGTTCAACCCCACCTGCGGTGGTGACAGCCGTACGCCATCCGTCCTGAGAAAGCACACAAGGTTGTGCGGGGCGGCAGGGAGAGAAAATAAGGAGTTTGTGGGGTGGCCTAGTGGCCCCAGACCACAAAAGGATGAGCGCCAAGCCAACAGACGCAGCGCAGATTAACCCTCGCCTGAGGAGTCGACAACCACTTTGCCCCGAGAAGCACGCAAACCATGGGGTTCCGAGGGGAACAGGGGGAAAGGGTAAAGAGATTGAGCAACCCAAAAGACCCCTCCCTCCCCCACTGCATTGAACACCCACCTGTACCATGAAACCACACACATCGAACTCACCTGCACATGATGTCGAGCACCTCCGCCACCAGCGTCTGCAGCGACTCATCGACGACTTTGCTCCTTCTCCTCACCCCACCTGTTGCATCACAAGATGATTCCCCTTCACGCACTCCGCATCAGCCCCACCTGTACATGATGTCGAGCATCTCCGCCACCAGCTTCTGCAGCGACTCACAAAAAACACCATTTCTTCTCCTCATCTGCTGCATGGCAAGATGATCCACCTGCACGCGCACACTCCGCATCAGCCCCACCTGTACATGATGTCGAGCATCTCCGCCACCAGCTTCTGCAGCGACTCATCAAAGACATTCACCCGCTTGTTGGGCGCTCGCAGGCGCGGGTCCGGGTACAGAACTATGTCCAGAGGGGACTCGAATGTAATGGGTCCCGCTGCAGAGGTGAAACGGAGGATTGGCGTGGGGGGAAAGGGGGGGGGAGTGGGTTGGGGAAGGGGGAGGGTTTTGGGGGGCGGGGGGCTGACGGAAGGATGGGGATTGCGTGTAAATGATTGAGAACTAGTGCCCATGTGAGCAGAAATTCACTCCGTAATATGACCAGTGGGCAGCACAACTGGGGTCATATGAGCGGAGTCTTGAGAGAGACAGAGCAGCTTTGAGCGGCGTGTTGGTTGTCTTAAGAGAGATGGTTGCTCCTCCAAGAGAGGGGGATGCGGGAACGAGGGAGCAAGGGCAGCACAGGAGCAAGGGCAGCACATGAGCACGGGCAGCATATGAGCACGGGCAGCATATGAGCACGGGCAGCATATGAGCACGGGCAGCATATGAGCACGGGCAGCATATGAGCACGGGCAGCATATGAGCACGGGCAGCATATGAGCACGGGCAGCACATGAGCACGGGCAGCACATGAGCACCACAGCACAGCAGCAGGAGGAGCGGGCATGGGGGGGTGGGGGGGTGGGGGGAGGGGGGGCACTGACCGACGTTCTCCTCGTCTTTGATGGACTGCAGCTCCGAGAGGAAGCCCCTGCGAGCCCTGGTAACGTGCAGAGGGGTGTTGGCTGACGGCGGGAGGGAGGGGATGGGCACGAGTGAGAGGGTGAGAGGGTGAGAGGGTGAGGGGGAGGAACAGGGGGAACTGAAACACGAAATCGAGGCGCTTTTGAGTCAAGACAGGTTATTCGGACGCAGGTAGGGTAAGGCCTCGGAAACCTACACGCAGGAGTCTGAATGATGGGACGATGGGGAGAACCGAACAGGGGAAGCCGTGAATTCGCTCCCGCTTCGTGCGATCTGGAGCTGGTTGATGTCTCTGACGCCTCGCACCGCGTTGCGTGCGGCTTTAAGGAGCTTCGATCATTCCGTGCGGTACAGGAGGGTAATCTGCCGTTGAGGAGATTATTCTTCGTCGCTCCCCGTCGCAACTGATGACCCAATCGGAGCCTGCCACGTGGAGGAGTGAACGACGATACAGGGGTGTGCGAGAAGAGCGCGATGGGACGAGCGAATCTAACTTGTTTCTGCTATACCGAAGAGGAAACGGAAGCAGGAACGTACCCGGAGAAACTCCTTAGGAGAGGACCCCGACAGCAAAGAGAATTAGCCATCGATTCCTACGCCGGTGAAAGAGGAATGGCGGTGTGCTTCTGGCGGCAACTAGTTACACCGTCACTCGTCAGGAGCGCAACGAGTCAAGCCTGGGGAAGTAGCAGCCACCGGAATGAGCGATGACCCTGAAGTAGAAGGTTAGTCCAGGTTCAGATTTGACCTAGAAGTGGAGCACTAATGGTGAGAACGAATGAAGTTGTGTATGATTCCGTAAGCGTAAAAATTTGTGAAACTACACCTTGCTTCCAAGTGCTTTGTTCCGAATAATATTGGAGCACACTCAACGAGTACATCGGCACCACACACTTGAATTTCCAAGTGCATCCTCTCCCAGATCTGAAATGTCCATCGCATCTTTCGGCCTCCTTCCAGCCAATCCTCGCTCGTTCCGTACTTCACGCTAGAATTTTCAGCTGCACTCCGAGCCCATCACATCACAGGACCCGAATCGCGATGTGCTCGATCACATCAAAGTTGTCACGACGACTCGAAATGTTCCTCCGCTGAATGTGTTTCAGCACAAAAAACACCGCTGGGCCTCTGCATCCTGCCTTGCACACATCACTGAATCCTTTCATCGCACTGGGCAGACTCGCGGTTTTCGTTCCACTGACGCAATTATTCTGGCAATTACCTACCATATCTGTACTTCAAAATTCCATTTCTTCTAGGTGCTCCTTCTGGATATCTCAGCGCCAGTACGATCGTCTCGAAACGGCATGGCCCCATGGCTAGTACTAGCGGTGCACACTCCACCCAGCCTGCATGCAGCCCCTCTACAGCCAAAAGGAGCACGCCTCGTCGACAAAAGAATCTTCATCCCGCGAAAATTTTCTTTCTCAGATGAACGCCGCTGGATCAGTCCAGCAGAACAGAGAGACTCGGGAATTCCTGCAGCTGTGGCATCGCAGCCCCATGCTAGTAACGTGACTGTGCCAGGAGAACCAGTAGAGATCGAGCCAATCACCCCAAGATTCGATGGATGCCGCCGACGCCTGCACCAAGTCTCTCAGACGCCTCCTTCGGACCAAGAAACGCTCGTTATAGGCAGCGGAAGCAACGGAAGCAGCAACAGGAGCAGCCATGGGAGCAACGGGAGGAGCAGCAGGAGCAGCCATGGGAGCAACGGGAGCAGCGGGAGCAGCGCCAATGCTTGGCATTTGGAAGGGGCTGCTGGGTTGTTCCCTGCAGACGCGTGGGACCTGGACGAGGCTGCTGCTACCGGCGCCCAGGTGCGAGTCTTCGGGCCTGCTGCAATGGTCACCAGAGGCGTAACCCCCGCAGGAGGCATGCCTTCCGGAGCCATGGTGTCCCGGGATTTACCGGGAGAGATCACTTGGAGAGGCATGCCGCTGACACATGATGATGTTACCTGGAGTGCAGGCCCAGACCTGTCTTTCCGTTCGCCTGAAGCTATGCAAGAGTATGGTGACGGATGTACTAGTGCAACGCGTGCAGCAAAGTTCCCAGTGGAGAGCAACTCATTGCTGGGAAAGTTGCTTCTGCAGTGCAGTACCGGGAGGCACGTGGTGCAGAGAGGGGAATGGGCGGCAAGGATAGCTCGCAGGTATGGAGTCACACTGACCGACCTCTCCAGAGCCAACCCGAGCCTGAGGCTCGGGAAGCTGGTTCCAGGCCAAACCATCAACCTCCCTGCTACAGCCAGACCCACTGGAGATCTCTCCACAGCATTGTGTGCATGTGTGCAATCGATGCATCAAGCCTTCACTATTATGAGGTCACTTGTTATTACCGTGTTAAACTGGATACAGCATGAGCAGCAACAGCTGTGGTGGCGGTGGCAGGAGCAACGCCAGCATCAGAGGTGGCAGCAGCAGGGGCAGCAGAAGCAAGTGCAAGAGTACGTGAAGCGGGTGATGCATGATGACTTTATCGAGGATGACGAATCAGCAGACGAGGAGGAAGAGGCTCTATGCGAATGGCCTGACGCTGAGACAAACAGCCACGAAGACAGTGTGCAGCAGGCGCATGAAGAGTACAGGAAGGAGGGAGCTGAGAAGGCGGGGGGAGAAGCAGAGGCAGGGTGGAAGGGGTATGGAAGAGAGGGGGGGAAGGAGCACGCCATGAGGCCGTTTGCCAGCCGCACTCAGCTGCTGATGGAGCGATGGATCCAGGGGAGGTCTGTGCAGCAATGGGTGAGCTCTGTTTCTCCTATGCCCACCTCACCACCATCACCATCGCCATCATCACCATGGCAAGTGATTGGCAAAGTGAGCCTGCACACACACCTGCTCCTCCTCCCTGCCTCCCTGCTAGTCGGTGTTGGAATCCTGACTCTTCGGAGACAACACAGGGCCAGCATCAGGAAGTGACAGTGGTAGAGGCAATTTTGCTGGGTACTAGATAGCTAGCTAGTTCTTAGCCCTGTGCCTGCCAGTTTATTCATAGCCACCACTGGACTGGACTGGGACTGGATTGACCCTTCAGGTTGAAGCTGTTACTCCGAAGAAAGCGCCAAAGACGGCTACAGTCTTCACCTGCAGATACACCGGCCACAGATGCTTTTTAGGTAGTATCTGTATGGCTCTGTAACAGCTAGCACTTCGTACCAGATGTTTCCTGCTGTTGAGATGAGATCCAAGCAGAACTTCTCAGGCAGCTTCACCCAGGGGGATGCTGCTGATGTACGGTGAGAACATGTAACGTGCTGGCATTGATTACAATCATGCACATAACATGGCACCAATGGAATGGACTAGAGAAAGCCGCCCATATTGGATGAGACCACAATCCGAAACAGATTTGCGAAGCCACCAGCCAATCGCAGACAGCTGCTGAAGCTAATATCTGCCATGCTCTTGCGGTTGAATCAGCCGATCCAAAACGTAGCGTCGGGCAAACCCGGATTAACGCAGCCGCCGGGCCTCGCGCTCAGACTCCATGAGGGTGAGAATGTCACCTGGGGTGGTGATGGGTGGTGATGGGTGGTGATGGGTGGTGATGGGTGGTGATGGGTGGTGGTGGGTGGTGATGGGTGGTGATGGGTGGTGATGGGTGGTGGTGGGTGGTGATGGGTGGTGGTGGGTGGTGATGGGTGGTGATGGGTGGGAGGGATGGGAAGGCAATAAGGAAAAGGTGTGAGGACGACGCAATCTCCGGATCACCTGATAACTACCTGCCGCACAATCCTGTTGCTGACACTAACGCCCTAAAAGACTAACATTTGAGTCGACTCAAAAGCTATCGCTCGCGCAGCCCTGTTGTCCAGACAACGTCCTCACAGACTGTTCCATGGAGGGTGGGACTGCTCCAGCAGCGACCCTCAACTATCCCCGACCAGGCGAAGCCATTCTTGAGGCGCCTCTAAAATTTGTTCCATGGGAGGGTGGGACTGGTCTAGCAGCGACCCTGCACCAACCCCAACCAGGCGAAGCCATTCCTGAATGGTCGGATGCCCTGGGCAACAAAGGAATGCACTGTACAGGAAAGGTGCGTACTTAGCTACAGGTGCAGAGAGCTCGTCTAGCCCGCCGCGTAAGACTCCTTCTCTAAGTCGAAGCCGAAAGGACCTAGCTACCCTCAATCTTCCAGGCCTCGATCGATCTGACTGTCAAACGGTTTCCTGAATCTCGCACGCCTCCATCCCCCACTCGACGGCAGTATCTGATTTGCGTGCTGCTGCGGGCTAAGGGGCCTTGTTCGCCCGAACTACAACGCTAAGCGGTGATTAAAGACTTATGGAGCGACTACCTCGCTAGCAGACGACGACGACACAAAACTGATCGCAGCGCGGCAAACCCTGGATGTTGTTCGATGAAGACTATAGGAACAACGTGAGGACGAAGGGCGGCCAATGCTAGCTATGGTGGAATAATCCGCAACAGGGTCTAGGAACATGTCACGTTTTAATTCCCTGTCTCTCACCTTGGCGCAATCCCCTCACCTTGGCGCACGTCTCACCTTGACGTTCCTCCTGATGTAGCGGTCCTCGTCGAGGAACTTCGCGCGCACCCTGCAGCACATGTTATACAGACACAAGCCCCAGGCACTCCCCTCATTCCCCTCACCTTGGCGCAACCCCCTTACCTTGGCGCAATCCCCTCACCTTGGCGCACGTCTCACCTTGGCGCACGGGGCCCTTGACGTTCCTCATGATGTAGCGGTCCTCGTCGAGGAACTTCACGCGCACCTGCGTCACCTGGCCTCGCGACCCCGTGCGACCCACAACCTTCTCCACTATCGCCAGCTTCATCGGGGAGTCCTGCACGACAACGGCGAAAACGCATTCACGAAATGAGTGTTAGGGTAAGGTAACTGGTGGGAACCCACCACCTTCTCCACTATCGCCAGCTTCATCGGGGAATCCTGCACACGACGGTCGCGAAAGACACGAAATGTGTAGTGTGGTAACCCTAGCGCCGATCACTCCTTCTCCACTAACGCCTGCTTGTATCAGAAGATTTCGAAACCGATCCGTCGCGAGCGTGTGCAGCGACCGAGGCGACTTTGAATCGACTCTTAAGTCAGCGTGAGAGCGTGCCGTGACTACCGCGACGGAACAGGGAATGGCCGCCCGTAAAGCCATCTTACTGCGAAATACAATTAGTCGCACGAGAAGCATACACAGCGGCAAAAGGCGCGCGTTGACACGCCGATCATACGGGTCACGACGCGTATTAAATTTACGTCATCATAAGGCTCGCGGCTGTCACTAGTTACTACGGTCAGCCACGCATCTGCCCGACAGCTTACAATGGCAAGAAGCCTGAATTACATAACTCCTTCCTAAATCTCACTACTCCACCAAACCTTCCCTGGAACAAAGTACCTAACCTGGACACTAATCGTCCCAAAAAACGACTAGCGACAGCGACGCGGGCTCACCATGTTGACAGGAAGCGTTAAGACGCGGTTTAAGAGGCGACGCCGGCAAGGGCGGGCGGCAGACGAGGTCTAGGGAGAGGAAGATTAGAGAGTACTGCAGGAAGGGAAAAGGAAAATGAGGTAAGTGCGGAGCCATGATGAAACCCTAGGCGCTCCCCCACCCTCCCCTCCTTCTCTCTCTCGCTCCGCCCGCTGCCGCATTTGCGCTGCTCCCTAGGCTGAAATGCGCGGAAAGAGGGCGTCGGGGGGGAGGGGACCAGGGGTTTTGCGGAAGGTTCCGCGGGGCTGGTCGCACGACACGTCACAATCGAGGCTGAGCTGTTTCTCCCGCTGATCTGGCTGTGGTGGAGCACTGAGCTTGGGGTGGGTGCTCAGTAATAACTGAGATATATCAGCACAAACTGTAGCTGACTAAATCCAACCATATATGACAATTATCCTAACAAATCGCTGAAATTGCTGTACGGTAATTGCCAGGGTGGGCTTTAGAATAAAACGGGTAATTTCTTCGCAAGAAAACATTGAGACTTTCACATGAAAACAGTGCAGGCACAGCACACAAGTCCACTTGTTATGCTTCCCTAAAGGTAAAGCACAACACATTATGCCTGACAGAGTCGACTTATGAATCGACCAGTATAGTTAGTTATTTATCATTCAACATCAGTCAGTTCAAAATGCCCTACCCAATCACGCTTACCCATTATTAACAAGCCCTAATCTAGCGATTGCACAACCCAGGTAATTGGGATGTGTCGCTCTAACCTAAACCCCCTTCTTTTCCCCCTCATCGACGCCTTCCATTTCAACATCTACTGTCCTTTCACCTGCTTGCGTGTGACTCTGTCTTCTCACTTCCACTACCCCCACCAACACTGCCCTCAGCATTCTGGCCCTTGGCACCCTCCTTTGCTGCCTCCTTTCCACCCTCGCCTGCTGCTGCTTCCTCTGCACTCTCCTCTGCTGCTGCCCCCTTTGGTGCTGCATCCTCATCAGCTGCTGTGCCAGTTACGAAGCCCCCCAAAACTGGATCCGTGCCCACAGCACCATCTCCTCCCACAGCTTCCCCGGCCTCCTCTGCTTTGCCCAGAGCGTTCTCAGCACCCCTAGAGACAGCAAGAGGTTCACAACCACCCACAGGTCCATCAACAGCTGAAGGCGTAGCAGAAGCAACCACAGCAGGAAGGTCGTTCGCCCTCCGTACCTCCTCCATTTCTGCCTTCCCATCTGCACCTTCAGCACCTTCAGCGGTTTCTTCCACACCATTAATTCCTGTCATGCAATCTCCATCTTCCTGCCCTAGAAGCTCACTGCCGCCCGGATCCTCTTGCTTCTCCTGCTCAGTTGCTGCTGATGCTGCTCCATCTCCATCTGCCACTGCCTCTGCTGTTCCATCCCTTTCCGTCACTGCCATCACTGCTTCTTCTCCCTCTGCTGCTGCGGCTCCTGCTTCTTGGGGGACCTCAGCCCCTGCTGCTGCTGGAATGCCAGCATCACCAGCTGCAACCTGCAAAGCCTTTCCTTGCTCCTCAGCTTCCTCCGCTGTTGGGTGCGTTGGCTCATCTGCAGCAGCTGACTCATCGGCAGTGGCTACTGCGTCCGTTGCCTTGGTCTCGATTTCAACCTCCTCTGGTTGCCCTTCACCTGCCCCTTCACCTGGCCCTTCTAATGCAACCTCCTGCCCCTGCCTCGCCTCACCAGTCTCAGCATCCCCTTGCCCGCCCCCCTGAGCCTCCCTCATTGGCTGCTCCTCTCCGCCAACCCCTGGGGAACCCTCAACCCCTGGGGCACCCTCAACCCCTGGGGCACTCTCCTGCCCTCCCCCCTCCTCTCCTCCTCCCTCCTTTGCTCCCTCCCCTCCTCCACCTTCCTCTCCTGTTCGCTCTCCTGCCTCCTCATTCTTCTGCTGCTCAAACCGCTCCAGCTGCTGCTGCTCTTCCTGCTGCTGCTCGTGCTGCTTCTCCCTCCCCTCCTCCTCCTGCTCCTCCCTTTGCTTCTCCTCCTGTTGCTGCTCCGCCTGCTGCTGCTGCTCCGCCTGCTGCTGCTGCTCCGCCTGCTGCTGCTGCTCCGCCTGCTGCTGCTGCTCCAACTGCTGCCCCTGCTGCTGCTCCCTCCCCCCCTCCCCCTGCTCCTCCCCTCGCCTCTCCTCGTGCTGCTGCTCCAGCGGCACGACACCCTCCTCCTGATCAACCTGCATCAGGCGCTCATCCACCGCTTCTCCTCCCTGCTGCTCCATCCCCTGCTGCTCCCCTCCCTGCTGCACCGCTTCTGCTGCTTGCATTACCCCATCCAGAACCCCTGCCCCTGTCTCTGTCCCCGTCCCGTCCGCCATCTCCTCTGCAATCCCTTCTTGCTCTGCCCCCAACCTCTGATCAACCCCCATTGGGAGAGCTACACTGTGCTCAGGCTCCAATCCCACACTACCCTCAACGCCTCCCTCGCCCCCCACCCCTCCGCCTCCCCCAATCCCCTCCCCCCCATCCCTTCCCCCAGCCCCGGTTCCTCCCCGCCTGTCAGCAGCTGCAGGTGCTGCTCGTCTTCCAGACCTTGCACCGGACCTGCAAACTCAGGCTCAGGCTCCTGAACCTGAAGCACAAGCTCGGCAGCAAGCTCAGGCGCAGGCTTGGGTACAGCTTCGGGAGGAGCTTCGGGAGCAGGCAGTGGTGCAGGCTCGGGCTTCCCAGGTAGGTATGGAGCAGTGACAAAGGCGGAGAGAGGAGCAGGGGGGGGAGCAGAGGGAGGGGTGGGGGCAGTGAGGGGAGCAGAGGGAGGGGAGGAGGGAAGGGCGGAGTGGGGATGGGCAGAGGGCGGAAGTGCAGAGGGAGGCACGGCAGAGGGGGGAACGGCAGAAAGGTCGTGTGGCGGTGGTGCAGCAGGAGTGTTGGCTGGTGGTACTGGGGTGAGCTGGTACTTGTGCATTGGAGTGTAGGTTGCTGGAGGGAACGCTGCTGCTTCTGCTGATGGGTCTATGCCTGACTCTTGCAGCTGATTGGGTGAGGGGGGCAGGGCACAGGAGCGGAACAGGAAACCAAAGGGACGGAGACGTGAGGGGGGAACGGAGGTCACAAACAACAAGGCGAGACCGGTCAAAGGGCGAATGCAAAGCAACACTAGAATGGCTCCGCTGGTGGCACGTCAGCCATGCAAAGCGAGGGGAGAATTGGGGAGAGAAGGACGGGAGGGGAAGTAGACGAAGGCAAGAGGTGACTGGCAGTGGAAGGAAGGGGAGGGCAGCGGACCATGGTTCTGAGCTGGGCGTTCTGGGCGCACAGGGCGGTGTAGCGCTCCTGCAGCTTTGATAGCTCCTGCAGACAGACACAAGGCAAGGGGGGAAGGGAAGAAGGGGGAAGATGATGAGATGCGTTCATTCAAACAGGCGTTCTGAGTGGCCCTGTCACTGAAGAGAGATCAGGCGAACAGAGGTCAACGATTACAGCGAAATCACAAGGAAAGGGAGGGGGGCATGCACCCGTCAACATACCGCGGACAATCCCATGTTCTCCATCTGCATGGTGGTCTGCCGCGCTATCAGCTCGTCACACTCCGCCTGCTTCCGCAGCCGCGACCTCCTCGCGCTCTCCCTATTGCTCTGCTTGCGCCTCTGCCTCTTCACCTCCCTCTCGTCCTGCCACGCATTACAAAAGTGGGAGAGAGGGGAGTGAGGAAGCAGTACGGGCCAACAGCACGGAAAGCAGTAGCTGTGATATCCTCGCGCTCTCCCTGTTGCTCTGCTTGCGCCTCTGCCTCTTCACCTCCCTCTCGCCCTGCCAGCGGCAACACAGGCACAGGGGGGGACACAGGCAGTTCACGACCCAGGAGCACATATGCGCGAAAGGAGAAAGGAGCCACCAGAAACACCCACGCGAGGAGAATAGCAGAGATGGCCATTTGGAAAGAGACCAAGGGAAGCAAGGGAGGCGACGCAAGGCTCTGTGGAGCTTCCTACATACCCCGCGAAACGGCACTTGGTACATCATACTCCCCCCCACGTCGCCCCCATCCCCTCCTCCCCTCACTCCTGCACGTGCCCCGAGCTTCCCCCCAACGCCCTGCCCCAGGGAGGGGGGCGACACCACGGCACCAGCAGCAGCAGCAGCAGCAGCGCCCCCCCCAGTCCACATATCCGCAGCAGAAGCAGCCATGGGATTATACGCCATTCCGCCAGCCACTCCCCCTCTCGCCCCCCACCAGCAGCGTGAGGGACCCCCGAACCAGCAGCAGCGCCAGCGCCACCAGCAAGACCGGCAGCCGCCGCAGCAGCAGCGGCTGCCGAAGCAGACGGGCCTTCGGACGGGCTCGAAGGCATGGACGTGTACTCGCCCGCCGAGCCCGAGGCTAGGGCCAAGGCTTGGCCCGAGCCTGGGGCCGGCTGGGCGTGAGGATGGGGGAGGCTTGCCCCACCGGGAGTGGCTGCTGCGGCAGCGTCTGTTGCATGGGACTGCTGAGCCGACCTCTTGCGCTTGGAAGGGGCGGGCTGAGGGGCAGCAGGCGCAGCAGCAACAGGAACCTGGGGAGCCGACCCAGCAGCAGCAGCCCCACCCCCAGCACTGGCTGCGGCAGCGGCGGCAGCAGCAGCAGCAGCCATGGCGTCGTGTGAGTAGTCCATGGGCATGCCGGGGTACCCCTGCGCTGCTGGCATGGCCATGGGCCCCATGGGCCCCATGGGCGTCATCCCCATCATCGCTGCCCCTGCTGGCACCTCAGAACCATCCGCCTGAGGGAAGAGGGGGGGGGGGGAAGAGGAGAAGGTGTTAGAGATCCAAGGCGAGGAGCGGAAAATGGTATGATTAGTAAACTAAATACAAGAACCAGCAGCAACAGCAGCGGCAGCAGCAGCAGCAGCTGCAGCAGGAAGTAGCCATCATCTCCACTACAGCCGAAGAATAACTTACAGTTTGGGCAGGCGGGTAGCCATAAGGGGATGGGGCCACTGCCCCTGCAGCACCCTGGGCCATGCCTGGGTGAGGCGCAGCGTACATGGCAGCATAGCCATAGGGGCCTGGTGGTACACCACCGTAGTGCGCTGCCATCATTGGCTGACGCGGAGAAAGGAGTTGGGAAAACGAAGGGCAAGGGAAAAGGTTGGGGAAACGAAGGGCAAGGGAAAAGGTTGGGGAAACGAAGGGCAAGGGAAAAGGTTGGGGAAACGAAGGGCAAGGGAAAAGGTTGGGGAAACGAAGGGCAAGGGAAAAGGTTGGGGAAACGAAGGGCAAGGGAAAGAGGCAGGAAAAGAATGAAGAGCAAGAGAAAGTGTCAAGCAGAGACAAGAGCCAAAAGGATAGAGCAGACCTGAGACGGGCAAAACAGCATGCTGTCAAAACGCAAAGAAATAGATAAAACTTCCAAGGCAAGGGGTAGTTCTTAAGAATACTGCATGCATACGTTAACTCCATGCTATATAAAGCGCGTGCATGTGGTCCCCACGTGCCTCTCGAAGGCGTGTACCTGTGGTCCCCACATGTACGGATGTGGATGCCCTCCCATTGGTGCGCCGTAATAGCCTCCCGCGTGAGCTGCTTGGCCTCCCGACTTGTAATACGCCTGCATGCCGCCATCACAAGAAAAAGACAGAAGTTGGGTGAACGAACGGCAAAGTTATGTGCACCGAGCGTTTCCGAGGTGCACCTAAATCTTGTTTCAGAAATCACCCAATCAGAGAAGCGAACGGGCAGGAAATCAAGTCTACTGGATGGGGAAGATCCGCTCTCGGCGACAACGCAACGCGACTCCGAGGACCGACGAAAGGGCGGGCGGGGACTACCGTCATGTGTCAATCAGCAGCGTCATAGGTAGAACAAGGCTTGCGGCCTGTGACTGACCTTTCTGCATTGAGCTAAGCTGACTGGGGTTGCGGTGACCTGAAGATCTATGCAACCAGCGATCGGCTCAGCGATACGGATCGCTCGAGCTATGGTGAATGGATCGTCTACTGCTGACTGCTCGAGCTATACTGCTAGCTGGGCTGAGCGACGCTTGCGCTCACTGACTGAGCGATGCTTGCTCACTGGGTGAAGCGACAGACTGGCGACTGCAGCCCAGTTGAAAATACTCGTTAGAAGCGTCGCGATATAGTGCTACTAGGTCGGTACGCTTGCTCACCTGCATGGCAGCTGCAGCCCAATCGTTATACCCGTTAGAAGGGTCTTTCGAAACGTCACCTGCGATTGTTAACGAAGAGAAACGGAAAGCCTCATGAACTCTAACGAAGAGCTGAAATCATCAGGCATAAGAGCAAAAACGTCTCGCACATGGCCGAACAGTTCGAGACATCATAGGACTCGGTCGCGACTCTTTCGAGAAAAAATGAGATCCAGGCCTTCGACGCTGAAATGCTAGGAGGGAAGAAAATGAATGTTCGCCATAAAGCGCGCGTTACATGCCTTGCTGTGCTTGCTCTTCCGCCATTGTCGCGTCAGCCTATGTCCTATCGCCTACTCTGTCGTCGAAGAAGGAAACAAGCCGTTCTAGAAACTTATTTTGCCGTTCTACGCCTCAGACGGCTGATATGAGAGCTTTCGCAGACTGACAAATTCAGCAGCCAGAAAACTAACGAGTGACACGTCGACAAGTGAAGTCACTCAGAATCCATTGCTCAAGCTCGACGCAACATGTTTACTAAATGTTCCCTCAAATGCTTCGCAGGCGGCACGGGAAGCGCGGTGTGAGAAGCAAAGCAGGGAGGTCGGTCAGGAGAGGCAGGCCAGGACTCAGTAGAAAACTGCCATATCATCCTAGGTACTGGGAAAGACAGGAAGGAAAAGCGTGGCCAGGTGGAGAGGGAGGGAGGACATGGCAAGCGAGGAGCGGCCATAACTTGGATCCAGAAACCCTTGTCTGCTCCGACCTCCTACACGCTGGCCCTGGGCCTGACACGGAAGAAGCTGGGTCTGAAACCCTTGTTCGATCGGACGGTATAGAGTGAGTGACGGCGCTATCGACAGTTGAGGATGAATCTGTGGAATCCACGCAGGCGAAGTGGGCAGTTGGGGTTTCGGCGGTGGTTCTGCCACGTCCAGGCTGGTGAAGTAACGCACCTCACTTACGTGGCAGGGGGGTGTTCTGGTTCGGGGAGAGGCTCGGTCTTCGTGCCCCAACGCCTTCACGAAGCGGTAACGAATTTCTTGTAACTACGTCGAAAGTCTTTCCGGTTATGATCAGAACCCACCCTTCACTCAGCTGTATCTTTTGACGAAAGGCTTCATCGCAAAGTCGAATTTTGCGTTAGAGGGAGGAAAATATCAAGCTTGGAAATTCTCTCAACCCGGTAACACGACTTTCGTCAAGCGCAACTTCCTCCCCGCCCAAGGCGTCGCAGCCCGCCCCCCCCCCCCCCCCCCTACCATTCGTCGCACGACTTCGTAATAATGGAAGGACGCGGAAAATCTTCACTGGGGCTGGCAAGGGGCTGGCATGACACGAAATACCACAGGCGCACCGTTGAATCTTGTCGCCGCCGGGCTGCACTGGCAGCGAAAATCCCTGCATCTTGTCCATCGTTGACAAGATGAACCACACACATCCTTGCTGTCTCACGGAAGTCAAGGACAACTCCTACCGCTGCTCTCTCCCCTCTCCCCTCCCTCCCCTCCCCTCCCCTCCCCTCCCCTCCCCTCCCCTCCCCTCCCCTCCCCTCCCCTCCCCTCCCCTCCCCTTCCCAGCTCCAACTCCACCTTATTTTTCCCGATTCGCCTTGGCTGACCCAGGTCTCATGTGCACAAAGGATCTTGGAGGAACAGTACAGAGACAGCCACTTGCGGTTATTCATGGCACCACCGATCTACAGCGACAGCGCGTGCACACCGGGTGTGACGCAAATGTCATGCCGCATGTTGCTTTTACTGAAGGGCACCCAAAAGGACGTTCAATGCAAGGACATCCAGTGGTAGCCAGTTGATGAGCCAGAATGACGGCAGAAAGACATTTGGGGAGCACTCCTTCCGATCATCAGAACGAGCACCGGCGCTTCTCAGTTATTGAGAAAGCAATCTTCGCATTTTCCACTTTACCACGAGCGACGAGAATCAACCTCTAGGCTGTAAGTATTAGTGGCCAAGCCATCATGCTCGCCTTCTCGCAATGGGTCGCGGCTGCCGCGGATGCTGCAGCGAAGTTAATCTCGGCAGAAACAGAGCAGCGGAAGCTGACACTCACCATCACATACGGCCCGTACTTCAACGCCTCGGGAATCCCGCTTCCAGCAATCATGCAGAAAGTGCATCGCCTCGAGGGCTTTAAGCACGAGCTGGAGCGGATGGGCTTCGTTGTTGTAATGAAGAAATCGCAAAGCGTCGGGCTGGTGGAGATTTCGTGCGGCCCGCATCGTATGTTCTTCCTGAACAGCCCCCACCAGATGGAGCAGCTTGCATCCGCTTTGGTGCAACAAGAGGAGCAGAAAGAAGACAGCACAGACGATCCACGTTGGTCCAGATTAGCGAGATCCGTCCTGGCATTCTACTACGAGTGCTACTGCAGTAATACTGCTAGAAGTCCTAGGAAACTGTAATGGGATTTCCGTAATGGGCGCTCGCAGCAGCCACAGGGCATGGCTGGCTGGTGTAGGTGTCCAGAATGTCCCTGCAGCTCTTTTGCTTGTATTAAAGCCCAGGTCCCAAGTTACAAGCCGCGAAAAGAGAGCGCGGTTCGAGTTGGTTCGAGAGTTTTCCGATTGGCTGCGAGGGTGGCGAGAGCTCAAATTCTGAAAACTTCCTTGCGACTGTCGCGAATAAAAATTTGAACTTCGCAAACGAAAACTCAAACGAGGTTGGGAAAGGAAAGCGGGGAACGAGCAAAGCACAACACAAACTAGGCTAACGCGTCACAGCATCAACCAGCCGCACTGCGGCAAACGCGCTGAGCACAACCGAGAGCAACCGAAGACGGTGGGCATTTCCGCAGACCATTACTTAGTGTAAAATATCGAGACTTCTGCTATCGTAAATTTCCTAATTTGCCAGCAACTCAGAGAAGACCCGATCGAATGTCAAGCGGATTACGGATTTCCAAACTTTCACGGATATTGTGTGCAAGTCTAATATCGGATGATTGCAAACCGGCAGCCCATGCGTTCCCCTAAGCTTACCGAGGGTTGTTAGGATCAAACGCAAAGTCGGCAAGCGATGGCTCTGGAATAGACAGCGCTACTCGAGTTAGGGCGTTATACCAGAGCGCGGGATAGAGCAACGAAAGAGACTGCGCAGGGGAATATCCACGACGCATCCACGACCGACGGCGCAGTGCGAGAGAGAGGAGGGATGCAGAGCGAGGGAGAGAGGGGGATGCAGAGCGAGAGAGGGGGGGATGCAGCGCGAGAGATAGAGAGAGGGGGACGCAGAGCGAGAGTGAGAAAGGGGGATGCGGAGCGAGAGAAAGGGGGATGCAGAGTGCGAGAGGGGGGGATGCACGGTGAGAGAGAGGGGATGCGCGGCGAGAGAGAGGGGGATGCGCGGCGAGAGAGAGGGGGATGCGCGGCGAGAGAGAGGGGGATGCGCGGCGAGAGAGAGGGGGATGCACGGTGAGAGAGAGGGAGATGCGTGGCGCGAGAAAGGGGGATGCGCGGCGAGAGAGAGGGGAATGCGTGGCGAGAGAGGGGGATGCGCGGCGATAGAGGGGGGGATGCGGAGCGAGAGAGAGGTGATGCGAAGCGTGAGAGAGGGGGATGCGCGGCGAGAGAGAGGGGAATGCAGGACAAGAGAGGGGGATGCGGAGCTATAGAGAGGGAGATGCGGAGTGTGAGAAAGGGGGATGCGGAGGAGAGGAAGAAGGAGGAGGTAGGAAAGGGGGAGGACAGGGAGGACAGGGGGAGGACAAGGAGGGGGAAGGAGGGGGTGAGGACAGTGAGGAGGTGACAGGATTGGAGGAATGGAGTGAGGAGGATGGAGGCTGGAGTGCGTGGAGGAGGCTGCTGGGATATATTCCAGCGCAGCCTCCCTGCCTTCTGCCTCCCTGCCTTCTGCCTCCCTGCTTTCTGCCTCCCTGCTTTCTGCCTCCCTGCTTTCTGCCTCCCTGCTTTCTGTCTCCCTGCTTTCTGCCTCCCTGCTTTCTGCCTCCCTGCTTTCTTCCTCCCTGCTTTCTTCCTCCCTGCTTTCTGCCTAGGGCTTTCTGTCTCCCTGCTTTCTGCCTCCCTGCTTTCTTCCCCCCTGCTTTCTGCCTCCCTGCTTTCTTGCCCCCTCTCTCTCCCCCCCCCTGCATTCTTCCCCCTGCATTCTTCCTCCCTGTGTTCTTGCCCCCTCTCTCTCCCTTCCCCCTTGTTCTTCCTCCCTCCCTGCTCTCATGCTCCCTGACCATCCCTCACTCGCTGCCCATCCCTCACGCTCTGCCCATCCCTCACGCTCTGCCCGTCCCTCACGCTCTGCCCGTCCCTCACTCTCTGTCCATCCCTCACTCGCTACTTATCCCCTCAGTCCGTGTTTGACTATCACCCTCTCCCAGCTCTCACTCCCCCCCTCCTCCCAGCCACGATTGCGTGCCCGCGATAGTGTTCAACTCAATGCGGCAGAAGGCACGGCCGAGTTGGGCGATTATGAATCATGTAGAGATTGATGGGGTGCTGGTGATGTAAAACTACTAGGTGACGAGGCAGCAGGGAAACAATAGGGAGGTGGATCGATTGGGGAACTGTAAAACCAATGTGTGTATTGAACTTGGTCACTCAAGCAGTGTAAACAGAAAGCTCATAAACTTGAACCAAGGGCCTTCCTCTAACTTCCCTCCTGCAGTCTCCCGCCAGGGTGGGTTGTCAACTCCTTGAGTGACTTTCTTCTGCGTGACACAAAGGGTGTCCAGCGACAGCTGCGCACACACGGAGGGAGGGAGAGAGAAACAGGGAGGATGGAGTGGCTCAATGGGGTGGGAGAGGGTTTATGGGGCAGGAGACAGGATGGGGGGTTGGAGACGCCGCAGCATCACAAGTGCTACGGATGCAACTTTTCCCGTCCACTCCCCCTCCCCTGCTCTCACTCCACTCCCCGTCCCCTGCTCTCACTCCGCTCCCCCTCCCCTGCTCTCACTCCACTCCCCCTCCCCTGCTCTCACTCCACTCCCCCTCCCCTGCTCTCACTCCACTCCCCCTCCCCTGCTCTCACTCCGCTCCCCCTCCCCTGCTCTCACTCCACTCCCCCTCCCCTGCTCTCACTCCACTCCCCCTCCCCTGCTCTCACTCCACTCCCCCTCCCCTGCTCTCACTCCGCTCCCCCTCCCCTGCTCTCACTCCACTCCCCCTCCCCTGCTCTCACTCCACTCCCCCTCCCCTACTCTCACTCCACTCCCTCTCCCCTGCTCTAACCCCGCTCCCCCTCCCCTGCTCTCACTCCGCTCCCCCTCCCCTGCTCTCACTCCGCTCCCCCTCCCCTGCTCTCACTCCGCTCCCCCTCCCCTTCTTTCCTTGCCTTCTCTCCTTCCCGTGTGCTCTCGCCTCTCTCCCTCCCTTCCCCTGACGCCTCACTCCCTCTCTGCTCTCACGCCTCTCTCCCTCACCTTATCACAATCCTCACCTTTTCCCATGCATTCACGCCTCTTCCCCTCTCCTGCCCTCACGCCTCTCCCCCTCCCTGCGCTCCCTCCTCTCCCCCTCCCTGCGCTCCCTCCTCTCCCCCTCCCTGCGCTCCCTCCTCTCCCCCTCCCTGCGCTCCCTCCTCTCCCCCTCCCTGCGCTCCCTCCTCTCCCCCTCCCTGCGCTCCCTCCTCTCCCCCTCCCTGCGCTCCCTCCTCTCCCCCTCCCTGCGCTCCCTCCTCTCCCCCTCCCTGCGCTCCCTCCTCTCCCCCTCCCTGCGCTCCCTCCTCTCCCCCTCTCTGCGCTCCCTCCTCTCCCCCTCCCGCAGCGGGCCTCTTTCCGTTCGCTGCTGCGTCGCCACTTTCCCTTCCCTGCGCTCACTCCTCACTTACCGTGGGAAAGCGGGGAACGAGGAAAAGCGGGAAGCGGGAAGCGAGGGAAAGTGAGCCCGCGAGAGGTAGCGGGGAGCGGGAGAGCTTGGGAAAACGGGAAGCGTAGGAAAGCGCGTAGCGGGTAGCTTGGGAAAGCGGGCAAGTGGGCAGCTGGAAAACGGTCCTGGAGCATACAGAGGGAAGCGACTCGGGATCAAACGCGGGACGCGGGAGCGCGGTAAGCTGGATGCGACATAAAGCGAGGGGAAGCAGGGAAGTGTTGAAGCGAGGGAATGCGGGAAGCGTGGGAGAAGCGTGCAGAGGGAGAAAGCGGGAAGCGGGTCAGCGAGGGAAGTCGGGAAGTGGAAGCTAGGCAAAGCGGGACGCTAGGAAAAGCGGGGAGTCAGGGAAAGCGGGAAGCGAGAAGCGGGGGGAAGCGGGTAGCGTGACGCATGAGAAAGCGGGAAGCGGGACGCGAAGCCTAGCGGGAAGCGGTTCGCGAGGGACCGCCTACGAGCGGAAGGCTCGGACTGGCGGGAAGAGTTTCATTCCGACCCTATTTCGCCCTAAATGGACGCATGATCGCGTTTCGTATGGACGGCCCGTGACCGCGCTTGCCTACGCGTGCGGTTAGGACACATAGTACTAGGAAAATACGAGTGGGAGAATGGCTTTTCCTGGGTCCCAATTTACAGATTTGCTATCATTCTTCCCTTGGTCGTTTTTGGGAGAAAGGGAGAGGGTTGTGATTTGGGCCTCGGCGATTGTCGTTGATTGGCTTCGACCAATCACATGGCCCCCTTTGACCCCTGCCCTGAGTTGGTTAATTCCCTCCAGGGTGAATAGGGTTACCCTTTTTTTTGCGCCCCGACTTTGCTAGCAAAACAAACCACGTCTTGTAACTTGGGACCTGGGCTTTAAGACACACAGCAAGCGCTAGGTAGTGCATGCCATATGTAGCTCAAATGGGTAAGAATCTCAAGTGAACATCTGCTTGGCATAAGATCGATCAAAACGGGAAATGTGACTTGGCTGGGGTCCTGGGGATCAAAAGTAGTACGTTATGGATTGGGGATTAATATGATGGATATATTCCAGCGGGAAGGTATACCGGCGCTCAGTATTAGGGGCCTCGATAACATGTACGGTCAGTGACACGATATAAACAATCAGAATTAGCAAGTTTGTAACATGTTTAATCAATCTAGTTCCATCTTTAGTCAGAAACTGCAGGAAAAAGTTTCACGAATGGTCAATAGAAGTAACCCCCCGCCGTCGAGGAACGTTTTCCCGCTCGCGCCAGCCCAATTTCGTCATCATTGCGGCTGGCGCGATATTTTTCCCGGCTGACTAACGATGGAACCCGACTGATTAGACATGTTACAAACTCGCTAATTCTGATTGTTTATATCGTGTCACTTACCTAACATGTTATCGAAGCCCCTAATACTGAGCGCCGGTATACTTTCCCTATTCCAGCTTCCACACTTATCTGTAACACGTCGCAAACATTTTTTCCCTGGGAGATTTAGGGGGATTTTCGCTGGGCGTGGTGGAGGTATCATCTGGCCTCGAATTGATGTCGCAAGCATTCTTCGCACGCACGTCCGAGGATTGTCGCACGGCCACCAACACAATAACCACCCTGGTCGTAGATGTCGCCCTTGGTCGTACACCTGGCATAGGCCCAGCACTTGGTGGCCCCCAACATCCTTTCATTGGCTAGGTGGCGCACCACGTCGTCGCCTCAGTCGTGAAGAATCGCACACAAACTTTCGAATCGCACACTGGCACGGGGTTCCACCACCGCAGAGCACACCTCCTTCTAGCCTGACTTCCTCAGGGGTGCCCATGCCTTGCACTTCTGACAGCAGGACGTGGGGAGGCTCGGCCGAAGGCTCGAATCACCTTCTCCCAGCCCCTTTCCCCTCTTTCTCCTGGCGCTTCCCCTCCCTCCCTGTCAACCTGCGAGCGCCCAAGTCACGTTCGCGCCACCAAGGGAATGCAGCAGCCTATTGGCTGGGGGAGATACGAACCAGTGCCCAACCTAGTGCGCCTCCTAACCATTGTCTGAGATGAGCAGGCTCGGTTCGAGCGACTGGTCTGACTCGGGTTCGGGATTACCTCGGTTTTGTGAGCCTAGCTGGAGCTGATTGGCGTGAGCATCAGGTTCGTCACATACATTACCTCCCCTCTCATGGACATAGGAGTTGTCGGGAGTCGCGAGTCCAGGGAGGATTCATTCATTTCGTTTCCTCAGCAACACCCGGGGCTCTCCATTTCGTTTCCCCGGGCCTTCCCTCACCACATTCTCGCACATCCCCGACCGACATTCTCCAGGACCTGCTGATGAGACTTTCCGTTCGCCTGACACGCATCCTTCCCTGGTTTCTCCTCGTCTCAGTCGCACCTTGATCATTTCGGGCTGAGGACTTGGCTAGTAGATGATACTTCAGCCACTGACCAGTCAGTAAGTCTGTCCGCAACTGCCGTCAATTCTGGTGGTTTAGTGTTAAGCGCTGTGACCATTGTCAGCGATTTATGAAGCATCTGACGTTCTGGAGAAGTAGCAACTCCAGTAGACCGTCCATCCTACTAATTACGTTTCGGGACCGTTAGTACAGTCTTGTCGCTCGATCCGGATCTTTTGCAAGCCTTTTAACGGTGCGCGGCCGTTCAGGTCCAGCGACGGAGTCCAACGATAACGTTTTCCGTCAGTCATGGAGCAGCGGCGAGTCCATTCGCCGCTACCAGCGCTAACCGGCAGCTCGCCTAGCGAGTCTACCCCCAGCCCGCTCGGCACGGGATCCACCAATCGCAGCGGGATAAGAAACTGGAGCCCTCTTTCCGGGAGCTTTCGCCCTTTCAGCCTAGGAGAGTCGAGCCAATGCTACTCGAAGCGCGGCAAAGGCGACGATTCGCCGCCACCGCCAGTTGCGGGAATCCACTCGTTCGTCGCGATTGGAGTTATCCTCGCTATAGTGTTCGTCGCTTCGTTAGCAGCCATCGGAAGGGTCGCTCAGCTTCCGCTCACGCAAAACATGCAGGGTTCGCGGAACCTTCTCTCCTCGTCGAGTGACGTCACGGTAGCGATCATTAGTAACGACTGGAAGGGTAAGGCCGAGAGTATCGGCACCGGAAAACTCGCCGTGGACGGCGGAAGCGATTTTGACGGGGTGGACAGCTGGCGAGGCGCATTTTCCGGGGAGGTTGTGAAGGTTGAAGAGGTTAGAGAAGACCGGGTGGAAAAGAAACGCGGGAAAGCCAACCAGGGGAAATCGCGGAAGGGGGAAAGGCAAGGGGGAGCCGAGGTGCGTAAGGGAGGTAAGGGGGATGAAGGTAATAAGGGCGAGGGACGACCGAGCCCTGAGGCGGCTGGCGAAAAAGGCGAGGCGAAAGCAAAGGGGTCAGAGAGGAAAACGAACACGCAGAGAGATGAGCGGCAGGAAGCGGGAAGAGGAGAGGAGCGGAGTGAAACGGAGAGTAGCACGCCGCAAGAAGGCGAGACTGACGAGGGAGCGAGAGAGAAAGAGAAGACTGCGCGACAGGAGGGGGGAACGGAGGGGAAGGCGGAGGGGAAGGCGGCGGCTGCTAAAAGTTCGGAAGATGGGGAACACCGCAGCGGAAGCGCACAGTCAGCGGAAGCAGCTGCGGGAAAAGCGGATGCACTAGTAGAAGCGGAAGGCGCACGGGGAGCGGAAGCAGCGGGGGAGACGAAGGCAACTGGGGAAGCGGAATCAGCAACACTGGAAGTGACGGAAGTTAGCGACACTGCAGTGGTTGCTGTGGCAGAGGTACGACTCTCGCGAACAGAATTCAATTGCAACATGCCATGACTACCCCTGCAGTGGTTGCTGTGGCAGAGGTACGCACATGCTAACGCTTCCTGTCCCTCTACCCCCGCTTCCCCGCCACCCCTGCTTTTCCCCAGGGCAACCTAGGCGCACGCATGCAGGCGCTTTGCCTTGCGCCCGCCGTCAGCGCTGTGTGGGGCGCACGCAGAGCGCGGGAGGCGGGCGGGGGGAAGGCGGAAGGGGAAAGAACGGGAGAGGTGGCCGTTGTATGGAGTAACTCAGCTGTTGCCGATGCTGACGTGGACGAAGGTGCTGGTGGTTCCGCTGGCGGTATTCCCAAGAAGGGATCCGCAGGGGAGGGGTTTTCGAATCTATTCAACGCGTTTCCTGGTGTGGAATCATTGGGGTTAGATGAGAAGGATAAGGCCGTTTGGCCGAGTGTGACTGTAACAGGAGCAGCCTCTGCTGCTCCTCTATTAGAGTCACGGAAACAGCTGCGCATCTCCCTGCCGGTCTGTCTTGATGAGGGGTCTGCATCGGCCAATGGGAGTGCGACGAGTGGCATTAGCGGCAACGTGGAGGTGCCTGAGCTATCCTTGTCGCTGTGGGTTCCGTCAGGGCTGAGCCACGTGGCAAGCAGGGAATGGGTAAGCAAACCTCGACGCTAGACAGTTTCCCTTCAAAGCCCGATTTTTCATGACCCTCGGCACGAGTGTTGCTTACATCCGCCTTACCCTTCCTTTCTCCCACTTCCCATTCCTCTTCCCCCCACCCTCTTCCCTCCCCCCCCCCTCCAGACCACCCCCGAGGCCTGCTCCGCCCTCCGCCTCTTCCAGTCATGTCTCGGCGCTCTCCAGCCCTCGCCACGTGTCAGCAGATTACTGGAGGAGGGGGCGCTGGGGGAAACAGGTGCAGCTGCTGGAAGATCTGAGGGGGAGATTAAGGAGGGGGAGATTAAGGAAGGGGCAGGAACAGACGGGGTGTTTAAGGAGAGATTAGCGCGCACCACTGCAGTGTATCTAGAAGCCAATCAGGTGATGCCACCTGGCACGTGTGGTGGATGCCCCGAGGACCCTCTGCTGAACTGCACCCTTCGCACGCTGACGTGGCGCTACCTGCGCGTGCCGTCCAACTCTGCCGACGTGGACTTTACTGTAGCAGCCGCCTCTGCTACAGACGCTGCTACAGTCGCTGGCACCTTTCACCCCCTGCGCGCCCCTTTCCTCCTCCCCCACACGGTGCTTAGGAGGCACATGGGATGCCCCTTGAGGAAGCAGAGTCTGGGGAACCCGAGTGGCGCAGGGCAGGGGGTGGAGGGGAAGCAGGATGCTGGGAAAGGGGCTGACGAGACCGAGGGTTTAAGTGCACAACCCCCCTCGTCCTCCTCGTCTTCCTCGTCCTCCTTGACCTCCTCGTCTTCCTCGTCCTCCTTGACTTCCTCGTCTTCCTCGTCCTCCTCGTCCTCCTCATCCTTGACCTCCTCTTCACCCGCCAGCACCAGCTCCAGTTCTCCTGCATCCCCCTCCTCTGCTTCCTCCTCACCACCCCCATCGTCCTCGTCCTCGGCCTCGTCGCGGCGATTGCTGGCTCTGAAGCATGAAGAGAAGAAAGCAGACAGCAGCAAAAGCGGCAGCGAGGGGAGCGACAATCGCAGCAGTGACAGTAATGGGAGTGACAAGAGCGGAAGTGGCAGCAGTGGGGCGAGCAGGGAGGGAGATGACGGATGGAGTTGTGCCCAGTTGGAGGTACGTGTGTGTGTGTCGTTGCGTGAGTGAGGGTCTGTGTGAGTGAGGGTCTGTATGAGTGAGGGTCTGTGTGAGGGAGGGCCTGTGTGAGTGAGGGTCTGTGTTAGTGAGGGTCTGTGTGGGTGAGCGTCTGTGTGGGTGAGCGTCTGTGGGACTGAGGGTTTCTGTGTGGGTGCAAAGCAATGATGCCTGGCGATGACAACGATGACCCCAGAGGGAGCCTTAGCTGAACGACGTCATCCCATCACTCCCTGCAAATCACCCCCTCTCTGCACTCTGTGCTCTCTGCACGTGGCCTACACATTCATTTCGGCTCCTGGATACCTCTCTGGCACGTTCGTTCCCTGATTCCGTTCCAACCATCCCCCTCTTCTCTGCTCCCCACCGCCAGCTGGCGGAGCTTCTCCTGCTGTCGTCGGCTCGAGGGCTCATCCACACGCGGCCCTCCGTGGAGGCACTGTTCATTCACGCGCAAGCCAGGGCGCGGAGCAATGAAAGGTGGAGCGTGGAGGGAGCCTCTGTTGCTGAAACAGCATCTGGTGCGGCAGTAGCCCCCACGCCTGCGTTTGCTGTGGAGCCGAGTGTGTGTGCCGCCCCTCGTGTCGATCGGTTCGTCAACCAGAAGTACCTGCAGCAGCTGCTCGTGGATGGTGAGTGGCTTGCTGCTCGTGGATGGTGAGTGGCTTGCTGCTCGTGGATGGTGAGTGGCTTGCTGCTCGTGGATGGTGAGTGGCTTGCTGCTCGTGGATGGTGAGTGGCTTGCTGCTCGTGGATGGTGAGTGGCTTGCTGCTGGTGGATGGTGAGTGGCTTGCTGCTGGTGGATGGTGAGTGGCTTGCTGCTCGTGGATGGTGAGTGGCTTGCTGCTGGTGGATGGTGAGTGGCTTGCTGCTCGTGGATGGTGAGTGGCTTGCTGCTCGTGGATGGTGAGTGGCTTGCTGCTGGTGGATGGTGAGTGGCTTGCTGCTCGTGGATGGTGAGTGGCTTGCTGCTGGTGGATGGTGAGTGGCTTGCTGCTGGTGGATGGTGAGTGGCTTGCTGCTGGTGGATGGTGAGTGGCTTGCTGCTCGTGGATGGTGAGTGGCTTGCTGCTCGTGGATGGTGAGTGGCTTGCTGCTGGTGGATGGTGAGTGGCTTGCTGCTGGTGGATGGTGAGTGGCTTGCTGCTGGTGGATGGTGAGTGGCTTGCTGCTCGTGGATGGTGAGTGGCTTGCTGCTCGTGGATGGTGAGTGGCTTGCTGCTGGTGGATGGTGAGTGGCTTGCTGCTCGTGGATGGTGAGTGGCTTGCTGCTCGTGGATGGTGAGTGGCTTGCTGCTCGTGGATGGTGAGTGGCTTGCTGCTCGTGGATGGTGAGTGGCTTGCTGCTGGTGGATGGTGAGTGGCTTGCTGCTCGTGGATGGTGAGTGGCTTGCTGCTCGTGGATGGTGAGTGGCTTGCTGCTGGTGGATGGTGAGTGGCTTGCTGCTGGTGGATGGTGAGTGGCTTGCTGCTCGTGGATGGTGAGTGGCTTGCTGCTGGTGGATGGTGAGTGGCTTGCTGCTCGTGGATGGTGAGTGGCTTGCTGCTGGTGGATGGTGAGTGGCTTGCTGCTCGTGGATGGTGAGTGGCTTGCTGCTGGTGGATGGTGAGTGGCTTGCTGCTCGTGGATGGTGAGTGGCTTGCTGCTCGTGGATGGTGAGTGGCTTGCTGCTCGTGGATGGTGAGTGGCTTGCTGCTCGTGGATGGTGAGTGGCTTGCTGCTCGTGGATGGTGAGTGGCTTGCTGCTCGTGGATGGTGAGTGGCTTGCTGCTCGTGGATGGTGAGTGGCTTGCTGCTCGTGGATGGAGAGTGGCTTGCTGCTCGTGGATGGTGAGTGGCTTGCTGCTCGTGGATGGAGAGTGGCTTGCTGCTCGTGGATGGTGAGAGGCTTGCTGCTGGTGGATGGTGAGTGGCTTGCTGCTGGTGGATGGTGAGTGTCTTGCTGCTGGTGGATGGTGAGTGGCTTGCTGCTCGTGGATGGAGAGTGGCTTGCTGCTGGTGGATGGAGAGTGGCTTGCTGCTTTTATTGGCTATGAGGAGGCAAATCTCTTTCATGTGTTGATCGGTTCGTCAACCAGAAGTACCAGCAGCAGCTGCTCGTGGATGGTGAGTGTTTTTTTGCTCGTGGATGGTGAGTGCTTTTTTGCTGTATCTTGGGTGTTTACATGCGATCCTGCGCAAGTGTGTATGGTTTAGATCTGGTTTAGTTCTTCTGCTGTCATTGTTCGTCAAGCAACACTCCCAGCTATGGAGCATTGTCCACTCACTCATCTCCGGCTTCCCTTTTCCCTTTCCCCCAACAGAGGAGCTCAAGACAGTGTACTGCTTTGTGCCCAAGGCGGCCTGCACGAGCTGGAAGGTGTGGTTCAGAGAGCAGCTGGCAAAGCGAGTGGGCGGCATGGGGTCGCATGGAGTCCCGGTGCGCATCATAGTGCACAACCCGCAGCAGAGCGGGCTCAGCATCATGGGCTACGGCTTCCAGGAGCACGAGAACATCCGGTTCCTCACGAGGCCAGACTTCTTCAAGTTCTCATTTGTGCGCAACCCGTTCACAAGAATCGCTTCGGCGTATTTGAACAAGCACGTGGATGGGGGCTACCCACACGACCGCAAGTACTGGAACGAGGTGAGGCTTCCTTGTAAGGTTACTTACTGCGTATCTGAGCAAGAGCATGGATGGGGGCCCGCATGATCAACAGTACTGGAAGAAGGATCTGTCAGGTTGTTCAGAAAAGGCTGGAATGTGGTGAGGCTGTTACATTGCTCCCTCTCGTTTATTGCCAAGGCGAATCAATTCACATTTATACCCCTCGTCCATCTCCTTCCTCCCCCACTGTCCCCCTTCATCCCCTACTCCTATCTCACACCCCCCTCTCCCATTGCTCCCCCCCGTCGCTCCCCCCCCACACCTCGTTGACTCCAGCGTTTCTTCGCAGGGCTGCAGGCATACGATGCGTTTATGGGGAGCCAGAACGGCAGCGACTCCATTCCCTTCTCGGCGTTCATGTGGTTCCTGCAGCTGCAAGCCATGCGCCGAGTCGAGCGCATGGACCCCCATGTGCGACCACAGGTACTTGCCCATCCCCAACCTCCCTCTACCACTCAACACCTCTCTCCGATTCTCTTGCTACCTCCCTCCCTCCCACCCCCCCTCCTTCTCTCTCCCCCCTTCCCCCCCCCCCCCTCTTCCCTTTTTCTGGCTTCCCTCTCCATCCGTTGTCTCTTGTCCTAGCCATCTATGCACTATCCTCATTCCCCTTTTGTTTCGCTTGAATGCCAACCCTTCCATTCCCCATGATTGCTCCCTTGGTTGCGATGTTCAGATCGACCTGTGCAAACTGGATGCGATCCGATATGATTTTATTGGGCGGTTCGAGAATCTCGAAAAGGATGTGGAGCAGGTGATGCGCCGATTCGGGAAGGACGAGAAAGATGCGTTTAAAATTGGTCACGGGGCGCATCCAACTAATGCATCAGATAAACTTCTCGATTTGTATGATCAGGTGAGATCATGTTGGGTTTCAGCATCCTTCATGCACTTCGTCAATGTTTAACCTAACCAAACATTGATGTTTGCATTTGATGCATTGTTTTTACAGAAAGCATTCAAGGCTGCCATGGTGGCGTATAAGACAGATTTTAGCGTCCCGCTCAATAATATAGAATATGGACCACCACAAGCACTTGTGGACAAGTTTGAGGCACAAACCTAAAAGTATTATCATTGTTAGGGCTAATGCCAATTCATCAGCCCTATTCATTCATTCTTAGTCAAGTGTTATGAAGCATTTTTCGATTGGCATCAAATGGGTAGATCGTGTATCCCTTTCCGCTGGACTCGGCCAGGTGCTTGATGCATCGCTGCTCGCCGCACGTCCTACGTCCAGTCGTGTGCGACAGCGTCATTCGCGAAAGTGACGGGAAGAATTTGACTGTTGCGCTGGTCCACGCGAAACCATCGCGCCCTTACCCGACACCCGTGTCGCACAAATGTCATTTTGCAAGTCTCCACCATGAGGCGCGGCAATTTCCAGGGAACCCGTTTCGCGAATTGCGTGGGCCCGACGAAAGTGTGACAAAATTGCTGGTGATGCGACACGAAGGGGGAAACCTTCCGCCACAATCCCCACATGTCCCTCTGCTCGGAGCAAATGTCTCGCGGAAGAGCCTTCCGCTCGGTCGGTCGGCTCGGCCCGCCGCCGAACATCCCAAAGGAGGCTGGTTCGCAAGGAGGGTTGTCGTGAGCGAGTAAGTGAAAGGCTAGACTCGTCGGATGAGTCGCAAGAGCTGTCGAATGGTGGCTGTCAGTCGCAAACCAACCAGGTCCACCCACACGGCAGTGTGGTGCACTCAGCCGACTTTCATGCAGAGATGCGAAAGTCCACCCTCCCCCGACCCCCGCGGCTCAAACCCCCCTTTCCCCCAACCCCCGGCACAGCCGTTTCCCCTTCCCCCCAGCCTTCGGCACAACCCTTTCCCCTTCCCCCCCGGCAGCTCGATCCTCCCTTCCCCTTCCACCCTTTCCCCGGAATTGTACAGCATGCAATCCCCCCTCCTCCACTTCACTTCACCAGTTCGTCCTTTTCAGCCTTCCGCCCTTCCGCCGCCGACGCACTACAGTCTCACATTTCACCCACCCTTCTTCCTTGGTTGTAGTTCCACTTTATGAGCACTCTATACTGGCGTGACGTCCGACGTGCTTTCCGGGCCTTTTTACGACTCAGCTGGCTGGTTTGATGTATGCTATCGTGTACTAGTGTTCTGAGTCTGCGTGTGTTGGCGGCGGATTAGCGACATCGCCTCCGAAAACGGATTAAGTCGGATGCCCTTCAGTGTTTCTTTAGCGGTCATAGATAGCGTTTCTTTACCAGTGTCGTGAGAGCGTCTGTTTACCAGAATCGTAAAACGCGTTCATAAGAATTTTAATCGCGAGCTCGTCTTTAGTCTGTACTTGTTCCTCTTCATCCCATTAAAGCTCCTCAAAGAGAAATAGACGATTTCCTCGAGAAGCTTGTAGCGCGCACACGTTGCGGCGCAATGCTACGGAGTCCAGGGCTACCGGAATCGCACAGTCGCGATGGCGGAAGTATCGTCCGCGCAGCAGTCTCCCGCTGGTCGCACATCGTCGCCAGCCCCGGTGACTGGCAGAAGCTTCGCGGAAAGAAGGACTTCACAGACTCCGTGCGATTCGGGTGTTTCGTGTCCTTAGCGCTCGCCTCGGCAGTTATAGTCGCCCTAGCGGCGGTGCTGGTAGTCTCGCCGCAATCCCCGCAAAAGCTGCTGCTTAAATCCGCGTTTTCCGCGTCGTCCTCGCTGCCAATTCTGCAAGCGACAAATGCGGCGGCTGATGCGGCGACGGATGGGAGAGCGGAGGGGACTCGGACGGAACAGAGCAGCAATCCAGAGACGAACAACGATGAAGTTGTCGCTATGGCAGAGGTACTAACTAGTAGAAGTACTTCTATAGAGGGTATTGCCGCGGACTCACAATCAGGCAGATGTCACGCCAACATGCACAGCCGTACGTTACAGTAACGTGTCAACACCAGCTGTCAGTCAAAGCTCCCCCTTCCGCTCCGCGTTATACACCTCCCCGTGCCCTCCTTTCACCTTTCCCCAACCTTTCCCCAACCTTTCCCCAACCTTCGCCCCATCTTCCCCCAACCAGGGCGACCTTCCCGCGCGGCTACAGTCTCTCTGTCTCGCCCCCGCGGTGGCGGCAACGCTGTGGCGCCGCCAGCAGCAGCGGACGGGGGAGGGGTGGGCGCAACCCGCGGGTACGCGCCTGGGACTCCGCGCAGGGGCGGGAGGAGGGGAAGGGGAGGCCAGGCGCATGACCATAGTGTGGGCGCAACAAGTAGCGGACGGGGGAGCGGAAAGGGGAAATGCGGATGCGGCATTCCGCGAATTGTTTGAAGGTCCACCCTCGCGAAGCCGAATGGACCTTCCCCGCGGATTGGCGGAGTCTTGGCCGGACATGCGGGTGGAGGAGGGGGGAAGCGGCGGAGACGGGGAGAGCGGAGTGGGGGAAGGGCTCGAGAAGATCATGGTGAGTGATGACTGCAGACGTGGATGCCCCATTTTCCCGCTGCCCGCTTCCCGCCGCTTCCCTTGCGTGCTTCCCGCTGCCCGCTGGCCGCTGACCGCTGACCGCTTCCCGCTGCCCGCTGCCCGCTGCCCGCTTCCCGCTGCCCGCTGCCCGCTTCCCGCTGCCCGCTGCCCGCTGCCCGCTTCCCGCTGCCCGCTTCCCGCTGCCCGCTGCCCGCTGGCCTCTGCCCGCTTCCCGCTTCCCGCTGCCCGCTGCCCGCTGCCCGCTGCCCGCTGCCCGCTGCCCGCTGCCCGTTTCCCGCTTCCCGCTGCCCGCTGCCCGCTGCCCGCTGCCCGCTGGCCGCTGGCCGCTGCCTGCTGCCCGCTGGTCGCTGGCCGCTGCCCGCTGCCCGCTGCCTGCTGCCCGCTGCCCGCTGCCCGCTGCCCGCTGCCCGCTGCCCGCTGCCCGCTGCCCGCTGCCCGCTGCCCGCTGCCCTCTGCCCGCTTCCCGCTGCCCGCTTCCCGCTATCTAGTTGTGTATTGAACTTACTGATCCTTTCTCTCCCATCCGCTATCCCAGGTGGACATGCCCAATTGCTCGGAATAGCGAGCTTATACCGAAATATGCGCCTATTTCCACACATTTTTCCATGCCACCTCGTTCACTCCCGTTCTGTGAGGAATCCTCGTCACCCATCCTCCATCCCAGGTGGACGTGCCCCATTGCTCGGAAGACGCAGCCAACGAAAGCGCGACACCTGGCACGGGCTTCGTGCATCCAGGCTGGAAGGTGTCTCTGCAAGTGCCACGTCATCTGAAAACGCTTATTCACCAGAATTGGGTACGCAAGGGGGAAAGCGGGGGCAAGGGGAAAGCGGGGGCAAGGGGAAAGGGGGGGCACGGGGAAAGGGGGGGCACGGGGAAAGGGGGGGCACGGGGAAAGGGGGGGCACGGGGAAAGGGGGGGCAAGGGGAAAAGGGGGGCAAGTGGAAAAGGGGGGCAAGGTGAAAGAGGGGGCAAGGGGAAAGAGGGGGCAAGGGGAAAAGGAGGGCAAGGGGAAAAAGGGGCAAGGGGAAAAAGGGGCAAGGGGTCGGGGAGGTGGGGGAAGTGGGGGAGTGAGGGGAAGGGAGGGCATGCACGCGCATAGAGGAATGAAAGAAATGGGTTGGGGAAGGAAGTGCGTGGGTGGTTGGACGGGCAACGGTCCCCAAACTGCTCCTTATAACCCCCCTTCCCCTGCAATTCCTCCCTTCCCCCATTCCCCCAACCCAATCCCCGCTGAGCATCCCCCCAGACTCCCCCCGAGGCCTGCTCCGCCCTCCGCCTCTTCCAGTCATGTTTGGGTGCTCTCCAGCCCTCGCCACGTGTCAGCAGATTACTGGAAGGAGAACTAGAAGATGGGCAGGATGGTCAGGAGGGAATGGCAGGGTCGAAATTTTCCAGGCTTAAATCGAGTACAGCAGTGTACCTTGAGGTGAGGAAACTCCTGCAGAAGATGTTGTTTTGGTAATGTTTTAAGACTGGAAATCTACATGATTTCTATTCTCTTGCTTTTTGTTACCTTCAGCAAAATCCCTTTCTCATTTGTCACATGATTTTTCAACAGGCGAATCAGGCGATGCCATCTGGCACGTGTGGAGGGTGCCCCGAGGACCCTCTGCTGAACTGCACCCTTCGCACGATGACGTGGCGCTACCTGCGAGTGCCTTCCAACTCTGCTGACGTGGACTTCACTGTAGCAGCCGCCTCTGCTACAGACGCTGCTACAGTCGCTGGCACCTTCCACCCCCTGCGCGCCCCCCTCCTCCTCCCCCACACCATCAAGCGCATCAGCATTGGCTGCCCTGCTACTCCCTCCCTCCCCTCCTCCCCCTCTCCCTCTGCTCCCCCTCTCATGGCCTCCTCCTCCCCCTCTGGCTCTTTGCTTGAAAGCAGCAGTGAGGCAGGATCTTCTGAGGGCGAGCAACAAGGACCTGAGGGGGAGCAACAAGTACCCGAGGGGGAGGCACAGGAGCCTGGCAGCAGCAGGGAGGAGCAGAGCGAGAGCGAGGGAGTGGGGAATCCGGCGAAAGGGACGCGAAGACGATGGGTGCTGGAGGAAGGAGGGGATATGGAGGGAGGGGGGGAGGAGGAGAGTGGGAGTGAGGGAGAGAGTGGGGATGAGGCAGAGGTGCAAGGGGAGGGGGAGGAGAGGGGGGAGGAGGAGAAGGGGGAGGGGGAGGATGCATCGGGAGGAGATCTGGAAGAAGGCAGTGGAGGCAGAGGGGTAGAGAGTGAAGGTGAGGATTCTAACGCCGCTGACAGCAGTAGCAGCGGCAGCAGAAGAGGTAGCAGCGGTACCACAGCCAGCAGTGCAACCACCATTGCTACCAGCAGCAGCAGCAGCAGCAGCACTGCACCGGACCTAACGCTGTGCCATCAGCTGCAGCTGGCGGAGCTTCTCCTGCTGTCGTCGGCTCGAGGGCTCATCCACACGCGGCCCTCCGTGGAGGCACTGTTCATCCACGCACAAGCCAGGGCGCGGACCAATCAGAACGCAGGAGCTGCTGCTGGTGGTGGTGCTACAGCTACGGATGCTGCTGCTCCTGCTACAGCCAAGGGTGACAACGATGATGGCGGATCCTTTGTGGTCACTGCTGCGCCCACCACCTCCCCCTCCTCTGCATCCTCGTTTGTGGTGGGTCCGTCGGTGTGTGAGGCGCCTGAGCAGGCGCCGTTCAAGAACATGTGGTTCCTGCGGCAGTACCTCGTGGATGGTGAGTGCCCCTTATTGCCAGGGAACCTTGCTCGTTGTTTCCTCGACCCTGCTGCCTTGCTGGCGTGAAGAGCCTGAGAAGAGCCGCCGTTCACGAACATGTGGTTCCTGCGGCAGTACCTCATGGATGGTGAGTTTTCCAATACCCAATAGTACTACTTCTCTTGCTGTTCCACTGCAAGTGTTATCTCGCTGAACGCGCTTGCTATTATGAGGGCACGTCCCGCGCGTACATTTGATTCCAGTTGGGTGAGATTCTCTGCGGTGCGGGGCGGAATGTACTGATAACGACTTAAAATGGTGGAGTAGGGTTTCAAGCGAGAAACGTACGCGCGGGACATGCCCGAAACAAATATGAACTGCCAAAGAGTGTTTCAGCTGACCTGTTCCTGAATGCCCCTTTTGCACACCCCTTGCTCCCACCCTTCAGAGGAGCTCAAGACCATCTACTGCTTTGTCCCCAAGGCCGCCTGCACGAGCTGGAAGGTGTGGTTCCGCCAGCAGCATAACCTGCCCAACATCTCCGACGTTTATCTCGCACACGACCCCAAGCATTCAGGTCTCCACGTCCTCGCGTCTGGATACACCGAATCCCGCGTCATGGCGCTGCTTACCCGCCCGGACTTCTTCAAGTTCACCTTTGTCCGCCACCCGTTTGCGCGCCTCGCCTCGGCTTATCTGAACAAGCATGTGAACGGGGGGCCGCCGCAGGGGCGGGCGTTTTGGAACAAGCGGTTTTTCCACGGCACGAGGCCGTTCCAGTGGCTGGTGGAGCACCAGAACGGTTCGGACCTGCTGCAGTTTGCCGACTTTGTGGGGCTGCTGAGAACCATGTTCAAGAGGCGGCGACGCACCATGGACCCCCATGTTGCTCCTCAGGTAAGAGAGACATCTGCTCCCCTCATGTGCATGCCTAAGTGAGTGTAGCACCAGCGCGGGTCGGATTTGCTGCAGTTTGGGGACTTGACTTTGTGGGGTTGCTGCGGACCATGTTCAGGCGGAGTCGGCGCACCGTGGACCCCCATGCTGCTCCCCAGGTAAGACCCTCCTGTTCCTCGTCGTGGGTGCGCTGTGCTGCTGAGTGTGGTTGCATTTCCTGGTGATGCGCCCCCAAGAGATCCGCAATGCAAGGCGGAGAGGTCGGTGGATGGCGGAGCACCAGAACGGTCGGACCTTCTGCAGTCTGGGGCCTTTGTGGGCCTGCTGAGAACCATGTTCAAGAGGCGGCGACGCACCATGGACCCCCATGTCGCCCCCCCCGTGGGTTTCAGGTGCATCTCAGGTGATTTTTTGTGCCCCTCAGGTGCCTTGCAGCTGTGATTGTTTGCTCAGTGTGATAGCTGTCCCCTTGAGTAAATTTGCATAGCCTTGCCAGTGTCTGCCCGAGTCTTCCCCATTTTTCACAACCCTGCTCATGGACTTTCCCTTGACCTTTTCAATTTTGTTCTCCCTCCTATTTGTCTCCCCAGGTGGATGTGGGCAGGTTGAACAGCTTTCGGTGGCAGAGAGGATGATCCTTATGAGAATTCTCAAAAACCTAACCCAGCGTGGCAGAGAGGAGGATGCTCTTGTTGTCTCATGCGGCAGCTGTTCCATCCTTCCCATCCATCCCATCCATAAACCACCCCTTTTCCCTTCCCCCCCCCCACACACATCCACCCGTTCTCCTGGCCTCTTTCAGGTGGACGTCTGTCGACTGAATGACATTCGCTTTGACTTTGTGGGCCATTTTGAAAACCTGGCAGAGGACGTTCCGGTGGTGATGCAGCGGCTGAATCGCACCATCACGTCTGAAGCCTTCTCCATCGGGAAATCAGCCCACCCCACCAATGCTCGCGACAAATTCCTCGATCTATTCGATCAGGTTGGTTGATCCATGCCATTTTCTGTATGGGCCTGACCTGTGGTTCATATTTCTCACTGCAAATGTGCATAAAAATGTCATATTCCCGTTGCTTCTTGGTTTTGCAGAGAGCTTATGATGAGGCGGTTGAGTTTCTCTCTATAGACATGACTGTGCCGCTCAACAACATCTCGTTTTCACCTCCCCCAAGATTACTAGAGCTCTTTGGGGAAGTAAATAAGGCTCGCACCAGTCGCAATAAAGGGCATAGTAGATAGGGCAAAAGAAACACAAGCTTGACTCGAGTTTGTTTGCCATTTTAGTGATGTTGCGGTATGTATTAGGCTTTTAGGGGCTGGAATATCTATTCACAGGTCGCTTATGGCTCCTACGTTGTTATGTTTGATTAAAGAGTAGTGTCTTTTAGTTGGTTCGTTCCACAATATTGAAACCACTCCACGAAGGCGAGGCATGGGCGCCAAACGAGCTAATCATGCCGATGATATCAGCCCCCCACCATGCCCCATCAAACCACGCCCTCCGGAATACCGAGCGCTACAGTAAGACCTCTCCAGCCTCAATATAAAAACCACTCACGAGGCCCTAGTTTTCAGCTGCTTTCCCTACTTCCTCTTATAACGAATTTCTGCGAATTCTCGGCAGCCCGCAATGTCCGCGGAAGGGTCCGACGCGGTGGCGGCAGCCGCGCAAGCGGCGCCTGAATCCTCCGCTCCCGCTCCCGCTGCTGACGTGGATCAGCTCGCGGGGTCGTTCAATGGGTGCGATCAGATATGCTCTACCCCTGCTACCCGCTGGTCCTTTCCCAGGCCCTTGCGCTTTCGTTCAGCGCTTTTGCTTCAGTCCTCATAGCGATCGCCCGCCGGCCCCAGATATGCTCTACCGTCCTCTCCCTCGTCTTCGTCGTTTTCGCTTCGAGACATTCGGGTTCGGTTGTCGTGATCAAAGCAAGAAACCGTAGCAAGGAGGAGGGTTCGGGGTGGGGGGGGGGGGGGGGGGTCGTTATTGCTGATGTTGCCGGTTTCTTTGGAATGTCCACGTGGCAGGATGACATTGGACGAGCGGTACGCGCTGGTGCGGAGCGTGGGTGAGGAGTGCATTCAGGAGGACGAGCTGCGGAACTTGCTGCTCAAGAAGAAAAACCCCGTCGCGTACGATGGCTTCGAACCCTCCGGTCGCATGCACATCGCTCAAGTGAGTCGCACGTCGCACAGTGAGTCACACCCACCATAATCCCTATCTCCTCCCTCACAACACGCCCTCCTCCTTCACCTCCCCGTTTCCCTCCCCCCCACACCCTCCGCCCCCGTCCCCCTCCTCCCATCTCCCCCGCTCCTCCCTTCAGGGAGTGATGAAAGCGCTGAACGTCAACAAGCTGACGGAATCCGCGGGTGCACCTTCATCTTTTGGGAGGCCGACTGGGTCGCACAGCTGAACGACAGGCGAAACAACCCCCCCGATCCCCCCCACCTCCCTCCCTTGACTCCCCTATTCAGGGAGTGTTGAGAGACAGGCAAATCAGCCTCCCCTCTCCCCCCCCCCCCTCCCCTCCCGTGCCTCCCCTATTCAGGGTGTGATGAAGGCGCTCAATGTCAACAAGCTCACCCGATCTGGCTGCATCTTCAAGTTCTGGGTGGCTGACTGGTTCGCGCAGCTGAACAACAAGATGGGCGGCGATCTCAAGAAGATCCAGACTGTTGGTCGCTACATGATGGAGGTGTGGCGCGCAGTGGGTATGGACCTCACGCGCGTGGAGTTCCTCTAGTTGTCTGAAGAGATCAACGGGCGGGCCAGGGAGTACTGGCCTCTCGTGATGGACATCGCCCAGAAGAACAAGCTTCCCAGGATCCTTAGGTGGGGAGAGAGGGGGATTAGGAAGAGGGAGCGGACTGAGGAGAGGGAAAGAAGGCGGAGCGTGCCTAGGCAGGTGGGTGTGCTGGGGAGTACTGGCCGCTGGTCATGGATGTATATCGCCAGGAAGAACAAGCTCCCAAGGAACCTCAGGTGGTGGGGAGGCGGAGGAAGGCGGGCTGGGGAGAGGGGAAGCAGAGGGGATGGTTTGGTAGGCAGACGACCAGGCAGGCGATTGCTGGTCACTATGGGTATTACCAAGACGAGCAAGCTGCCATGCCTGCCTTCCCCTATGCCTCTTCCCCATCCAGGCCTCTGTTCCTGCACACCTATGTCCCCTTCGTGCCCCCTCTCCCTTTCCCCCTTATCTCTCCCCTCCCCTCCATCACCCGGACTCCCCCCCTGGAGTACCGCAGGTGCTCGCAGATCATGGGGCGCAACGAGACTGACGAGCTGTCGGCAGCTCAGATCTTCTACCTGTGCATGCACTGCGCCGACATCTTCTTCCTCAAGGTCTGCTCCCTAAAAATCTCTTTCAGAACTGTGAACTGTGAATATTCCGTTGACCTTTGCCATGCACTTGCCATGCCAGGCAAGCCAAGCTCGTTGGCTCGAATTCCCTACCAACTGGTCCATGCGGCATTGTCAGTGATTGGTTTCGTCCTTGCACGTGCGCATGGCAGGCGGACATCTGCCAGCTGGGCATGGATCAGCGCAAGGTGAACGTGTTGGCCAGGGAGTACTACGACGACATCAAGAGGAAGATGAAGCCCATCATCCTCTCGCACCGTAAGCAGTGCAGGTTGAGCTCTCCCATTATCATTCTCCGGTGCTGTAAAAGGCTGTCTGTTAGTTCCTGGCAGTCTTACATCCTGTTTGTTGTCCGTTTGCTGCTGCCATACTTCCATGACTCTTTTGTGCACTCACTGTTTGAATGCGTTTGGTGTGTACGCAGACATGCTGCCCGGGTTGCTGCAAGGGCAGGAGAAGATGTCAAAGAGTGACCCAAACTCTGCAATTTTCATGGAGGACGAGGAGGTAAGCCATTCTTGCATCGGGAAAAGATTTACCTGATGAAAATTTTAGGAGGCCGATGTCACCACAGCCACTATCCACTGCAAGTGCCTAACAAGCTTGTGTCCTTTATATTTTCTGGTCAGGCGGAGGTGAATGTGAAGATCAAGAAGGCATTCTGTTCGCCAGGGGAGGTGGAGGGGAACCCGTGCATTGCCTACGTGTAGTACATCATGCTGCCCTGGTTCAAGCAGTTTGAGGTGGAGCGCAAGGAGGAGCACGGAGGCAACACGTGAGTACATTGGGCTTTGCTTTGCTCACAATCTGTCACTTCCCTGGCCCAAATTCCGGTCCCTGCTGTCCTTTGCCCAAATCTCTCGTCACCGCCTGCCACACTGCTGCATGTCCCTTGCTTCACTGTTCTCTCCCCACTCTGCCTTTCCACCTCACCACGTGCAACTCGCTTTCCTGCCCTTTCAGTATCTACACTGATGCAGAGCAGCTGTGTGCGGACTACAAAGAGGGTAAACTGCACCCAGGCGACCTCAAGTTGGCCCTCTCCAAAGCACTGAACCGGATCCTCCAGGTAAGCCCACCAGACCAGACATTTATTTTTTCCCTGCTTGGCTTTTTTGCCTGCTTGTTGCTACTCGTTTCTTATGACAAACATTGTCGTGCAGCCCCTGAGAGACCACTTCAAGACAAACACCGATGCGAAGAAACTGCTAGCACAAGTGAAGGTATGTTCCTCTTTCATATTTCATGCAGAAATTGCTTGATGCATGTACTCATTACATGCCATCTCACATTGTGTGCAGAGCTACAAGATCACTCGGTAATAGTTACCCCATTTCAGTAACTTATGGTTGGGTCTGATACAAGCCATTAGGTATAGGCTGGTATTAAAATGAGAAGTGAATGTTGAGTAGAGAGAGAGTACAGGTGAATATACCTAAGTGTTGTACCCTCTAAGAGGTGGCCCTATACAGTCTATGCAACATAGCAAATACACATGTTTGACACACCCCCTTGACTGCATAGGGGCAGGTCCTGAACAAGCAGCTCAGGGCGGCACTACTAGTCCTGCCTCTAAGACAAGGGTTTAAAAGACCAGTCAGAAGGAGTACAGACAAGGCAAGAACAGGACCAGGGCGGTACTACTACTCCAGCCACTGGTAGAGGACACAAGTCCAGTCTGAGTACACATATAAAGGACAGTACAAAGTCAAGGCCCTAGCAAGTGAGAGGCTACACGAACTAGACCAAGCCGTACACAGTGCCGATGATGATCTTAGGCACAAGCGCCTTCGTAAAGATATCAGCTGTGTTGGCACCTGAGGCCAAGTGTACTACGCGAGCCTGGCGTCGCTGCTGTAGCTCGCGCAAGAGGAAGTACAGCAGCTGAATATGCTTCGCTCTGCCCTCGAGTTGAGGCTCCTGACACAGGAGGATCATGACCCTGTTGTCAGCAAACAGGACTGGGGCAGAGCTAGGCCGCTCACCTAAGTCAGTGAGCAAGAAGGTCAGCCAGCGGAGCTCCTGTGCCGCCATGGCACCAGCGTAGATCTCGGCCTCACAGCTGGACTGGGCAACAGACGAGGAGCGGGTAGCTCTCCACGAGACGGCACCTGAGCCAAGGCTGAAGTAGTAGCCCTGGGTAGACCTGAGTGTCTCGGCGTTGTCTGCCCAAGAAGCGTCTGTGTGTCCAATAAGGACCATTGGCCCACGTCCTCCTAGCACTAACCCCATGCCTGATGTACTAGCAAGATAACTCAAAACCCTCTTAGTGGCAGACCAGTACTGCGGTCGGTGTCTACCTGTGGCCACAAAGCGAGCCAGGATGCTGAGAGGGTATGCGAGATCTGGGCGAGTGCAAGTCATCAGGTACATGAGGCAACCCACCAGCTCTGCGCAGGGGCCGCTGGGCTCTACCGACTCCTTAGAAACTGGAGCAGAGAGTCTGTGGTCTACAGGCAGAGGGGTGGGCTGTGCAGAGGAGAACTGAAGGCCGAACCTCTGAAGGACCTGGCGCACCAAGTGTGACTGATTCAGGGTGATGGTGCGCGCTGCTCTGTCCCTGGAGATCTGCAAGCCAAGGTAACGGCACAGTTCTCCAAGGTCAGTGCACGTGTGTCTCTTCAGCAGCTCTGCCTTCACTGAGGCCAGTTCCTTGTCTGCTCTGGCAAAGACCAGGTCGTCGACGTAAACAAGGATGTAGAACGGAGTCTGGCCAGTACGAACGAAGAGTGAGGGGTCTGCAGAAGACGGAAAGAACTGCAGGTCAGCAAGGGTAGCACGCAGCGTGTCGTGCCACTCACAGGGAGCCTGGCGCAGGAGGGAAGGTGCCAGTAAAGCCCGGAGGGCGACACAAGTAGACCTGCTCGTGCAGGCTGCCTTGCAGGAAGGCAGTGCAGAAGTCGAGAGAGTGAAGCTCGTAGTCATGCTGAGCAGCTAGGTGTAACAGAACCTGAAGAGTAGTCATCTTCGGGGTCGGAGCGAAGGTCTGGAAGAAGTCCACCCCCTCACGCTGACTGAAGCCTCTAGCCACGTAGCGCGCCTTGAACACAGGCAGCTCTCTAGGGAGGGGCCTCACCTTGAAGAGCCAGCGGCCATCGACTACGTTCACCCCAGGCGGGGGAACTGCGTCGACGAAGGTGCCGGTGGATCTCCAAGATGCCATCTCCTGCTCCATGGCAGCTATCCACTGCGAGGCCCAAGGTCCCGAGGTCGCCTCAGCGTAAGTGCGAGGGGTCGGGATGTCGAAAGCGTCTGGGTCACCCTCAGGGACTAGCAGCATGGAACAGAGATGGGGAGCAGCCTCGGATAGGAAAGCAAGCTCGAACTGGCGGTCCTCCAGGACGTCACTGCCAAGGGCAGGAGCACCCCCGACAGACGGAGGACAGGCAGGGTCAGAGACCAGAGCGGTGGCGTAGTCAAGGCGGCGGGTAGAGGCGAAGTCAGCGACCACAGCGACAAGAGCAGCAAGGTACGAGACCGGAACTGACGGGAAGTAACGAGAGAGGCGAGGACACGAGGAACAAGAGAACGAGCGGCACGAAGGTAGTCAGACAGAGGGGGGGGCACAACGGTAAGAGAGGACGGAGGAGGCGACGGTAGAAGGGGAGGACGAGACGCGTGAGAACGGAGCAACATAGGATGAGAGCGCGGGACAGGGGAGACAGGACGAGAGCGGGAGGGACGGGGGGACCAGGCGTGAGACGGAGGCGTTGGGTCAGGAGACAGAGGAGGGGACACAAGGGGGGAACAAGGGGGGAAACGAGCCGGGGACGAGTCCGGCGAAGGGAACACATGGCCGTACATGGGAAGAGGAGGAGACGGCCGAGGAGGAACAGACGCAGCGTCAGGGGATGGAAGGCCGAGCAGGCGAAGGGCTGACACCGGCGGGGACTGCTGCTGCGGCGGCAAAACGCCGACACCGGGACCGCAAGCTGCTCCTCGGCTACCACCGGTACACTCCACGCCAGCACCCCCAGAGGGAACACCCCCAGGGTCCGAAGCCCCTCGAGGACCGGTACGACCACCAGGGCTACCGGGACTAGCACGCACTCCAACACCAGCACCCCCAGAGTCAACGAACGGGTGCTGCGACGGCAGCGGCAGCGGCAGCGACAACGACGGCTGCGGCGGCGGCGGCGGAGGTGACAACGGTTGCGACAGCAAGGGCGACGGCGGCGGCAGAGGCGGTGGAGGAGGGGACGCCTGGGGAGGGGCAGCCGGCGAGGACTGAGCCGCAGGACCACCAGAGTCAGAAGACTCCTCAACCGGGACCACCGACGAAAGAGGGGAGACATGGGACACACGTGAGGGGGCAGGACAGGGAGGAGGGGGGGGGGGCAGGGACTACCGGGGGAGGAGTGACCAGGAACAGGGGGGGAGGTAACCGGGGGACCGTGGTGGGGGAAGCGACGGTAGAAGGAGACGGACTCGTCAAAGGTGACGTCGCGAGAGTGAAAGAAGCGGTGAGACGGCGGGTGGTAGAAGTGCCAGTCGGACGCGTCAAGGGGGAAACCTAGGAAGACGCAGGGAAGGGTGCGGGCAGTGAGCTTGTCCGTGCCGGCGGCTCCGCTGGACCAGGCAGGGTCCCCTCGTCCGCTCCAGCACCAGACGACCCGACGCCACCACCACCCCCTCCTGCAGTCCCGCCTCCTCCGCCGCGCCCAGCCTTGGGGCGGCGGCCCTTCCCCGAACGAAGCTGCGCTGCAGCAGCAGTCTCAGCCACAGCGACAGAACCGTCGGAGAAGGTACACTGAGCGGGGGCAAAATCCTGAAAGATAGGGACCGGCACGGTACCGCTCACCTGGGCGATGGAGCGGTGGCGGGTCTCGATAACAGTCAGGGTGTCTACAAAGTCGGGGAGGGTGAGCTCACCGGGGTGGATGCTAAGGAAGCGGTCGCGGGCGACAGCAAGGCGGTCAGGGAGGCGGGTGGCAAGCAGGTAGAGTGTAGAGGTAATGGGCGGCTAGTGGGCTCTAAGCTGTGTGTCAGTGCAGGCAGCGCGCCATGTCTCATCTATTGAGCGCAGGTGGGCAGCTAGGCCAGAGACAGTGGGGAAAGACGCAAGGTCGGGAAAGAGCATCGGGAGGATCAGGCGACCCACCGAGGCAGCAGGAGGGGTGGAATAGCGCTTGATGACAGCATCTAAGTAAGCCTGGGCGGTAGTGATTGACCTAAAGCGAGGGCGCTCAGACGGGGGAAGGGCATTGCTAATGGCAAGCTGAGCGACAGCGTCTCGGGAAAGCCGGACAGAGCGCGCAAGGGCAGTGGCTGCAGTAGACTCGCGCTCAGCGGGTGTGGGATCAGCGGGCAGAACAGCAGTGGTGTCTTGGTAGGGGAGCGTACCGTCAAGGTGTGCGGAAAGCGGGTGGCCATCCTGCCGATGACCAGTGAGGTGACGACGGAGGTCGGCAAGCCACGCCTCGAACTCCAGAGGCTGGCCTTCAGCGTCGAAGCGAAGTTCCGCCGCCATCAGGAGCAGTGCAGGACTGTGCAGTGCGGTGCAGTGCGGTGTAGGACGATGGAGTGCAGTGCAGTGCGGTGCAGCGCGGTGCAGTGCGTTGCAGGGCGGTGCAGTGCGGTGCAGCGCAGTGCAGGGCAGTGCAGGGCGGTGCAGTGTGGTGCACGGCAGTACCGTGCAGTGCAGTGCGGTGCAGGGCTGTGTAGGGCGGTGCAGGGCGGTGCAGGTGATGAGGAACAGTACGAGGGAGGATGCAGGGCCGGGGCAGGGACGACGGGCGGGCCGCACACAGCTCGGGGCAGGACGGGCGCGCGGGCCAGAAGCAATGGGCACCATGCCGACGGGACGGGCGCGGGGCCGGCTGGGACAGGCGCAGGGGCCGAGCAGACGGGCGCGGAGGCGGCTGGGACGGGCGCAAGGCAGGCGCGGCGGGGCCAGGCAGGGCGCGACGGGGCCAGGCGGTCGTGACGAGGCCCAGGAGGGGCGCGACGGGGCTAGGTAGGGCGCGACGGGGCCAGGCGGTCGCGACGGGGCCAGGCGCGACGGGGCCAAGCTGGGCGCGACAGGGCTAAAAGGCGTGACGGGGCCGAGGAGGGGCGCGACGAGGCCCAGAAGGGGCGCGACGGGGCTAGGGGGGACGCGACGGGGCCTAGGAGGGGCGCGACTGGGCTAGGAGGCGCGACGGGGCCCAGGAGGGGTGGGACGGGGCTAGGAGGCGCGGCAGGGCCCAGGAGGGGCGCGACTGTGCTAGGAGGCGCGACGGGGCCCAGGGGGGGGTGGGACGGGGCTTGGAGGCGCGGTAGGGCCCAGGAGGGGCGCGACTGGGCTAGGAGGCGCGACGGGGCTCAGGAGGGGCGCGACTGGGCTAGGAGGCGCGGTAGGGCCCAGGAGGGGCGTGACTGGGCTAAGAGGCGCGACGGGGCCCAGGAGGGGCGCAACTGGGCTAGGAGGCGCGACGGGGCCCAGGAGGGGCGCGACTGGGCTAGGAGGCGCGACGGGGCCCAGGAGGGGCGCGTCTGGGCTAGGAGGCGCGACGGGGCCCTGGAGGGGTGCGTCTGGGCTAGGAGGCGCGACAGGGCCCAGGAGGGGCGCAACTGGGCTAGGAGGCGCGACGGGGCCCAGGAGGGGCGCGACTGGGCTAGGAGGCGCGGCAGGGCCCAAGAGGGGCGCGACTGGGCTAGGAGGCGCGACGGGGCCCAGGAGGGGCGCGACTGGGCTAGGAGGCGCGACAGGGCCCAGGAGGGGCGCGAATGGGCTAGGAGGCGCGACGGGGCCCAAGAGGGGCGCAACTGGGCTAGGAGGCGCGACGGGGCCCAGGAGGGGCGCGACTGGGCTAGGAGGCACGGCAGGGCCCAGGAGGGGCGCGTCTGGGCTAGGAGGCGCGACGGGGCCCAGGAGGGGCGCGACTGGGCTAGGAGGGGCGCAACGGGGCCTAGCTAGGGTAGGGGCGGAAGCGGTAGGTGGGGGGATCCTAACCTACGCGTGTTACCATATTAAAGTGAGAAGTGAATGTTGAGTAGTGAGAGAGTACAGGTGAATACACCTAAGTGTTGTACCCTCTAAGAGGTGGCCCTATACAGTCTATACAAACATAGGAGATACACATGTTTGATAGCTGGAATGATTAAATTGTTCAAGTTTTGTGCAACTCCATGTAATCAAACTATGTGCAAGCGTTTTTCCAGTATCAAGAAGCCAGCCTGAGACAACCATACAAACTGATTAGCCGCAAATTCGCATGAGGTGTAATCCACAATGGGGCAAAGTCACTTGACAGCCAGGGAGTCTACTTGGCAGCTGCCTTGGCTGACTTCGACGATGTGGAACTGGGCTTGGAAGAAGCAGCTGCAGGAGCAGCAGCAGTACCGGCAGCGGGTGCGAATGCTGGAGGGGGGTTGTGCTTCAGCTTCAACAAGACCTGAAATGAGAGATTCCACAAATTGAATGACACAGTGAGCGATACACATAAAGATTCCACAAATTGAAACGTATGCTCTTGTCCTCAAAACAAGTGATCGACACAGACAGTTGCTACAGCTTACCTGGCGCATGCGGGCTAGATCGGTATGCTTGCCAGCTTTAGCGTCATTCAGTTGAGTCGACATGCGGGTTGGCTCATCCTTCTTCTTTGCCTTCTCCTTCTTAATAGAGACATCGAAGTTCGTGAATGCACAAACACTCTCCCAGTAGTTCCCACCCTGCTTAGAGTTGAGGCTCAGAAGATTGTCTACATATGCCTTTTCCTTGTCCCTGGCAACAGAAAGGAGAGGATCTCATCAGAACAGGAACTCGCTGAAGTATGATATGGCTAGAATAAACAACCACGAACCTGTTGTTTGTCTTGGCTTGTGTGACTTGCATCTCACGCTTCTTGTAGAAAGCCTCCAGTTCAGCTTTCGCGTCATCCAACACCTGCACGGGGTAAGGGCCAAGACAATAGAATAGACGACCAGATTATGATCATCCCCGCCTGTTCATTATCCCAGTTCCATCCAATGGATCTGGATAAGCTTGATGATCGCAGCCAGTTCAAAATGAACAGCAAGCATCGTAACCACTCATAAGTCACCTGCTGATGTTTCTCTCTCGAAACTCGAGCCTTCTCTTCCAGCTCGATGGCCTTCTTCCTCCTCCATTCCCTGACCGAAAATTACAGAGAGCAGATGAGACCACAGATGTAACGCTGTCTACAAATATAAACTGCTAAGCCACCACCTCGTCCTATCTGACCTAATCTTCACCTTAGCAAAATCGACTCCTCGGATCCCATCTGTGAGGGGGGAGGAAGCTTCGCGCCGTCCTCAAAAGTGCCGTTCTCCTCCGCAGGGGGGGCATATTCGCCAGCAGCTGCTTGATGCTCCTCTCCTAAGCCATTGTACGACTGGAAATCCGACGCAGGTGCATCATGCTGCTGCTGCTCAACACCAGCATCACCCTCGTAATCGAAACCCTCCATGTCGTTCAGCTACGTTACGCGAGGCACGACTATGAATAACAAAAGCAACAGATGATCCTGCAACGAATTGCTGAAATCGACAGACAAAATCACTAGGCTAGGAGGAAGAATCGAAACGGTGACGATCCAAAATTCAAGCTAAGATGGCCTGTCCAGGAAAAGAGCAGGATCTGACACACAAGCCAAACATTCCAGCAGGTACGATACCTTGCGGTCATCAGCAGGGAAATCCCCAACCGTGGGTTTCGTGCACTTGCGAGCACGAAAACCATCAATCGAAAACTCGCTATCTTCCGTAACCATTGACCATGGGCCACTTCTCGGCTAACGAAGGTCGCCACGCAACGGCTAGAAACGAAAGTTAACGGCGTGAATGAACATATGAAAGCTACCTATGTCTAATTGTAGGTAAACACCCCATGTGATCAATGGTCAAAATACGTAATTTTAATCAGTGAGCCTAGGTTCAATTCAGTAAGAAGTTTGCTCATATGCATCCCTCAATGTGGCTGGAGGCTCATAATGTATGCCATTTAGAGGAATATTGAAGTCAGATGCATACAGCCCCTTCACTTGCTCATAGATTCCCTGAACACATGAAACAAGAGGAAACATAGGGCAAGCAAACAAGGGTACGTCCCCATGAGATGGTTTAGTGCACCAACTCAAAGCTAGCGCCCAGGCCCATTAAAATCCCTCACAAGACGACAAGACAAGCTACAAAAGAATCAGACTCTCCAGACAAAAATAACCATCAAAACAACCCCTCATCATGCGAAACCTTTTGCCTCATGGTTACTTCACCTTGGTGTACAATTCCCGCAGGCGTGCGTCCGCATCAGTGCGATGTGCCTCCTTCCCCACCCCAAAAGCCGTCATCGGTGATGCGCCGAGCTTATTCATCACATAATCCACCCCTTCCTCTAGCTGCTCAAAGCGCCCCACAAAGTCATACTTGATGCTGTCCAGATCACACACGTCCGCCTGGAAGGAGGAGGGCAAGGCGAAGGAGGAAATTGGAGGGTCTAACGGGAACATAGAACCCGACATATAGTGGGAGAGAAGCTAAGGGGTGGTGGAAAGGTCTCGATGCATCGGAAAAATAGTGTGACTTGTAATAGGGCTAAATAAACTCTGACAATTACCCACCTGGGGGGCTATGTGGGGCTCCATGCCCACGCGGTGCTTGGTGACTGTAGCGAGTGTGAGTGTAACGAAAGTGGAGAAGGTCATGTTGTAATCTGCGTCCCGAGGGGCGATCTGCAGCAGCTTGCTGCGCTTCCAACCAAAGAAATTCTGCACTCAGATGAAGGGTAGGCGCCAGGAGGGAGGAAAGGGGCCGAGGAGCGAGGAGGGGCGTTTCGTGACAAGGGGCCTGCCTCTTTTAAGTCAAACTGGATGCACCCAGGATCAGTATTGTGAAGTTCGTGCGTGTGAGTGAAGGGTTGGCACAAACAAGCAGTGTCAATGCACCGTCTACCTGTGCTCATCTGCAGGCGATCTCAGAGCACCCTGCACCCTTCTACCTGTGCTGTGCAGCCCACCTTGTTCCACTGCAGGCGGTCGTCCAGGTTGGGCCAGGCGACATGCTTGTTGAGGAACACAGACGCCATGCGGGAGAAGGGGTTGCGCACGAACGTGAACCGCAAGAGGTCAGGCCGCGTGAGCAGGCGAATTGCCTCACTCTCAGTGAAAGCGTGCCTGCAGGGGACAGGGTGGGCGAACGGGGAGGGACACAGAGGCCATACGGGAGAAGGGGTTGTGCACAAACGTGAACCAGAAATGGTCGGGCCGCGTGAGCGGGCGGGTTGCCCCACCCTCAGTGAAAGCGTGCCTGCAGGGGACAGGGTGGGAGAATGGCGAGGGACACAGAGGCCGTGCAGGACAAGGGGTAGTGCAAGAGGTCAGGGCAGGTCAGCAGCAGGCGGATGGCCTCACTCTCAGGGTATGCATACCTGCAAGGAGGGGAGGGTGGGGAGGGGAAAAGGGCACTCACCACAGCTCGTCCACCCCACTGGCATCCGCATCATGCACATGCGCTATGTCATCCTGGGTGGTGCGCCCCCTCTGCTGCTGGAACCACAGCTTCCAGCTCGTGCATGCCACCTTGGGGATGTAGCAGTAGATGGCCTTCAGCCGCTCTGACGAGTGGGCCGAGGGGATCGAGGAGGGAAGGTTGGAGAAATCAAGGTGGGTGAGAAAACAAGAGCATCACCACCAAACAGCCGTGGGGATGCTGCAATGATGTCTCTCGGAAGCACTGGTGAGGAGAAGACGGGCATTGCAGAAAGATGAGCCATTCCTCTGTCTCAGATCGAATCAATACGATGTAAGTCACTGGTTAGAATGTTTCTGAGTGGTAAGGAGAGCGGCTCACCATCCACTATCATGTGCCGTGCCGCTCGGCTCTTGATGACAGGCGGCACAGGGGGCGCTTGACACACACTTAGCTCGTCACCCACCCCTCCCACACCCCCCACCCCTCCGTCCATAGCAGCAGCAGAGTGAACCCCTCCCTCGCTCCCTCCCTCCGTCCCTGAACCCTGATCAGAGCCGACCCGCCTGCCCCCCCGTGTGGAGCGGTGGTGGAAGTCCATCTGTGCACGGACGAAGTCTGATGCTGTGCTGTGGTAGAGACTGAAGAACGCACGCGCTCGCGACAGCCAGAACAGCTCTGCTAACTGCAGGTGTGGGGAGAGAGTCTAGAAAACGTGTGATTGATTAGGTGAGTGAATCTAGGTTGAAAAGGTGCAACGGGCATCATGTGAGGCGAGGAAACACACTGCAATGGGCAATGGATGGGAACACACGCACGCACACTTCCACGCCTACCCTTAGTCGAGCACACAGCCGATCATCTCTCGGCTTCGACAGCCCTGCCATCCGCGCAGCCTCCTCCTCCTGCAATTCCGCCAGCTGGCGCCAGGTCAACGCTGACTGGGCAGCCAAAAGGCGCCTCCTGGTTAACACCCCGCCACTGCCAGTGCGACCAGGGGCGTCAGTACGAGACACTCCTCGCTGACTTCTGCGCTCCTCTGCCAGCTGCTTCAGCCGCTGCTTCATCGCCCAGTACTTGCCCTTCTGCCCGCCCCCTCCTTGCCCGCCACCTCCCTGCCCCTCGTCTCCCTGCAGCCCCCCTCTCTGCAACCCCCCTCCCAGCCCACCGCCTCCCTGCAACCCCCCTCCCAGCCCACCGCCTCCCTGCAACCCCCCTCCCAGCCCACCGCCTCCCTGCAACCCCCCTCCCAGCCCACCGCCTCCCTGCAACCCCCCTTCCAGCCCACCGCCTCCCTGCAACCCCCCTCCCAGCCCACCGCCTCCCTGCAACCCCCCACCCCCATTTCCCTGTGAGCTAACCACCCTCAGGTCCAGAGCCACGCCCCCTCCTGCTGCTCTCGGTGGGTCAACAAACCGCACCTGCTGCTGCTGCTGCTGCTGCTGCTGCTGCTGCTGCTGCTGCTGCTCTGCACCTGCCGCGCCCCCTCTGTAGCCTTCATCATTTAGACCACCAGATCCAGTGCCCTCTGCCACTCTCTGCTCGTCCCCTTGTGCCACTCCCCGCCCTTCGCCCTCCCTCTCTGCTCCCTGTGCTCCCCCACTTCCTGCGCCCTGCATCCCCCCTCCAGCCCTCCCATACTTGATCCTCAGCCTCAGCCGCTCTTCAAACCGTCTTGACCGTGGCTCAGGGCGCAACAACAGAGGGGGTGGAGAGGGGCAAGCTGCGTGGCGCTGGCGTGTCAGTCTCAGAAGATGCGGCCGGCGAAGCGGATGGAAGGCTGAGATGAGCGTCTCAGCATCCGATGGCCAGTATGCACCGATTAGAAAGTCAGGCAGGGAGGAAGATGAAGATGACGAGGAGGAAGAGTAGGAGGAAGAGGATGGAGACAAAGAAGTTCCCGGGGTGCGCATGTAGTGGTAGGCGATGCGGCGAATGGTGCAGTTGAGGAGGTCAGAGGGCGGGCAGCCAGCACAAGGCAGCGCACGCGCCTGGAAGAGCGTCCAGGGGGGGGTGGGCTGGAGAGGAGGGGAAAGAGCAGAAGAGAGGAGCGAAACAAGCTGAGGGGCAGGTCAGATGCGCGATCAAGGCCTGGAAGAGTGTCCACGGAGGGGTGGGTGGGCTGGCTGGAGGAGGCGAGGCAGGGTGAAGGGGGGGGAACAGAAGAAGGGAGGAGAAAAACAGGCTGGGTCAGGAGAAGGGTAAGGAGCAAGTCTATGCTGAAACACACTGCCCCCAGTCCCAACTCCCACTCCGGAGTCTCTCCCCACTCCTCCCTTCATTCCCCTCCGCCCCTGCCAGCTCTTTCCGTGGAATTCACCATCCCCCCTGGGAAAAGCACTCACCTCCAGATACACAGCAGTGCTCCTCGCAACAAGCTCCACCACACTGCTGCCATCACCCTCCCTTCCGCTCTCCCCACCCCTCTCCCCATCCCTCCCCTCTCCCCCCTCCTTCTCCTCCTGCCGAATAAGGGACAGCACAGCATCAGACGGCTGCAGCTTCCCCAGGCACTCCCGCACCTCCTCCTCGTACCGGCACGCCACGGGCCGGTCGGCAAAGTCCGGCAGCACTAGCGACCGCGCAGTGTACAGCTGCAGGCGCGCAGTCCAGTGCCCGTACCGGTCTTCACCACTCTCCACCCTGCTGCTGTTGCTGTTACCGTGGAGACCCCCAGGACCATTGCTGGGAGATCCGTGAGGAGCCCAGCCTGTGGCTTTACGCATTCTGGTGACCTCTTGCGCGTATCGGCGCACGTCTGGTGTGGCTTGAAGAAGGTTCATGCCAGACGGGATGGCGCCTGCGGCGGACGGCTCGGGGCAGCGGATGAAGGAGATCTGGGAGGGAGGGGAGGAAGGGAGGGGGGGGAGCGAGGGGAGGGGGGAAGGGGGGGGAGGAGGGGAGGGGGGGAGGAGGGGAGCGAGGGGAGCGAGGGGAGCGAGGGGAGCGAGGGGAGCGAGGGGAGCGAGGGGAGCGAGGGGAGCGAGGGGAGCGAGGAGAGCGAGGGGAGAGGGGGAAGAAACAGAGGGGAAGGACAGGAAGAAACAGAACGCTATGGGGGAGGAAAGGGAGGGAGAGGGGAATCTGAAAGCATGTATAAAGGCAAGAATATTGAAAATATGAGGAATAAAGCTGTAGCCCACTTGGGCATGTGGGCATATGTCGGGTATGGCCTTGAGGAGGTCGGCTCCCAAGGGCATGGCGCCTCGCCAAGCCTACCTCTCTGCGGGCGAGCTTCTCCCCCGCCACCACGTGTCTGAGCAGGAACTCAGTGTCGTTCCCAAGACTGGCTGCTGCCGAAGGCTCCGGGCAATGGAATAAGGACTCCTGGGAGGGAGTGGAGAGGGAAGAAGCGTACCTCTTTGCGGGCAAGTTTCTCCCCCGCCACCACGTGTCTGAGGAGGAACTCGGTGGCGTTCTCCTGCACGTCCACCGGCATGTGCACATCAAACAGGTCGCCAAACCGCACCATGCCCACCTCCGCAGCCATCGTAACCGCCTCCCCTGCTCCCCTCGCCCCCTCCCCTGCCCCCCCTGCTCCCCCTGACCCCTGCCCTGCTCCCCCTGCCCCCCGCCCTGCTCCCCCTACCCTCCCTCCCCCCATCACACCCCTCCTCCACATCCTGCGCCTGGCCTCCCTATGCCGCCGTGTCCTCTCTGATCGCCTTGACTCCCCTAGCAGCCTGCGTTGCCCACCCTTCACCTGCCCACGGCCGTTTTGGGCCCGTTTGGGGAAGACGCGGGGGCGGGGGCGGAGGGTCCAGAGGGTGCGGAAGCGGGTGTTGGTGAGGAGGGTGAGCGCCTCTGCGGCACAGACCGCCTCCATGCGCTCCTCCAGACTGCCCCTCGCGATCACCACCCCCTGCCTGAGCCCGCACGCTGCCACTGTGCGCTGCTCCCGGCACCGCCGAGACATTCGAGCGCGGAACACAAGGGAGGAGGGTCTTTGCCATAGCCCACTGCGGCTGCTGCTGCTGCTGCTGCTGCTGCTGCTGACGCTGATGCTGCTGTCGAGGTGGGTCTGTGCTGGTTTTCCCTGGCTCTCCTCTGTCCCATCCGGGCTTTGTTGAGTGCCAGTATCGGAAGAGAAGCCGCCTTCCACTTCCCCGCTCTCTCCTCCTGCCCTTTCTCCCTCATCCCCCCTCTCTGCTGCTGCTGCTCGAGCACCTTCCCCTGCCTGCTGTGCGCTCTCTGCTGCTACCCCACTGCTTGCCCCTCCATCTGCATCTACCCGTGCCTCACCTCCTCCCCCCTGCCCTTCACCTTCCCCCAAGCCCTGCTCCCCCAATTCCTGCTCCCCCAATCCCTGTTCCCCCAGTCCTTGCAATCCCTGCTGCCCCAACCCTTGAAATCCTTGCAACCGCTCCTGACCACCCCTCTCCTCCAATCTCCCGCCCCCAACCCCGCCCACCCCTGCCACGCCCTCCCAGACCCCCTGCCCTGGCAGCATCCTCCCCGCGTCGTGCGCCCGGGCCACCACGCCAGCCATTTCCTGCTGGCTCCCCCGCCTCACCCTCTCCCCCGCGCTCCTGATCCCCTGCACCAGCGCGCCCTGCCGCGCGGACAGGATGTAGAGGCCTAGGAGCGCGGACAGGAGGAGCAGGAGCAGGAGAGGGATGAGCAGGAGCGGGTGGATGCGGCACCAGCGGTGGTGGGAGCGGCGGCGCTTGCGACTGGGGGAGGAGGAGGGGGAGGTTGGAGAGTCAAGGTGCGCTGTGAAGACGGACGCCAGGGAACGGCCTCGAGGAAACAGCCATTTCAGAAACCCCCTCCCTCGGCTTCCTCTCGCTTTTCCTCCCGCTGTTCCAGGTGTCTTTCCTCCTGCCTTTCCGCCCTCTCCGTCTCTCCCTGCTGCTGCCGACCCTCCTCCAGTACCTTGCTTGGCTGGATCGTGAACTGGCTCAAGACCAAGTCTCTCTAGACCAGCACGGGCCGACCCAGGCGTGTCCCTCCCACTCTCACTCCCTGTCTCATCCCCCTCCCCCATGAAAAACCCACTCCCCACCACCTCATACTCCACTCCCTCCCCTTCGGCCTCCACTCCCCCCACAGGGGTTATGCTTCCCCCCATCCACTCCCACACTCCCTCCGCTACAGGAGCCACCGTTTTAACCACACTCGTGTCCCTCAACGCGCCTAGAACACGGCCTATGCTGAAACCGAAAGACAGAGCAGAAAAACGGGCCCTAGAGGAGTCATCAGGGGTGTCTTGATCTTCTGCCCCCCCCGGCTTGCCCTGCTGCTTGCTGCTAGTGGCGTCGCTGCTGTCAAAGTCGACAGTCAAGGGAGGGACGGCTCGTCTCCGCATGTGGGGTGCACCACCTGAGTCTGCAGAAGGAAGGGCTGCTGAGGGGACAGCTGTTGTCGTGGGGACTGCTCCTGATGGTGGGACTGCAGCTGCGGAGATCACTCGTGCTGGTTGGACTGCTGCTGCTGCTGGGACGGCTGTTGCTGCAGAAAATACTGCTTCCGTGGAGACTGCTGCCGCTGCTGGTGGCGCTGCTGCTGCAGTTGAACTTGTAGTTACAGCTGGCGTTGCTGCCTTTGTGGAAACCGTTGCTGCTGTTGAGGCTGCTGCTGCAGGCGGGGCTGTTGCTGCTGCTGGGGCGGCTACTGCTGTTGAGCTGGCTGTTACTGCAGGGATTGCTGCTTCTGCAGAGGCCGCTGCTGCTGATGAGGCGGCTGCTGCTGCCAGGAGTGCTGTCTCTGCGGTTAAGTTGGCTGTTACTGCTGGGGTTGCTACTTCTGCAGAGACAGCTGCTGCTGACGTGGCGGCTGCTGCTGAGACTGCTGTCGCGAGTGCTGCCTCTGCTGTTGAGACCATCATTCCTGTGGGAACCACTTGAATCATCATTGCTGTAGGTTCACCGGTTGATGCCACAGATGCAGATGCTGCAGCTGCTGCTATTGCCGAAGCTACTGGCTCCAATGCTGTTGCTCTTGGCTCCACTGGCGATTCCTCTGAGCCAGCTGCTGCTGCTGCTGCTGCGTCGGGTGCTACAGCAGCCTCTGCCGTCGGTCGTGACAACCCGCCTGTTAGCGACGTCGCTGTTGCTGTAGAAGCCGTCGATGACGGAGGCGACTCGAGCATTGGCTCCGACGCTGCTGATGTAGCCGTCGTCGCATTAGAGCCGATTTGAGCACCGGTACTACCATTGTCAGGCACCCTGTCAGATTCATTAGATAACGCTGTTTCCATCCTTCCATTGCCTTCATCGACAGAAGCGGAGGTATCATTGCCTATCGGTCCTGCAGGCTCGGAGCGTCCTGCTTCAAGACTGGTTTCGGATTCCAGCGCTGGCGGCTCTCCTCCCGTTGTCTCGCGACCAGGAAACCTTTGTGCCGCTGCTCCCCCTCCTGCCTGCTCCGCTCTACCTGTGCCTAATCCTGGTGGCTTTTCACCTGACTCCTGAGTTGACTCACAGGTTGTTTCGTCTCTGCTCGAATCAGCGGCGCTTGGGAATTCACCTACAGACGCAACGGCAGCACTGCTGGCGCTAGCAGCAGCAGCAGAATCAGCATTCTCCTCTCGACCAGTCACCATGACTTTACGAGCGGGCCTTGTTTGCTGTGACAATATCCAGCACTGTTTACAATGTCCCTACACTACGGGCTCAGCGCCTTAGCTTATCGATGCGACCCCATGAAAAAACGTTCGACGCGTATCCTTGTGTCAGAAATCTCCCCGCATTATGCAACTGGCAACCTTGCTCGTGAGGACTTGTCAGGAGCTCAACTTTCTCCGCTGGTTTGCTTCTCCATGACTAGGTGCAGTGGTGACGATCTCAGGGTAGTTGGGATGTGAATGCGACTTTCAGGTTTTCCGCGCCAAGAAGTGAAACTCGACTTTGCGATAAGCTTGATTTCGCCGAGCTTCGTAAATGTTTTCGCGTACCCCAAAAAAAAATGAGTACCTACAATGTATCTTTCATTTCTTCAGAGTTTGAGTTGCACTGTAGGACAACAGCCTGAGAATATGAATTACAGGGTAATAATATAGCAGTATAAGTATCCGTGCCAACCACCACTGATCCATGTGGTGCCTTCTATGGATACCATTGTGTGCATGCTTTTTCTCAGTGTGTTCATTTTCTTTTATTACACACTTTCAGAAAAAATCTTGATTCTTCTCTGTTCTATTGACAGCTTTCCTCTCAGAGTAGAAAATTCGACTAAGCAAGGGCATACACGGTGCTATATGAGTTGTGTTGTGGATTGTACTCCCTAAAAGCACATACCTGTCTAGCCTATAACTAGACATACATTACAAATGTATAAGTTGACACACCCCCTAGGCTGGACAAGGGGCAGTGCTTAGCAAGAGACACACAGCTCAGAGTGGCACTACTAGTCCAACCTCTGAGGCAAGGGTCTGAAGACCAATCAGCAAGAGTACAAACTAAACAAGAGTACCACATGACGGCACTACTAGTCCATCCACTGGAATAAGAGCCACAAAGCCAGTGAAGATAATATAAGGAGTAGTACACAACTAGGGTCCTAGCAAGTGAGGAGCTACAGGAACTAGACCAAGATGTACACAGTGTTGCTGATAATCTTTATGCGCAGGCGCCTTAGTAAAGATATCGGCTGTGTGGGCACCGAAGGCCAAATGTACTACGCGGGCCTGGCGGCATTGCTGTAGCTCGCGCGGGAGGAAGTACCACAGCTAGAAGTGCTTTGCTCAGCATACAGGACCCGGGCAGAGCTAGGCCGCTCACTTAAGTCTGTGAGCAGGAACGTCAGCCAGCGGAGTTCTTGTGATGCCATGGCATCAGCGTATATCTCAGCCTCACAGCTAGACTGTGCAACAAACGACGAGCGGGTGGACCTCAACGAGATAGCGCCTGCACCAAGGCTAAAATAGTAGCCTTGAGAGGACCTGAGCGTCTCAGCGTCGTTCGCCCACGAAGCGTATGTGTGCCATGTGAGAACCACTGGTCTGTGTCCACCCAGTAGTAGCCCCATGTCCGATGTATTTCCTAGATAACGCAAAACCCTCTTAGCGGTCGACCAGAACTGGGGTCTGTCTCTGCTTGTCGCCACAAAGCGAGCCAGGATAATAAGAGGGTATGCGAGATCTGAACGAATGCAAGTCATCAGGTACATGAGGCAGCACACCATCTCTGCATACGGGCCACTGAGCTCAACTGACTCGCCAGGAACTAGAGTCGAGAGCCTGTCATCTAGTGTCAGAGGTGTTGGCTGTGTGGAGGAGAACTGGAGACCGAACCTCTGATGGACCTGGCGCACCAAGTATGACTGTGTGAGAGTGATGGTGTGCGTTGCTCTGTCCCTGTAGATCTGCAAACCAAGGTAGCGGCGCAGCTCTCTTAGGCCAGTGAAGATGTGTCTCGTCGGCAACTCAGCCTTCACGGAGGCCTGTGCGTCTCTGTCTGTAGTAGCGAATACCGGGTCGTATGCATAGAATAGCATGTAGAACGGACTCTGGCCTGAGCGAACGAAGAGCGAAGGGTCAGCAGAGGACGGGAAAAACTGCAGGTCTGCTAATATAACACGAAGTGTGCCGTGCCACTCACGAGGCGCCTGCCGTAGACTGTAAACCGGGTGCAGGAGGAGCCACTTAGTCCTATGAGGGAAAGTGCCAGAGAAGACTGGTGGACGGCGTAGGTAGACCTGCTCGTGCAGACTGCCCTTGAAAAACGTTATGGAGAAGCCGAGGGAGTGCAGCTCGCAGTCGCACTGTGCTGCTACGTAAAGCATCGCGCGAAGACTGGTCAACTTCGGGGTCGGGGTGTTTGGGTCACCCTCTGGGGCTAGCAGCATGGAGCAGAGATAAGGAGTGGCCTCGTACTAGGAAAGCTAGCTCGTAGTGCCTGCCCTCTATGACGTCACTACCAAGGGCAGGAGCACCCCCGACGGATGGAGGACGGGCAGGGTCAGAGACAAGAGCATTGGTGTCACAGGATCGAATATGTCGAGGAAAGGGTTGCACTATCGATCAGTACAAGGCGCTTTTATACTACAAAAGTACATCGGGTGACCAGATTTATCCTATCCCAAGGGAATAGACCCTTCTAGAAAATAGAATCACTATGCGTATAGCCGCGCGAGGCTATTGGCTTTCAGGGATTACGGCAGGATTACGCTAGCGTGCCAGTACATCCCGAGCCTGGTCGGTGATATAATGATAATAACAGGATAAGCCAAAGGTTTATGGAAAATAATGAATAGGAATCCAAATGGAATGAGATAAAGACCAAATGAATCAGGATAAAAAGAGGAATGAAATGGAAATGGAAAAGGAATATGGAAAGGAGAAAGGAATGGAACGGGGCCGTACTCTCACACTTCCCCCCCTCAAAGCTGGATGGTAGACGTAACACCCTGCTTGACAAGGTAGTCGTGAAGAGGACGACGAGCGTGGTCCATCTCGGATTCAGAGACCCAGCTATCCTCTGAAAAATCATAACCCTTCCAACGGATGAGAAGCTCCACGTTGCCATTCCGTCGATGGCGGTGAGCAAGCATGGACTCGACCTCGTACTCGGGTTCATCATGGACGAGGACGGGTGGCGGCAGCGGCGGTTGGCATCAAGAGAAGACCGTCTTGGGATCTCGGTAGGGCTTCAAGAGTTGGACATGGAAGGCGTTGTGAATCTTCCAGATAGGTAGCAGGCGTAAGCGGAAGGTAACAGGAGTGACATGTGCTTCAACGAGGAAAGGCCCGCAGAAGCGAGGTCACAGTTTGAATGGGAGATGGCTGATGTCAAGATTGCGTGTGTCGAGCAGTACTCGGTCTCCCACGGTGATGGTGTGGTCTGTGCGGTGGCGATCGGCCTGACGCTTCTGTTGTTGCTGAATGTCGAGAAGGCGCTTGTGGGTCCGATCCCAAAGTTTGTGCATGGTCGTGATGAAATCATGAGCGGGTTGGACTGTGGCTGGTTTGTTTGGCTGTTGAGGTGTGAGTGGGTGGCGTCAATCCAGTAGCGGCGTGAGTAGCTTTGTTGTAGGCAAACTCCAGTACGGATAGATGCAAGTCCCATTTGGAGATTTCGTCCTTGCAGCTGCTTGGAGTAGTTGCTCTACAATTTGGTTAAGACGCTCAGTCTGGCCGTCTGTCTGTGGATGGTATGCAGATGACAGGGTGAGTCGGGTCCCGAGCAGAGACATCAGTTCTGTAAGAGTACGACCCCGTTACACCACTTGTCCCTTTTCTTATTTCCTTCCTCTTCCATTTCACTTTTTATCCCATCTCATTTGGTTTCCTATTCTCTATTTTCCATTAACCTTTGGTTTATCCTGCTATTATAATTATATCACCGACCAGGCTTGGGATGTACTGGTGTGCTATATCTAGCGTCATCCTGTTGTAATCCCTTAAAGCCAATAGCCTCGCGTGGCTATACGCAGGGTGATTCTATCTTCTGGAAGGGTCTATTCCCTTAGGATAAGATAAACCTGGTTACCTGATGTACTCTGGAAGTATAAAAGCGCCTTGTACTGATCTATAGTGCAACCTTTCCTCGAGACATTCGATCCTGTGACACTTGGTAATCAGAGCTTTTCTCCCTCGGCCGCGCTCAGCTAAGCAGCAGCAGCGGGGATCCTGCCTTGAAAAACCGCCGGGGGCGACCAATTCGACGCCGATTCTGGTAAGCACCAGATCCGCGCTTTTTTGAATTACCCCCCCCCGCGCATGTTTTGAACAGGATGACAACCTTCGACAACGCCGAGGTTACCCAGCAGCTCTTCGCGCGCATCGCAGCCCTTCAGGAGGAGATGCGAGCGGATCGCGAAGCATGGCGAAACGAGTTCAAGCGAGTAACTCGACTCGCCAGAGCGCAGCACGACTCGACAACGGCGACGACGCAGCAGTCGCAGCAGTTTCTCGAGGCTCCGAAGCCGCTCCCACCTGAGCCGTTCGATCCGAGCGATCAAAACTCCGACGTCCGCGGATGGATCGCCGGGATGGAGATCTACTTCGCAGCCGTCGGATGGAGCTCGCCAGTCTGGGATGGTCAACGCGTACGACTCGCGGCGACACTTATACAAGGGCCGGCACTCGAGTGGATTGGCGGCAACAGTACTTTCATCCACGGTGAAGCCACGTGGTAGCAGTTCCGCGCCGACCCGCTGAAACGATTCGAGCCGATAAATTCGAGTTTCCTTGCCCGGGAAAAAATTCATCGACATCGACAGTTCGGGAGTGTAGCACAGTACACGCAGCAGATGGAGGAATTCTATAACCGAATTCCCGATCTGACCGAAGGGGAAAAAGTACTGTCGTACCTCGCCGGGCTGAAGACCGAAGTCAAACGACAAGTGGCAGCATCAAACTACGCGAGCTACAGTGACGTCGTTTCGGCAGCGGAGCGCTTCGACATGGTCAACGCCGGGACACGACGGACGCACGTCGGCAGTACGCGACAGGGCGACCGCTCGGCTCACACTACGTTCGCCAACCCGATGGAAGTCGACAGGTTCGAAGGGCGGCCACGTCCGAAAAACACCAACTACACGTGTGATTTTTGCGGGGTGCCGGGTCATCGAATCTTCGACTGCAACAAAATGAAAACCGCACGCGCTGAGTATCGGGCACGCAATAGTGGCAGAATTCCTTCAGCCAATCAGAAGCCAAAAAACGGGACTCGCCAGTTATTGCGGATCTAGCTGGGGAAAAAGAAAAGATCCGGAAGCGGCCGCGGGATTCCGGGAAAATCAACTCCGACGAAGCTGATTCGACGCAAGAAGGAGGAAATGATGGGGGAAAATCTCCACCCCACGACCAGTCTTCGCCAGGGAAATTCGCCGAGGAAAAAAACGACTCTGCCGAGACAGGGAAACTCCTTGAAGACCCCTGAAATTATAAGGATTCGTTTAAGTTATCTTATAAAGATGCTTTAATGAAAGCTTATGATTCTCGAGGGGCTAGAGCCTTGGAGAAAATTTGGGAAGGACTCCAAAAGAAGCAAAAAACTGTGGAGATTATACCGGTACCGGACAACTTGGGGAAAAAATTAAGGAGTGTGGAAAGAAGCCGACCTTTCTACGGAGTCAACGTCCTCTCCCGACACCAGCCCACAACGACCACCCGTTCCCCAGGGAAGATGTCGGTGGAGCTGAAGCAGCTCAAGAGGAAGCAGGTGGTCTACAAAAAGCTGCAACCACCCCGAACTCCTCCTCCGGATGCATCCAGTTCTTCGGCATCAACGACACGCACAGTCGTCAAAGAAACTCCGAGCCCTGGAGAAGAGCCTTTCTCCAAGCAGCCTCGGCCAGCTGCCAGCTCAGGAGTAGGAAGCAACGAATATTGGGATGTACCCTATGACCCAATCAATGAAACTATCTTTGGGTACTCCGAGCAACGCCTGCCCCTCGTGCTCGAGGTCATCTGCAAAGGACGACGCCTCCAAGCACTCGTGGACAGCGGAGCATCGCACACCGTCTGCCACAAGGCAGTAATCGACCGACTTCGGGAAGAGTACAAGTCTTCAGGATTCTCTGCAACGATGGTGGACGGCAGCAAATTACCAGTACACGGCGAAGCAGTGCTACACCTACAAATCGGACCACTGCGCTGGAGACCTGCACTCCCCATCATCAACATCAAAGGGCTTGACTTGATATCGGGCGAGACTTCCTAAAAAGATTCAACCCCGAGATCAACTGGGTAAACCGCACCGCAAGCATCTACAACAATGGACGGAGAGTACAGCTACCCAACTGGGACGATACAGGAGACATCCCAGTGGAGACACTCGCACGATTCGAGAAGGACGTGAAGCGAATCGACACCGGGTTCCTGGCGATAGCAACATAGGTGGAGAACGACGGAGAGAAGACCTCGGAAACTCCTGGAAAGATCAAGGAATTATTGAAGGAGTTCCAAGACATTCTTCCTGACGATCTTCCGAACGAGCTACCGCCATACCGCACACATCAACACAAGATCATGGAGGAACCAGGTTCGAAGCCGACCTTCCGAGCACCATATCGGCTCAGCCCTACGGAGCTGACCGACATGAAAAAACAGATCGAGTATCTCCTAGCCAAAGGACTCATCCGACCATCTACTTCGCCATACGGTGCCCCAGTGCTCTTCACACTGAAACCGGACGGAAGCCTGCGCATGTGCATCGACTACCGAGCTCTTAACAAGCAGACAATCAAGAATAAATATCCGATACCGCGGATCGATGACCTGCTTGACCAGCTTCGGGGAGCTACGGTATTTTCCAAACTGGATTTACCGTCCGGATACTGGCAGATACGGATGGCGGACAACTCTATCCACAAAACTGCTTTCCGAACTCGGTATGGATCGTACGAGTATTTGGTAATGCCGTTCGGACTCACCAACGCACCGGCAACGTTCCAAGCTGAAATGAACCACATTCTACGACCACTTTTGGACGAATGTGTGGTGGTGTAACTGGACGACATCCTCATCTACTCGCGCGGCATGAAGCAACACGTCGAACACTTGCGACGCGTCTTCGAAATTCTTCGACGAGAACGGTTTTACCTCAAACTGTCCAAGAGCGAATTCGCCCTTGAGAAGGTACAGTTCCTAGGACACATGGTGAGCGCTCAAGGAGTTCACGTCGACCCCAAGAAAATTGAAGCCGTACGTACGTGGAAGACACCCGAGAACGTGAAAGAGTTGCAGCAGTTCCTAGGCTTCGCTAATTACTACAACTGGTTTGTGCCACAGTATGCGAAACTCGCAGCACCACTTACGAATCTGCTGAAAAAGAACGCGCCCTACAACTGGGAGTCGAAGCACCAGGAAGCCGTGGAGCAGCTGAAACAAGCACTCACGTCCGCACCGGTACTCGTCTTGCCAGATCCCGAACGCGACTACGTCATCGAAGCTGACGCCAGTGACCAGGCAGTGGGAGCAGTCTTGATGCAAGACCAAGGGAATGGACTGCAACCAATTGCCTACCTCAGCAAGAAACTGCACGGGGCAGAACTAAACTACCCGATATACGACAAAGAGGCCCTTGCCATCGTCATCGCCTTCAAAGCGTGGAGATGCTATCTCGAAGGACGAAGAACAACCATCTACACCGACCACTGCAGCCTGAAATACTTGAAGACACAACCCAACCTTTCTAGGCGGCAGGTCCGGTGGATCGACTTCCTCGAGACACACTTCCACTATGACATCGTATACAAGCCCAGCCACAAAAACAAAGCAGACGCCCTCAGCCGGCCTGCACACGTTGCGGCCATTCAAATCGAAGGGATGAACCCACTCCTCAAGGGACTCTTCACACACGGGTACGCCATCGACCCCGAAATTCCCTTGGCAGAAAAGCGACATCTGCTACAGTGGGACAGTGACATCGTGTACCGGAAAGGATCAACAAAAATCTGGGTACCCAATTACCCTCCTTTGCGCCAGTTACTACTCGAAGAATACCACGACGTCCTATACGCCGGACACTTCGGTAGCAACAAGACGCTGACCGGTATCGCAAAACACTACTACTGGCCCCACTTGGCAGAGGATGTTCAGAAGTTCGTCACCTCGTGTCATACATGTCAGCGGATGAAGAGCAGCAAGCAGAAAAAGGCGGGACTACTGCAGCCTCTTCCTGTCCCAGAACAGCCATTGCAAGTGGTTAGCCTGGACTTCATTACCGGGTTACCACCTACCACCAGTGGTCATGACGCAATCCTTGTCGTCATCGACAAGTTCTCCAAAATGGGACACTTCATCCCGACACACACGACGGCGCGCACCGAAGAGACAGCACAACTCTTCGTTCGTTACATCATCTCACAGCATGGCATTCCAACCACACTCATCTCCGACCGAGACCCCAAGTTCACCAGCAAGTTTTGGAAGGAACTTATGTCTCTACTCGGGACCAAACTCGCCATATCATCCGCTTACCATCCGCAGACAGACGGATAGACCGAGCGCCTCAACCAAATTGTTGAGCAACTCCTCCGAGCTGCCTGCAAGGACGAGATCTCCAAATGGGACTTGCACCTGCCCGTTCTAGAGTTTGCTTACAACAATGCTACACATGCCACTATTGGCCAGACACCGTTCTTCCTCTGCTACGGACGCCACCCACTCACACCACAGAAACCCACAACATCCGCAACAGTCCAACCTGCGCATGATTTCATCACAACCATGCATCAACTTTGGGATCGGACCCATAAGCGCCTCCTCGACATTCAGCAGCAACAAAAGCGCCAGGCCGATCGCCATCGCAACGACCACACCATCACGGTGGGCGACCAGGTGCTTCTTGACACCCGCAACCTGGACATCAGCCACCTCTCTTCTAAACTACGACCTCGCTTCTACGGGCCTTTCCTCGTTGAAGCACAAGTCACTCCTGTTACCTTCCGCTTACACCTACCAGCTACTTGGAAGATTCACAACGCCTTCCATGTCCAACTTCTGAAGCCCTATTGGGATCCGAACACGATCTTCGTCGGACGCCAACCACCGCTGCCGCCGCCCGTCCTCATCCAGAATGAACCCGAGTACGAGGTCGAGTCCGTGCTTGCACACCGCCGTCGTCGGAATGGCGTCGTGGAGCTTCTCATCCGTTGGAAGGGTTATGATCCTTCTGAGGACAGCTGGGTCCCTGAGTCCGACATGGGTAACGCTCGTCGTCCTCTGCATGACTACCTGGTCAAGCAGGGTGTTACTTCTACCACCCAGCTTTGAGGGGGGGAAGTGTGAGAGTACGACCCCGTTACACCACTTGTCCCTTTTCTTCTTTCCTTCCTCTTCCATTTCTCTTTTTATCCCATCTCATTTGGTTTCCTATTCTCCATTGTCCATTAACCTTTGGTTTATCCTGCTATTATAGTTATATCACCGACCAGGCTTGGGATGTACTGGTGCGCTATATCTAGCGTCATCCTGCCGTAATCCCTTAAAGCCAATAGCCTCGCGTGGCTATACGCAGGGTGATTCTATCTTCTAGAAGGGTCTATTCTCTTAGGATAAGATAAACCAGCGCCTTGTACTGATCGATAGTGCAACCTTTCCTCGAGACATTCGATCGTGTAACACGGGGAGTCTAAGCTAGGCACACCTACACTAGGCAACAAGGGGTAATAAGAAGGAAGCACACTAGAGTCATCAGCATACATCACATGCAAGGCAGTAACAATATCATTCATGTCCATATCAAAGATCGGGACGCTACGACGAAGCAAGCTGTGCCAGTCTGGGAGCTCGGGCGATGGGCCAAAGCGCTGACAAAACAGGTCGTCTAGGCGACGGAAACAACGGACGGAGGTGTGACCGATCTTATTGCGAACGAAGCCACGGCGAGGACCGGTCTGGAGCTGGTACTGACAGCGCGCGTCACCCGAACCACCACCCGGCAGCCTACCACGTGCACGACCACCACGTCCAGCACCACCACCAACGCCAGGCCACCCGGGCGGGAGACCACTCGCCCGCCTTGGCTGCTGTGGCTGCGGTGGCGGATGCGGCTGGTGCGAGGACTGCTGCAGCGACTGGCGCGTGTCCGGCTGCAACACCTGCGGCTGCTGAGACGGATGCTCGGCTGCACCTGTCAGGGTCCCCTCGTCCGCGCCACCACCAGGTAACCCAACTCCACCACCACTTACACCTGAACCCCAACCCCCTCCGCCGTGCCCAGCCGTGGGGCGGCGACCCTTCCCCGAACGGACCTGTGCTGCAGCGATTGTCTTAGCCACAGCAGCAGAACCGTCGGAGAAGGTGCACTAAGCGGGGGCACAACCCTGAAAGATAGGGACCGGCACAGTACCGCTAGTCTGGGCGATAGAGCGGTGGCGGGCCTCTATGGCGGACAGGGTGTCAACAAAGTCAGTGAGGGTGAGGTCTCCGGGGTGGACGCTAAGGAAGCGGTCGCGGGCAGTGGCAAGGCAGTCAGGGAGGCGGGTGGCCAGCAGGTAGAGAGCAGAGCAGAGGGGCGGTTGGTGAGCGCGAAGCTGTGTGTCAATGCAGGCAGCGCGCCAGGTCTCGTCTATAGTGGGCAGGTGGGCGGTCAGATCAGCGACAGTGGGAAACGACGCAAGGTTAGGGAAGAGCATGGGAAGGATCAGGCGACCTTCCGAGGTAGCAGGTGGGGTGGAATAGCGCTGGACAACAGCATCTAGAAAAGCCTGGGCAGTGGTGACAGACCTAAAGCGAGGGCGCTCAGACAGGGGGAGGGCATGGCTGATGGCAAGCTGTGCGACAGTATCACGCGACAGCCAGCCGGAGCGAACAAGGGCAGCGGCCGCAGCGGACTCACGCTCAGCAGACGAGGGGTCAGCGGGCAGCGCAGCAGGGGGGTCAGGGCAGGGGAGCGTACCGTCAAGATGGACAGACAGCGAGTGGCCATCCTGCCGCTGACCAGTTAGGTGGCGGCGGAGGTCAGCCAGCCACGCCTCAAACTCAATCGGCTGGCCCTCAGCATCAAAGCGAAGCACCTCCGCCATCAGGAACGACGCAGGGCGGTATAGAGCGTTGCAGTGCGGCGCCGTGTGGTGTAATGCGGTACAGTGCGGTGCAGTGCGATGCAGAGCGGTGAAGCGAATGCGGGGCCGGCGACGACGGCGGACGCTAGGGGCCGGCCGGCAGACGGCGGGCGCGAGGGGCCGGCGACGACGGCGGACGCTAGGGGGCGGCCGGCGGACGGCGGACGCAAGGGGCCGGCGACGACGGCAGACGCTAGGGGCCGACCGGCGGACGGCGGACGCGAGGGGCCGGCGACGACGGGGAACGCTAGGGGCCGGCCGGCGAACGGCGGACGGCGGACGCGAGGGGCCGGCTTGGGGCGGGCACGGGGCCGACGGGGGGCGGGCACGAGGGGCCGGTAAGGAGCGGGCACGAAGGGGCCGGCTAGGAGCGGGCACGGCGGCACGAGGAGCCGGCAAGGAGAGGGCGCGACGGCTCAGGGGAGGAACGGCCAGGACAGGCGCGGTGGCGAGAAGGGGCCGGCTAGGGGCAGGCGCGACGGTGAGCAGGGCAGGCTAGGACGGGCGCGACAGCACACGGGGCCGGCTAGGGATGTACTCAACGGCGCAGGGGGCCGGGTAGGACGATCGCGACGGCTGCTAGGAACGGCCACGATGACTAGGAACGGCCGCGACGGTGGCTAAGGACGACCGCGACGGCTAGGAATGGCCGCGAGAACGGCTAGGAACGACTGCGACGGCGGCTAGGAGCATTCGCGACGGCTAGGAATGGCCGCGATGGCGGCTAGGAACGGTCGCGACGGCTAGGAAAGACCGCGACGGCGGCTAGGAACGATCGCGACGACGGCTAGGAACGTTTGCGACGGCTAGGAACGGCCGCGAGACGACTAGGGACAGCCGCGACGGCTAGGAACGGTCACGACAGCGTCTAGGAACGGCCGCGACGGTAGCTGGGAACGGGCGAGACGTCAGCAAGGGACGGGCGCGACGGCTAGGGGCGGGCGTGACAGCGGCTAGGGCCTAGGGCGGAAGCATGGGCGGGCTAGGGGGGGGGCGAACCTACTATGATACCATATCAGAATGAGTAGTTGAGTAGAACATAAGGATACGGGGGTATATAGATTAGGGGTTGTACCCTCTAAGGCACAATCCAGTAGAATCTACTGTAACTACATAAGTTACATTTGACAACAGGGTGCACTTACTCGCTAATTAACAAGCCCTTTCAACTCAATGGTTAGTGGTATCAGAGCCAAGAGACTCGGATTTAATTCCCAGTTCCAGTGCTGCAGAGATGTTTGTGTCCTCCGCCCATCCCAGCGAGGGAGGGTGTCGAGAGACCCGCTACGGTTGCCCTTGAGATCCTACGGGAAGGGCCACATGCCTCTATGCCTGGGGGGTTACGGGCGTACTTACTCGCTATTTAACAAGCCCTTTTAACTCAGTGGTTAGTGACTGAGTTTTGACAGTTGAAGTGAACCACATGTTTAGGGTGGCCAGGATCTAGAGTTGGTGGAACCAAGAATAATATCAGGAATGCATAAGTGGTAACTGTCAAACATAAGTGGTCGTTGCGCCCCTCCTTGGCCCCGTAGTGCCCCTCCTGGGCCACCGTCACGCCTGCAGGCCCCGTCGCACCCGCCCGGCCCCGTCGCACCGGCCCGGCCCCTTCGCACCCGCCCGGCCCTGTCGCACCCGCCCGGCCCCGTCGCGCCCGCCCGGCCCCGTCGCCCTCGCCTGGCCCTGTCACACCTGCCCGCCCCCGTCGCGCCCGCCCGGCCCCGTCGCACCCGCCCGGCCCCGTTGCACCGGCCCGGCCCCGTCGCACCCGCCCGGCCCCGTTGCGCCCTGCCCGGCCCCGCCGCGTCTGCCGGGCCCCGCTGCATCGGCCCGGCCCCTGCGCTCATCCCTGCCCTGGCCCCTTCATCCTCACTGGTACGGTCCCCCCCCCCCCCCCCTCCCTGCACCGCCCTGCTTCGCACTGCACTGCCCTGCACCGCACTGCACCGCCCTGCACCACCCCGCACCGCACTGCACCGCCCTGCACCGCCCCGCACCGCACTGCACTGCCCTGCCCCGCACTACACTGCCCTGCACTGCTCTGCTTTGCACTGCACTTCACTGCACCGTACTGTCCCGTCCTGCACTGCCCCTGATGGCGGCGGAGCTTCGCTTCGACGCTGAAGGCCAGCCTCTGGAGTTCGAGGCGTGGCTTGCCGACCTCCGGCGCCAACTCACTGGCCAGCGGCAGGATGGTGAACCGCTTTCCGCACACCTTGACGGTACGCTCCCCTGCCCAGACCCCCCTGCTATTCTGCCCGCTGACTCCCCACCCACTGAGCGCGAGTCTACTGCTGCCACTGCCCGTGCGCGCTCTGTCTGGCTTTCTCGCGATGCTGTCGCCCAGCTTGCCATTAGCAACGCCCTTCCCCCGTCCGAGCGCCCTCGCTTTAGGTCCCTCACTACTGCTCAGGCATACTTAGATGCTGCCATCAAGCGCTATTCCACCCCTCCGGCTGCCTCGGTGGGTTGCCTGATCCTCCCGATGCTCTTTCCTGACCTTGCATCTTTCCCCACTGTCTCTGACCTCGCTGCCCACCTGCACTCGATAGATGAGACCTGGCGCGCTGCCTGCACTGACGCACAGCTTAGAGCCCACCAGCCGCCCATTACCTCTACCCTTTACCTGCTTGCCACCCGCCTCCCTGACCGCCTTGCTGTCGCCCGCGACCGCTTCCTTAGCATTCACCCCGCAGACCTCACCCTCACTGACTTTGTAGACACCTTAACTGTGATTGAGACCCGCCACCGCTCCATCGCCCAGGCGAGCGGTACCGTGCCGGTCCCTATCTTTCAGGGTTGTGCCCCCGCTCAGTGTACCTTCTCCGACGGCTCTGCCGCAGTGGCTGAGACTGCTGCTGCAGCGCAGTTTCGTTCGGGGAAGGGCCGCCGCCCCAAGGTTGGGCGCGGCGGAGGAGGCGGGGGTGCGGGAGGGGGTGGTGGTGGAGTCGGTTCGTCTGGTGCTGGAGCGGACGAGGGGACCCTGCCCAGTCCAGCTGAGCCGCCGCCCCTGCAGTTGCAGCAGCCGCAGCAGCCGCCGCAGTCGCAGCCTTCGCAGCAGCCGCAGCAGCCGTCGCAGACGCGGCAGACGAGTGTCCTCCCGCCCGGGTGGCCCGGCGCTGGCGGTGGCCGGGCGCGTGGTGGTGTGCCGAGTGGTGGCTCTGGAGGCGTGCGTTGTCAGTACCAGATCCAGACCGGTCCTCGCCGCGGCTTCGTTTGCGGTAAGATCGGTCACTCCACTCCCCGCTGTTTTCGTCGCCTGGACGACCTCTTTCGTCAGCGCTTCGGCCCATCGCCAGACCTCCCGGACTGGCACAGTTTGCTTAGTCGTAAGATTCAGATTTTTGACATGGACATGGATGCCATTGTTTCTGCTCTGCATGTGATGTATGCTGATGACTCTAGTGTGCTTCCCGCTTATTACTTACTGTCGGCTAGTGTAGGTGTGCCTAGCTTAGCCTCCCCTGCTGCGTCAGGCGTAGGATCCCCTGCTTTGTGTAGTCTTGGTGCTTCCGCCGTCGTTCCGTTGCCAGACGCCTCTGCTTCGCTTTCCTTCACCTTGGACTCTGGCGCTTCCCGATGTTTCTTCCGCGACTTCACCACCCTGACGCCGCTTCCTGTTCCTGCTGCCGTTTCTCTTGCTGACCCCTCCGGCGGTCCGGTAGTCGCCCGCAGTTCCACCACCCTTCCCTGTCCGGCGGTTCCTTCGGACACTCTCACAGGTCTGCATCTCCCCTCGTTCTCCAGGAACCTAGTTGGTGTCGGCTGCCTCCAGGACCTTGGCGTCACCACTACGTTCCCTGGTCACGAGCGGTATGCTGTCTGTACCGAGGCCGCCACTGGTGCCCCCCTGTCCACGTTCCCCTGGGACCCGGTGTCCGACCTGTTCACTCTGGACACCGTGACCCCCCCGGCTGGAGCGCTCACCCAGGTTGCTGCTGCCTGCTCCTGTCGGTCCCTCACTCACCCGACTCTCCTTTGGCACCACCGCCTAGGTCACCCTGCGCTCCCGCGTCTGCGTCACATGTCCCAGCACGGTCTTGTCCTTGGTCTCCCAGGTTCTCTCCCCACGTTTCCCTCCTCCCCAGCCCCACCTTGCACGCCTTGTGTCGAGGGTCGGCTTCGCCGTGCCCCTCACTCCTCCTCGTTTCCCCCTACCGCCGCACCGCTGCAGACTCTACACATGGACGTCTGGGGCCCCGCCCCCGTCCCTGGGCCGCGTCGAGAGCGCTACTTCCTTGTGCTTGTCGACGACTTCACTCGTTACACCACAGTCTTTCCCCTGGAGCGCAAGGCCGACGTGCCTGGCGCTCTCATCCCCTGGCTTGTCTCTGCGCGTGTCCACCGCGGTCTCCCTGTCTTGCGTCTTCACTCCGACCGTGGTGGCGAGTTTGCCTCAGGTGTCCTTGGTCGCTTTTGTCGTGCGGAGGGCATCACCCAGACGTTCACCCTACCGGACTCCCCACAGCAGAATGGGGTCGCTGAGCGACGCATCGGTTTGGTCATGGAGGTGGCTCGCACCTCCATGATCCATGCCGGTGCACCCCATTTTCTGTGGCCGTTCGCTGTGCGCTACGCTTCTCACCAGCTTAACTTGTGGCCGCACCCTCAGCAGCCGCAGGTTTCGCCGACCCGTCTTTGGACTGGGTCTTCTGGTGACGCGTCTGCGTTCCACGTCTGGGGCTGCCTTGCTCACGTCCGTGCCTCCGGCACGGACAAGCTCACTGCCCGCACCCTTCCCTGTGTCTTCCTCGGTTTTCCCCTTGACGCGTCCGACTGGCACTTTTACCACCCACCGTCTCACCGCTTCTTTCACTCTCGCGACGTCACATTTAACGAGTCCGTCTCCTACTACCGTCGCTTCCCCCACCGCGGTCCCCCGGTTACCCCCCCCTGTTCCTGGTCACTCCTTCCCCGGTAGTCCCTGCCCCTCCTCCTCCTCCTCCCCATCCTGCCCCCTCTGGTGTGTCCCACGTCACCCCCCTTCCGTCGGTGGACCCGGTTGAGGAGTCTTCTGACTCTGGTGGCCCTGCTGCGCAGTCCTCGCTGGCCGCCCCTCCCCCGGCGTCCACTCCCCAGTCCCCTCCTCCACCGCCTCTGCCGCCGCTGCAGCCGTCGTTGTCGCTGCAGCCGCCGCCGCCGCCGTCGCAGCACCCGTTCGCTGACTCTGGGGGTGCTCGTCCCGGTAGCCCTGGGGGTGGTCCCTCTGGGGGTGCTGGTGTGGAGTGTGCCGGTGGTAGCCGAGGAGCAGCTTGCGGTCCAGGTGTCGCGTTTTGCCGCCGCAGCAGCAGTCCCCGCCGGTGTCAGCCCTTCGCCTGCTCGGCCTTCCGTCCCCTGACCCTGCGTCTGTTCCTCTCCGACCGTCTCCTCCTCTTCCCGTCTACGGCCCTGTGTTCCCTCCGCCGGACTCGTCCCCGGCCCGTCTCCCCCCTCGTTCCCCTCCTGTGTCCCCTCCCCTGTCTCCTGACCCGACTCCTCCGTCGCACGTCTGGTCTCACCGTCCCTCCCGTGCTCGTCCTGCCTCGCCTGTCTTGCGCTCCCACCCTATGTTGCTTCGTTCCCACGCGTCTCGTCCTCCCCTTCTGCCGTCGCCTCCTCCGTCCTCCCTTGTTGTTGCACCCCCCCCGCTGTCTGACTACCTTCGTACCGCTCGTCCTCTTGTTCCTCGGGTCCTTGCCTCTCTCGTTACCGACCTATCTGTTCCGGTCTCGCGCCTTGACGCTCTTGTCGCTGCGGTCGCTGACTTTGCCTCTACCCGCCGCCTTGACTACGCCACCGCTCTGGTCTCTGACCCTGCATGTCCTCCGTCTGTCGGCGGTGCTCCTGCCCTCGGCAGTGACGTCCTGGAGGACCGCCAGTTCGAGCTTGCTTTCCTATCCGAGGCTGCTCCCCATCTCTGTTCCATGCTGCTAGTCCCTGAGGGTGACCCAGACGCTTTCGACATTCCGACCCCTCGCACTTACGCTGAGGCGACTTCGGGACCCTGGGCCTCGCAGTGGATAGCTGCCATGGAGCAGGAGATGGCATCTTGGAGATCCACCGGCACCTTCGTCGACGCAGTTCCCCCGCCTGGGGTGAACGTAGTCGATGGTCGCTGGCTCTTCAAGGTGAAGCGCCCTCCTGGAGAGCCGCCTGTGTTCAAGGCGCGCTATGTGGCTAGAGGTTTCAGTCAGCGTGAGGGGGTGGACTTCTTCCAGACCTTCGCTCCGACCCCGAAGATGACTACTCTTCGGGTTCTGTTACACCTAGCTGCTCAGCGTGACTACGAGCTTCACTCCCTCGACTTCTCCACTGCCTTCCTTCAGGGCAGCCTACACGAGCAGGTCTACTTGCGTCGCCCTCAGGGCTTTACTGGCACCTTCCCTCCTGGGACCCAGTGGCTCCTGCGGCGCCCCGTCTACGACCTGCGCCAGGCTCCCCGTGAGTGGCACGACACTCTCCGTGCTACGCTTGCTGACCTGCAGTTCTTTCCGTCTTCCGCAGACCCCTCACTCTTCGTTCGTGCTGGCCAGACTCCGTTCTACATCCTTGTTTACGTCGACGACCTGGTCTTTGCCACAGCAGACAGGGACGCACTGGCCTCCGTGAAGGCAGAGCTGCTGAAGAGACACACGTGCACTGACCTTGGAGAACTGCGCCGCTACCTTGGCTTGCAGATCTCCAGGGACAGAGCATCGCGCACCATCACCCTGACTCAGTCACACTTGGTGCGCCAGGTCCTTCAGAGGTTCAGCCTTCAGTTCTCCTCTGCACACCCCACCCCTCTGCCTGTAGACCACAGACTCTCCGCTCCAGTGTCTGAGGAGTTGGTAGAGCCGAGCGGCCCCTACGCAGAGCTGGTGGGTTGCCTCATGTACCTGATGACTTGCACTCGCCCAGATCTCGCATACCCTCTCAGCATCCTGGCTCGCTTTGTGGCCACAGGCAGACACCGACCGCAGCACTGGTCTGCCGCTAAGAGGGTTCTGCGTTATCTTGCTAGTACATCGAGCATGGGGTTAGTGCTAGGAGGACGCAGGCCAGTGGTCCTTACTGGACACACAGACGCTTCGTGGGCAGACGACGCCGAGACACTCAGGTCTACCCAGGGCTACTGCTTCAGCCTTGGCTCAGGTGCCGTCTCGTGGAGAGCTACCCGCTCCTCGTCTGTTGCCCAGTCCAGCTGTGAGGCTGAGATCTACGCTGGTGCCATGGCGGCACAGGAGCTCCGCTGGCTGACCTTCTTGCTCACTGACTTAGGTGAGCGGCCTAGCTCTGCCCCGGTCCTGTTCGCTGACAACAGGGCCATGATCCTCCTGTGTCATGAGCCTCGACTCGAGGGCAGAGCGAAGCACATTCAGCTGCGGTACTTCCTCATGCGTGAGCTACAGCAGCGACGTCAGGCTCGCGTAGTACACTTGGCCTCAGGTGCCAACACAGCTGATATCTTTACGAAGGCGCTTGCGTCTAAAGATCATCAGCGACACTGTGTACAGCTTGGTCTAGTTCCTGTAGCCTCTCATTTGCTAGGACCTTGATTTTGTACTGTCCTTTATATGTATACTCAGACTGGACTTGTGTCCTCTACCAGTGGCTGGACTAGTAGTGCCGCCCTGGTCTTGTTCTCGCCGTGTCTGTACTCCTTCTGACTGGTCTCTTAGACCCTTGTCTCAGAGGTTGGACTAGTAGTGCCGCCCTGAGTTGCTTGTTGAGGACATTCCCCTATGCAGTCTAGGGGGTGTGTCAAACATGTGTATTTGTTATATTTGCATAGACTGTATAGGGTCACCTCTTAGAGGGTACAATACTTAGGTATATCTATCTGTACTCTCCCTCTACCCAATCATTCACTACTCTCAGTCTGATAGTAACTCTGTCGAGCATAGTTCAACATCGGATGCGCAGACATTTAGTGTTTTCTCCTAAACAAACCCGATAACACCTCATTTCAACCAACATAAAGACACTAACATGTATACTATATCTCTTCAAATCTTCGGGACGATGCAAACGTTTCTATTGTGCTGATTTTGATATTGCTATGATGTATTTAGGTATTGAAACGGTTTAAACAAGGTGTGTGAAAGGCATCTAGATCCCTTTATAGGGTGTTGCATTTATACATATCTGCTAAGTTTTCTAATCCACATCTACAGTCGTTTTTTGTATCTCGTTTTGGGTCTAGAGTTGCCCTTGAGCTCCTGTCCGCCTGGATCTCATCACCACCCTTGGGACTGCCACCACTGAAGTGGTGGTGAAGGATTTGCCTGTCAGACACCAACATCCATGGTTGGTCAGTCCGTCTGATTCCACTACCCGAACCTGATGATCAAGTCTAAGATTCAGCGTGCCATACGCGGCTCGTGCGTTTAAGCTCGCGTCGTGGTACAAACTCGTATCTCTTTTGCGGACATGTCTCCCGTCTACGTCCACTAGCGATCGCATGAGCCATTAGGCACTCGATCAGTTGTAGCTTCTTAGCGTGTACTGGGAGAGGCTTAGAAGATTCTCAGTCATACGGCTAACGCAACGAGACGAGGCGCTTAGATATAAAGGAACCTCCTTGGAAACATGCTGAGCAATGCGTTTTCATCGAAAGAGGCTGTAAGGAGGAATCGAATCTCTTGATCAGGAGCCGTTCAGATCCAAGGAGTTGGTTTGACAGCGCCAGTGCCTTACTGTTTTACATATTCCTTTTTCAGACGTAAAGGAAGTACAAATTCCTTTCGCTCGCTGTTTTTTCACAGTCAGTCTTGCACGGACTCTTCGCTGTACTCTGCCGCGTCGTGCTTCTTAGAGTCGCGTTTGCCTGTTAGCTGTGCCTGGCCGCGTCGCCGTCGCATGTGCGATGCTGTCCGACGAGAGTTCCATCGGCGAAGGCGTCGCACGGCTGAATCGATGGCACCTGGGTCCCGGCACATCAAGGTGCGACCGCTCGTTACTGTCACATGACTCTTATCTCCATTCCCCTCATAAGATCCCATCCATGCCTTTGCGTCTGCCATCCGTTTCTCTAATCTGATCAAAACCGGCATCAGGCGAAGTCCAGACACTTTTAGGCTTCTCCACATCTGCTCCGCTGGTCAGTTTCCGCTCGACCTTGTATTCGTGCCCAATTTCCCTAAACAATCCGTCGCTCCGCGCTTCTTTATCTCCTTAAAACTCGTGATTCTCCCGCAGGGTTCAGCAGCAGTCGCACGCGCCGCTGCACGCGTTCTACATCCTCGGACGGTCGCTCCGCGTGCTGGCCGTGTTCGTGGCGTACCGCTTCCTGGTGGAGTCGGACGTGTCGGTGGTGCTCTTCTGCTTCTTCTCGCTCCTCGGCGCCGCGCTGCTCTTCTTCTTCCTCCAACGGCCCTGGAAGGGCAAACGCCTCACCAACACCCAGGTAACGCCTCGCCAACACCCAGGTAACGCCTCGCCAACACTCAGGCTGTGATCGGCTCTCACTTAACCCTGATCGGCTCTCAGTACCCTGGTCGCATTTGCCCCCCTCCCTTTTCATCTCCCTTCTTCGTCCTTTCCTTCCCGTTCCGTCTTCCCAACCCCTCTCTTCTACCCCCCGTTTTCGTCACGCCATCAGTGGGGCATTTCGGTCATGAATGGAGGCGTGCTTGCGCTCGCTGTTGTCACGTGGGCGTACGGACTGAAGCAGTGCGGCCCTCTAAGGTCAGTGCGCTCTCCACCTCCCTTCTCCAGCTTTCGCCCACGACCTTTCTCTCTCGCATGCGACTTCGTTTTTCGCCGTCCTTCCTTCTTGCATGTCGTGAGGAGTTTAACTCTCAAGGCGCTTCCATAAGATACCTGAAGGTCGTATGCCCGCTCCTTCTCCTCACATCCTCCCTCCCCTTACCTTTTTGCTGGGGCTCTGAGCAGGTCGGTGATGGCGGAGTACTCTGGAGCGGTGGTTGCCACCATTTCCACCATGATATTTGGGCGGAGAGGACACCGCGTGCTCAAGGTGAGGTGCAGTTTTTTAAGAGGAGGTGTAGTTGGCTAACGCTAGCTGCATGGGTGACTTTTGAGTCGGCTCACTAGTCCTTCTCCTTCCCCTCCCTCCTTCCCCTCTGCAGCTGTACGGTGCGATTGCAATGCTGGCAGCGTTCTATCTCCTTGCCTCGGGAATACCGCTCGGTCCCACCCTTCCTCCAGACTTCCCTCCGTCCGCCAGCACCCTCCCCTTGGACAGCACCGCTGCCACAGCTACCGCCACAGGCGCCGACAGCAGCACTGGCAGCACAGGCAGCAGCAGCGCGGGTGTAGCAGGGGTAGCAGGGAGTGGAGCAGCAGCAGGGGAGGGAGGAGGGGGGTTGCTGCCGTGGCAGGTTGCAGGAATGTCCGGGATTGGGATGGTGGAAGCAGCAGGGGGGAATCCGCTGACTGCCATGCTGCTGCCTGTGGCTGCTGGGGTTCTTTTTGCTCTGAGAAGGTTGCTCGCTCGACTTGGAAAGGTATGGAGGAGGGATGAGGGAAGGGGGTCAACGTGGTAGAGGGGTTTTGGGATGCATGCAGTCACAGCTCTTCCCCTTTACGTCTTCTTCGCCCCTCCCCTCCCCTCCCCCTCTAACCCCCTTATCTCTTTTTCTCCCCCACTCACACGCTCCCCCACTTATGCTCACCAGTCGCAGCAGAAGAAGCGCCTGCATGCAGTCACAGCAGTGTCCTCCGTCTTCTTCCTTCTGCCTATCGCCATCTTCCAGCTCAGCGGGGTAAGAATCAACTTCTCAAGGTAAGGCCGCTGTGAAAGGCGTCTCTTGTCGCCATTTTCCAGCTCAGCCGGGTAAGAGATACGTCAGCACGGTGACTGCCACTGTGGCGTGGTAAAAGCACCGGGACGAGTAAGCCACTTGAGTGTGCTTCTCTTCACCTCTCGCCGCTCTCCTCGTCTGCGCTCTGTGCCAACCGCTGTTTCGCATGGCCGAGACAGACTGCAAATCCAGAGCCAGAATATGCCAGCTTTCCTCGTCCCCTCCTTCCCCTTCGCCCCCCCCAACCCCCACAGGGAGCCCAAGCCATGGACTTAGAGGCAGGGGGTCGGCCAATGCAGGTGTATGCAGTGGTGATACTGGCGGGGCTGGTGTTCTCCTTCTATGTCGACACGCTGGCGGAAGACAAGTGAGTGGGGGGTGAGGAGAGGGTGGGATGAGAAGAGGGGGGGATGGGAGAGAGGGGGATGGGAGAGAGGGGGATGGGAGAGAGGGGGATGGGAGAGAGGGGGATGGGAGAGAGGGGGATGGGAGAGAGGGGATGGGAGAGAGGGGGATGTGAGAGAGGGGGATGGGAGAGAGGGGGATGGGAGAGAGGGGGATGTGAGAGAGGGGGATGGGAGAGAGGGGGATGTGAGAGAGGGGGATGTGAGAGAGGGGGATGTGAGAGAGGGGGATGGGAGAGGGGGATGTGAGAGAGGGGGATGGGAGAGAGGGGGATGGGAGAGAGGGGGATGGGAGAGAGGGGGATGGGAGAGGGGGATGTGAGAGAGGGGGATGGGAGAGAGGGGGATGGGAGAGAGGGGGATGTGAGAGAGGGGGATGTGAGAGAGGGGGATGGGAGAGGGGGATGTGAGAGAGGGGGATGGGAGAGAGGGGGATGGGAGAGAGGGGGATGGGAGAGAGGGGGATGTGAGAGAGGGGATGTGAGAGAGGGGGATGGGAGAGGGGGATGTGAGAGAGGGGGATGGGAGAGAGGGGGATGGGAGAGAGGGGGATGTGAGAGAGGGGGATGGGAGAGAGGGGGATGTAAGAGAGGGGATGTGAGAGAGGGGGATGTGAGAGAGGGGGATGTGAGAGAGGGGGATGGGAGAGGGGGATGTGAGAGAGGGGGATGGGAGAGAGGGGGATGGGAGAGAGGGGGATGGGAGAGAGGGGGATGGGAGAGGGGGATGTGAGAGAGGGGGATGGGAGAGAGGGGATGGGAGAGAGGGGGATGTGAGAGAGGGGGATGGGAGAGAGGGGGATGGGAGAGAGGGGATGGGAGAGAGGGGGATGTGAGAGAGGGGGATGTGAGAGAGGGGGATGGGAGAGAGGGGGATGTGAGAGAGGGGGATGTGAGAGAGGGGGATGGGAGAGGGGGATGTGAGAGAGGGGGATGGGAGAGAGGGGGATGGGAGAGAGGGGGATGGGAGAGGGGGATGTGAGAGAGGGGGATGGGAGAGAGGGGGATGGGAGAGGGGGATGGGAGAGAGGGGGATGGGAGAGAGGGGGATGGGAGAGAGGGGGATGTGAGAGAGGGGGATGTGAGAGAGGGGGATGGGAGAGAGGGATGTGAGAGAGGGGGATGGGAGAGAGGGGGATGGGAGAGGGGGATGGGAGAGAGGGGGATGGGAGAGAGGGGGATGGGAGAGAGGGGATGTGAGAGAGGGGGATGTGAGAGAGGGGGATGGGAGAGGGGGATGTGAGAGAGGGGGATGGGAGAGAGGGGGATGGGAGAGGGGGATGGGAGAGAGGGGGATGTGAGAGAGGGGGATGGGAGAGGGGGATGTGAGAGAGGGGGATGGGAGAGAGGGGGATGTGAGAGAGGGGGATGTGAGAGAGGGGGATGGGAGAGAGGGGGATGTGAGAGAGGGGGATGTGAGAGAGGGGGATGTGAGAGAGGGGGATGGGAGAGAGGGGGGTGGGAGAGAGAACCCGAATGGGTGGGTGACGAGTGAGTGGAGCCATGGATTTTATTTCCAACGAACAGCAGGCGATCCCCCTTACGACCAACCCCTGATCCCTGCACCTGTACAGGTTGCGCATGCCCCCTCGTTTCTGACCCATTGCCTGTAGGGCCCTGCCAAGAACAAGACAGTTCTTTTTTAGAGATTTCAAATCACACCGACAACAAGACAGTTTCAGTGTCTTGCCTTGTGCTCCCATCTCCCGCCTGTTTCTCGCCCTTGCAGGCTGCGCATCGGCCCCTCGTCTCTGAAGCACCTGCTCGTGACATCTGTCGCTGTGGTGGTGCTGCTGCTCCTCTACCGCTTTCACTTCAGCCCGCTCTCCTTCGTCCTCGTTGGCCTGCTGCTTGCTGCTGGTACGCCGTCCTTCTGTCCCCATCATCTCCCTCACCCTGTCATCCCCCTCCTCCCCCTCTTTTGAGTCGAGTCAAGGGTCGTCCATGCACTTCAGCCCGCTCTCCTTCGTCTTCATCGGCCTGCTGGTTGCTGCTGGTACGTGATCCGCTCGCTGCTTGCTGTTGCCTGCTTCTGGATCTCTGGATTTCTGGGTCTTTGCGGGTCAAAAGAGCACTCACACGCACCTTCTGCCTGGCATCTCTCGTCCTCCCCCACTCGAGAGCTGCATTCACCCACAGCAATCGAACGGGTTGTCACCTGGGTCACTAGCGGACTACTCTGACGCACCCCCTCCCACGCGTGTCTACCATGCGCAGGCCTGCATTGGTCCACAGCATTCGAGCGCTCCAAGTCAACGGGGTCTCTGGAGGACTACCTTGGCACATCTCCATTCGATCCATTGCACCTAACCCTCCTCCCTCTCCCCCCACCAGGCCTGCATTGGTCCACAGCCATCGAGCGGTCCAAGTCAATGGGGCCTCTGGCGGACGATGGGGTAGCAGCCAAGGAGCGACGCAGAACTGCCGCTCTAGCAATGTTGCAGGTAAGACGAGAGGTGCCGCCCTAGCCATGGTGCAGGCGAAGACAGCCATGCTGCAGGTGAGAGCTCCTCCCTTCCTTTTCAGAAACGAAAACAAAGTAATGTCGCCTACTTGCAAGGCCGAAAGACTAATCCCTGTGAGTTGGCGACCTGGCAAACTGGTTTATACAAACACTGGCTGGTAGCGGACGTAGCTGCCAGTGACATGGGGAGGTGGGCGTTTAATAGATGACCCGTGTTGCACAGTCGAGAGAAATTGTTAGCCCGAGGACTGGGCAGGGATGTCTTGCGCCTGGCTCACACACTTTCTGGGAAAGTTCCGTTACGACTAGATTCGCATGGCTTAGCTTAGCCTCGCTGAAGGTTTGAATTTCTTGCTGATAGACTACTGGCCTGTCAACTAGTAGACTGTGTTCTCTTCGTCCTTTTAAATTCTAAAACTTGGTCAGATGTAAGTGCTCTATCAAAACTTTACTGGGATGACTGACTGACCAGTGGCTCCCTGCCCTCCCCTGTCTTGGGTTCTACCCGCAGGGAGCCATGGACCACGTCTTGTCTGATTCCAAGTCGCGCCGCATTGCGCGTACGTATGAGATAGGTCTTTAGTCTCTGCGTGTTTATGCGAGAGTGCATATGCATTCTCAACTAGATTAGTAGCTGTGCGATTCACGTTCCAGTGCGCTTTCCCACACCCTAGTGCGCTTTTCAGCCCTGCCGCATTGCACATAGATGTGAGGTCGTGCTCGAGCCTGCATGCATACGTAAGCTAAAGAAGTTAGGAGTGCATGCATTGGCTCGAGTTCCCAAGCACTGAACGCCCCGCCTTGCCATCAATGCCTGGTCTGCTGTGTGCATGGCCTTCAACTCTCCCCCAAAATCGAGCTATTTAATCACACCTCTCCTTTGGTCTTCCATCTTTCTTCTCCGTGTTGAGCTTCGCTCTTGAGAGAAGATCGTTGATAACATAACAAAGATGATACTCCTGCTTGTCCCCTTCATTCAATCCAGTCCACCTACTCACCCACTCCGCCAGTCCTACTCGCATGCATGTCCGCTACTTGCATGCATGTCCGCTACTCTCAGGCACATGCCGCTGTCAGGTCTTTTTCCCTTCGACCTTTTTACTTCCTTCCGCTGCCTCCTACCTCCATTCCATTCTGAGCGACCCCCCCTTCCCCTCCCCTTAACCCCCCCCCCCCCCCCCCTCCCCGGCAGTCTTTCTCCTCATCAACGCAGCGTTTATGATTGTCGAGTTCTCCGTGGGCTTCCTCTCCAACAGGTAAGCTTGGCTTTTGTGGGCTGGTCTCGCTGGGCTCAGGGTTTTGTGGCAGGTGATGTGTGGGTTGCATGTCCCTCTCTGAATGAACCTCTATGCCTCCTACATCCCATCGCTCCCATCGCTCTGGGCGCTATCTCAGATGCATTTCACATCCTCTGTGACTGCTCTGCTCTGCTCTCACCATCGCCTTCCATACCCCCTCATTTCGAGGTGCCCCATAACTTATACCCCTATCTCTCCCCAGCCCGTTCCCCCCTGCTCCTACCAGCCTGGGTCTTATCTCAGACGCGCATCACATGCTCTCTGACTGGGATTCTCTTGCCATTGGTCTCTACACTTTTCACATCTCATGTTGATTCGCCTTAAAGCTCATAATCGCCTGTCTACCCCCAGTGCCCAGTGCAGTGCCCAGTCCAGTGCCCAGTGCAGTGCCCAGTGCAGTGCCCAGTCCAGTGCCCAGTGCAGTGCCCAGTGCAGTGCCCAGTCCAGTGCCCAGTGCAGTGCCCAGTGCAGTGCCCAGTGCAGTGCCCAGTGCAGTGCACTGCTCTTTCCATTGGTCTCTTTGCGACCCACATCTCATGTTGATTCCTCCTCTCCCTGATAGCCCCCTCTTTACCGCCACTCGTTACGTTACCCCTGTCTTCTCCCCCCTCCTCTCTTCCCACCAGCCTGGGTCTCATCTCGGATGCGTGCCACATGCTCTTTGACTGCGCTGCTCTTTCTTGGCTACGCTTCCTACATCTCATGTTGATTCTCATGTTGACCCGTTTCCCCACCAGCCTGGGTCTCATCTCGGATGCGTGCCACATGCTCTTTGACTGCGCTGCTCTCGCCATCGGTCTCTACGCCTCCTACATCTCTCGCCTTGACTCCCCTTCCAAGTTCGCCTACGGGTCAGTGCTGCTGCTGCTCTTGCTCTTGCTCTTGGGGTAAGGTGTGTTGATCATCGTTTGCCGCTGCAGCCACTACGCCTTCTACATCTCTCGCCTCGACTCTCCTTCCAAATCCGCCTAGGACCGGATCCTCTGATGCTGGTTCCAGATGTCCCCGTTGCGGTGAACACTGCCAGATCTCAGACATGTCTGCATCTTCTTCTGGACCCGACTCTTCAAACATTGCCAGATCTCACCCCAAGTATCCTCTTCCTTTACCATGACTCGTAACGTCCCATCTTATCTTATCGTTTTCCCATGCCATCTGCTTATCCCATTGTGTCCTCCAGCTTCAGCCGCTTTAAGGCGCTGTCAGGCTTTCTGAATGACATTTTCCTCGTGCTTTTCCGTTTCCTCTGTCCTCGTGTCCGATGCCATCCCATCCGACCCCATGCCATCCCATTCCACTTTCTCAGCTACGGCCGCTTTGAGGTGCTGTCAGGCTTTGTGAATGCCGTCTTCCTCGTGCTCATCGCAGCACTCATCGTCTTTGAGTCCATTGAAAGGTGCGCCCTCTTTCATTCTTGGCTCCCAGGAGACGTTGTCCTTAAGAAAGCAGGCGAGTTCCTCCCCACCCACCATCCTCAAGTGTCACCTCACAGCACAGGATCTGCCGGCCTGACCACTGCATGACCTTTTCAAAACACCTGAAAACACTCTACTCGTCCTACTCCGCCCTGTGACTCATTTCAGAATCCTGGACCCGCCCGACATATCGACGGCCAACCTGCTGGCGGTGTCGGTGGGGGGGCTGGTGGTGAACATGGTGGGGCTCGTGTTCTTCCATGAGGCGCACCACCACGCGCATGGGGGGTCCTGCTCGCACTCCCATGCCCATGACCACTCTCATTCGCATGCCCATGACCACTCCCATGACCACTCTCATCATGCCCATGACCATGCCCATGACCATGCCCATGACCATGCCCATGACCATGCCCATGACCACGCCCGTGAGCACAAGCATGAGCATGCGGGGCCATGCTCCCACAAGCACCATGACCATGACCATCATCATGCGCATCAACACAACCATGACCATGAGCAGCATAGCCACCAGCACGACCAGCATAAACCCCATAAACACCATGATGACATGCATGGGTGCGACCATAACCATGATGATGACCATCACGGTCACAAAGACTGCTCACATGGGCGAGGGAATAGCCATCACCATGCGCATGGGAACGGGCATGTGCATGGGCATGAGGGGGAGTGCGCCGCAGGGGAGGGGGGGTGGGAGCAAGAGAAGTGGGAAGATGCCAGGAGCAGCAGCACTACTAGATCAGTCTTACAGTCGCCAACCTCGTTCCCGTTATCATCACCTTCGGTAGTGTCACCATCGCTACCATCATCAGGGGCAGAGAAACTTTTGGCTGTGCACAAGGCGAGGAGGAGAATAGGGCAGGGAGAAGAAAACTTGCAGGCGCTGCCCGTGCGGCTGGATTTTGAGGAGTGGGCAGGAGAAAGCATTTCAGACGGGGAAGAGAATGGGCATAGACATGAACATGAGGATGGGGATGAGCATGGGCCTGGGCATGGGGATAGACATGGGCATGGGCATGAGCACCATCATCATCATTCGGATGTGAATGAGCTAGAGCATGGGCACGAGCATGAGCATGGAGGCATGCATCATGACGCATCTTGCTCGTCACTGACCATGGATGTGCGCGATGGGGGAGGGGATGGGGATGGCGGGGGGGCGTGTGTGCAAGAGGTGCTCACATCCGGCAATCCCCATGTGGACCACAACATGCATGGTGGGTGCTCCTCGTCCCCCCCACTACCCTGCATTGTTGGAAAGCCCTGTTCATGTGCTTGCTGACACATCGGGCAATGTGGGTGCGGTCGTAACACACTCTTACTCTGGACCCCCTCTTCCTCCCACCCACACACCCGCGCCAATCTCCCTGTCCCTCTGGTGCAGCCATACACTCAAACATGCATCTTTCTTCGCGTGTTGGTGGATACGTGCGTGGGTGGTGGTATCGACCATCACACACAAACCCAACCCACACAACCTCTCACTCTCCAGGTGTATTTTGAGTCCACTCAAAATACACGTGGTGGTATCGACCATCACACACATACCCAACCCACACAACCTCTCACTCTCCATGTGTATTTTGAGTCGACTCAAAATACACGTGGTGGTATCGACCATCACACACATACCCAACCCACACAACCTCTCACTCTCCAGGTGTATTTTGAGTCGACTCAAAATACACGTGGTGGTATCGACCATCACACACATACCCAACCCACACAACCTCTCACTCTCCCCCACTCCTCCTACCCACACGCACACGCAACTTTCTGCACGGACGCACTCGGCAGTGTGGAGGTGGTGCTATCGCCCATTGCACACATACCTGTAACCCGCCCCACACAGCCCCTCACTCTCCCTCCCCCTCCCCCAAAATATGCGCACATGCAGGCATCTTCCTGCACGTGTTGGCGGACACACTGGGCAGTGTGGGGGTGGTGATATCGACCCTTCTCATCAAGTACAAGGGCTGGATGCTCACAGACCCGGTACGGGAGGTGCCTTGCGCAGCTGATAAGAGGGGGAAAGATGAGAGTGACAGGTCATAGGCAGGTCTGTTGAATTGACTGTTTCAATGTTGCGCTGGATGCTCACAGACCCACAAAGGCTGGTGCACTGAGGCACTGGGGCACTGGGGCACTGGGGCACTGGGGCACTGGTGGGGCACTGAGGCACTGGTGCACTGAGGCACTGGGGCACTGGGGCACTGAGGCACTGAGGCACTGGGGCACTGAGGCACTGGTGCACTGAGGCACTGGGGCACTGGGGCACTGAGGCACTGGTGCACTGAGGCACTGGGGCACTGGGGCACTGAGGCACTGGGGCACTGGGGCACTGAGGCACTGGTGCACTGAGGCACTGGGGCACTGGGGCACTGGGGCACTGAGGCACTGGGGCACTGGGGCACTGGGGCACTGAGGCACTGGGGCAATGGGGCACTGGGGCACTGAGGCACTGGGGCACTGGGGCACTGGGGCACTGAGGCACTGGTGCACTGAGGCACTGGGGCAATGGGGCACTGGGGCACTGAGGCACTGGGGCACTGGGGCACTGGGGCACTGAGGCACTGGTGCACTGAGGCACTGGGGCACTGGGGCACTGGTGCACTGAGGCACTGGGGCACTGGTGCACTGGTGCACTGAGGCACTGGGGCACAGGGAAGGTAGAAGGGAAGGGAAGAGAGAAGTTAGAAGCTGGATGGTGCTACAGTTTGGGAGGAACCCCCTCTCGCTTCCTCTCACCTTCGTGACAGAATCTGAACGATTCGCGTTTGTTATCTTTTAACCCACATGAAAGCGCGTCAGTCCACTCCTTCGCTACCTACCGTCATCCCTCCTGCAACTTCTTGCGCCCGTGCTTCTCCTCTCCCCTCCCCTCCCCCTTCCCCCCTCTCTCGATGCCCAATTACCAGGCCTGCTCCATTTTCGTATCTGCTCTCATCATCGCTACTGGCATCCCTCTGCTCACTCCCTCCACTTCCTGTTCCCCCATCCCCGCCTCCATCCACCCGCGCTCTCCCCTCTGTCCTCCTGATCAGGCCTGCTCCATATTCATATCGGCTCTCATCATCACCACCGTCATCCCTCTGCTGCAAAACTCTGCCGAAATCATTCTCCAAAGAGTGCCCCGGGCAGCTGAGCAGCAGATCTCAGCTGCCTTGAAAAAGGTGAGTGGGTGGCTTGGAGAATCTAGGCTTAGCAGCCACGACTGCTTCTGAGCGGACTCAAAAAACAGGTTGTCCTTGTGTTGACTCAAGAATCGAGGTTTCCCGAATCCTCCACTATCCGACTAGTCTTTCTGTTGATGAACTTGTTCTTCATTCTGTACCTCAGGCGTCCCTTTCTACTGGTCATTTAAGACTTCCCACATTTCATCCCATGGTTCAATCGTGGCAGGTTGAGTCGATGGCAGGAGTGGTGGCAGTGCAGCAGAGGCACTTCTGGTCCTTCACTCCCAAGATGCTAGTGGGCAGCATCCACGTGCTCATCTCAGGGGATACTCTCAAACATAGAGCTAAGGAGGCGGGTGCATTGGCGCGGAATGGAGATGCTTATAGCGAGTACGGGAGCAAGCAGCAGCGGCTGGAGGAGGTTCAGCAGCTGCGGCAGTCGCTGAGGCGGCGAGTCTCGGACGTGTTCCGATCGGTCGGCATCTCAAACTTGACTGTGCAGGTTGGTATCGCATGTGGCCTCCGACTCCTGTGCTCCATTCCATGTGGCATGTAGCTCATGACAAGGTTCCCGATTCCGCAGCCATTTACCTCCTAGGTCACCCTGCCTTCCCAACTCATCTCTGGCACTCCTAATGAAATGATATTTGTTACGGAGATGTTCAAACTCTCAGCCACTTCCCTTCCCCCCATGTCTGTCCACGCCGCATTGTCCCCATTGTCCTCCTTTTCCTCCTTGTCCTCCTTGTCTCCTGCAGGTTGAAGAAACATCGGCCCACCATCGTCACCATCGGCAGCAGCAGCACCACCCCCATCACCACCAACATTACCATCCCCATGGTGCACCGTTCCACACCCCCTCTCAGGCATTCTCCCCTTCTGTTCCACAATAAGCACCCATCCAGCGCGCTTGCACATCAACCACCGTGCAGGGCATGGTTCTGCAATGTGCTCGGGGGACTCGTAACACCAGGGATCCCAGACCCAAGCTGGTACTATTATTGGTCCAATGTCACGAATGTTAGACGTGGCAACTTCAAGTCCAGCGTGCTGGCGAGTGCTGGGAAGGGAAAGCTTTGGCATTTGTTCTGCCCTTCACTTCTCAACTGACTCTGTTTTGCACAACGCAGTTCCTGTCTCTGGTTGACAACTCGTCCCGAACCAACACATGGCCACAACTCACGGCAACAGCAATTTGGCTTATCATCAGCTACCTGTTCGCCTAGTGTCTGTCTGTGTTTCGAACTTGCCATTCAATTAGTGCACAGCAGCCAATCAACCACTCCATCACAGCATTACAGAAGGAGAATTGGCACCACTCTGCCAATTCATTACCGTGCACCGTGCCAGTCAAATGACCACGGGGGGTGAAGCTAGTGTAGATGCAGCACAGCTGCACAGAAGATGCTACAGCACGGAGCTCACCTAGGATCACTGCTTCGCCGCTAGTCGCTCGATCACAGCATTGCAGAAGAAACAGCGAGGGCTGTTCAAGCGGTGCCGTGCCACACAGCGGTCGCATGAGGAGTGACCACAGGGGACGAACTGAGTGTCGCTGGGAGCCGCGTAGCAGATGCTGCACAGCTCGCCTTCCTCCTCCTCCTCGCCCTCTCCCTCCCCTGCCTGAGCACCTGCTCCAGCCATCCCCCCTTCGGTGGTTCCTTGCTCCTGCGCCTGCTCTTTGCCCTTCCTCTCACGGCCTGGGAGGAGCAGGAGGGGGAAGAGCAGGAGGGGGAGAGGCAAGGGAAAAGCACCGAAGGAGCAGTGGTGAAGTGGGCATAAGAAACGCTCTGGGAGACAGTGGTTGGAGGAGGCGGGTTAGGACTGAATGGAAAGCAGGTGAAGAGAGGGTCGGATGTGTCTGTTCACATGCTAGCAGTGAGCTCACTGGCAGTGGCGGCAGCCTCGGCAGCCGCTTTGCGAGCGGCCTGCTCCCTCTTCAAGTGGTCCACAAAGAGGCGGAGATCCGAGAGGGATGAGGATGGGGGGCTGCTGAAGGCCGCCTTCTGCGAGAGGTGCGAGGGGAGGCGGGTGGAAGAGGGAGCAAGGAGTGAGATCTTCTTAGCAGCGCAAATTTCTGGCTCAAGGGTGCGAAAAGTCGTCGAGTGACGAGCTGAGGGCTCCAGCTCGTACAAACTGGAGCAGGATGACCGAGGGGCGCTGCTGACGGCTACCCTCTCACTTTCCTTCCTCTCACTCCTCCTCTCACTCCCTCACTCACTCCCCCCGCACTCACTCCCTCCCTCCCTCCCTCCCTCCCTCACTCACCCAGTCAAACCCAAGCAGGTACTCCAATCCCTTCACGCAGTCCAGGGAGGGATCCGCTTGCAGCACCGACTGCACCATGCCAGCTGGCGCATCCTCATTGGCCTGCCGTGCCTGGGAGTAGAGGCAGCCTATGATGCCGACAAGGGGGGCGAGGACCATGGGTCTTGAGGAGCGGTCGGAAGGCGAGACGTGGCCGTGCAACACACTGTGGGAAAGGAATGGAGAGAGGGGGAGAGAGGAGGGGGAAAGTTTCAATGCAGCCTATGATGCCCACGAGGGGGCCGAGGACCATGCAGTCAGAGGGGGAGACGTGGCCGTGCAACACACTGCTGGGGGGGGGACGGGAGGGAGGAGAGAATGGGGGTTGGGGGGGAGGAAGTCTTTGGCAGGTTTCGAGTAAGCTGACAAGCAGGGCGAGGACCATGGGTCTTGAGGAGCGGTCAGAGGGGGGATGTGGTCGTGCAACACTCTGCCAGGAGGGAGAAGGGGAGGGCGGAGAGGGGGGGGGAGGGGTGGTAGGGATTCTTCAGAGGCTTTAGAGTATGGTGCCAAGGGGGGCGGGGACCATGGGCCCCGAGGAGTGGTTGGAGGGGGAGACGTGGCCGTGCAGCACACGGCGAGGAGGGAGAAGGACAAGAGGGGGGTCGGCGCCAGAGCAGGTGTGGGTTGAAGATGAAGACAAAAGGGCGGCAGCTTGATGCCAGTTACCCTCAGACAGACTCACTCATCCAAGGCATGGGCGTCGGCACCGAAACACGTGTGGCGGAGAATGAAGTCGGGGTGCTAAAAGAGGCGCATGCAGTTCATCTCTAAACGGCTTAAACACCAGGTGATCCTAATCAAAACCTTACCCATCCAAGGCACGGGCATCGGCACCCGAGCAGGTGTGGTTGAGGATGAAGATGAGGAGTTCAAAGAGGCGCATGCGATTCATCTCCGGGTCAACATTGGCATTCGAGGACGAGGGGGAGGAGGGAGAGGCGGAGGAGGCAGGAGCAGCAGCAGCTGCTGACTCTTCGGACTCTCTTCCTCCCTCCCTCTCGCCCGGGGTATTGAGCCCAGCCACCATCCTCCTCCCCTCCTCTCCTCCTGAATCATCTCGCATTTCCCCGCTTCCTCCTCCTTCGGTTCCTCCTGCTCCTCCTGCTCCTCCTGCTCCACTTTCTTCCAGCGCAATCTCCCCCTTTCCCCCACCTCCTCCCCCCACGTTCACAAACACCTCAGGCACGGCCTCACAGAGCACCTCAAACAGCCTGGCAAGGTTGCATGTCAGATCAAACATCACACTGCACTTGCGGTGCTGCAGATCCCACGCCTGCTGCTGCTGCTGCTGCCGCCCTCTCCGCCGCTGCTGCTCCTCCTGCTGGTGATACAAGTCCTGGACCTCTTTGAGGGAGACTGAGAACTCGGTGAGCGTCCAGTTGAGGGTGTTGAAGAGGCGGTTCAGAAAGGGCGAGAAGAGGTGCGCCTGGTGCAGGTGCAGCTGGTGCAGGGAGTGCTGGAAGAGCGGGGAGAAGAGGGAGAGTGTGGAGGAGGCGGAGGAGAGGGAGAGCGAGGGGAAGCTGGAGGGGCCGCCGAAGGGGTTGTTCACACAGAGGCGGAGGAGAATCTGTGGGGGGGGGAGGGGGGGGGAAATAGAGAGGAGTGGGTTGGAGAGATGAGTTTGGAGTGAGAGATGGGTGGAGTCGAGTGCGGGTAAACAGATGGGGTGAGGAAACACACCTGAAGACTCACCTGAGAGACAGAAAGATCCTGAGTGGCAAAGACACCTGAGAACTCACCTGGGAAACGGGTATCCAGAAGCGCTGGTCAAACGCGTTGAGAAGGCTGGGCATGAGGCAAGTGCGGGCGGCCTTGTTCGTCTCTAGTGCGATGGAGAAGGGCGGCAGCTGCAGCAGCACCGAGAGTGTCTGTAGCAGCTGGTCCTTGGTGTCCGGGTTGGCGATTCTAGAGTCGCTGAACCGCGTGAGCAGGAAGGATATCTGGCAGAGAAAGAGACACAGGGTGGGGAGGTACAAGCGGAGGATGGCTTGGGAAAGGCAGAGCGGGCATGGTGAAGTGAAACGGGAGAGAGGGGGTGGTGAGGTGACTACGTGCACGAGCACACATGGAGGGGGGCATACGAAAGGCGAGAAGAGAGGAGTGCTGAGGGGCTTACGAAGGGCGCGAGGGCGTGCACGGAGCGGCGGAGTCGGAAGAGCGGAGGGTCGCAGCGCCTGAAGGCATGGAAGGACTCGACCTGCAGGAAGGGGGAGCCGCGCATACACCGGGTGAGAAAGGTTTTGAGGCGCCTCAAAACTAGACGCCTCAAAATTTTGAGGCGCCTCAAAACGGAGGGTCGCAGCGCCTGAAGGCATGGAAGGACTCCACCTGCAGGACGGGGGAGCCACGAGCGTGAGAAAGGAGGGAGACATTGACACCACAGACATGACCTTCTGAGCCGCCTCAAATGCAGCGGAGGCAGACGAGGGCAGGATGACAGGTCCCAGCGCATACACAGGGTGTGGGGGGGGGGAAGGGGAGGGGGATATGAGGGAGACAGACAGAGGGGCAGGTGGGGAGAGGAGTGGATGGTGAAAGTAGGAAGGGGGGAGTGCTGGAGAGGAGGACGAGATGAGACAAAGGATGGAGGGGCGACTAGGGAAAGCTGACAGGGAACGAGAGGGAGCGAAAGGCATACCATGGCACCACTACCATACCGTGGCACGTAGCCATACCGTGGCACAACTACCATACCGTGGCACGTAGCCATACCGTGGCACGACTACCATACTGTGGCATGTAGCCACACGGTGGCATGGTTGCCTCACCATGGTTTCCAGGTAGACCTCGGGCACGTAGGCGAAGATGTGACCTCGCTTGCTGGCAGCCAGCAGCAGCGAGCTCACTCGCCTGCACACCCCCACCACCGCCCTCTGCTTCCATGCCGCACCGCCCAGCACCGCTCTCCACCACACTGCCTGCCTCACACTCTCATCTACATCCTCCCTAAACACCTGCCTTGCTTCCCTCAACTGCTGGGCCCGCACTGAACCCCCCAACCCGCCCCTAGATGTTCGTGTAGATGTACCTCCCCCAGCTGTACCTCCCTGGATAGAACCTCCCCTGGACGTACGCACTACTCCCCCTAATGCTGCCACTGCACTCACACCTACTCCTGCAGCTGTGCCTGCTGCTGCTGCTCCTGCTGCTGCAGCAGCAGCACCCGCTCCTGCCCTTGCCCCTTCCCCTGCCGCCCCACCGTCTGCCCCTGTCCCTGCCTCTTCCCCCGCTAGCCCCCCTACTCCCACCCCTGCCCCCACCACCCCTCCCCCTGCCCCTCCCCCTGCCCCTCCCCCTGCCCCTGCCCCTGCCCCTGCCCCCGCCACCGCCCCTGCTCCTGCTCCTGCCCCTGCAAGTGCCTCTCCCGGTGCCCCTTCCCCTCGGCCCCGTTGCCCCATGGCCGCATTGATCTGCCTGTCTGCATCCTCCAGCTGCGATATGGCCTGCACCATGCCCTGGGATAGCAGGGCGGACTGAGAATGGGGGGGAAGAGGGGGGGGAGAAGGGGGTAAGAGGGGGGGGAGAGTAGGGATGTGGAGAAATGGGAGGAGAGTCTGTTTCGACACATCATTTCGGGTGCCCCACCACGAAACACGATAGCTCATGCTTTCCTGATTCTTGAGGCGCCCCAAAAAACGATAGCTCATGCTAGATAGAAGTCTAGTTTTGAGGCGCCTCAAAACAACACGATAGCTCATGCTTTCCTGATTCCTAATTGCCCACTGCTGCTCGCCAAGTTCAGCAACAGCACTGCCCCCTTCCCCCCCTCTTCCCTGCTCATCCCCAGCACCAGGAAGCTCACCTGTTTGAACGCAGCAACACCTCTCAAGTGGAACAGCAGCACCAGCATGTCCATTAGAAGCACCTCCCTCTCGTCGTCATCGTCGTCGTCTTCGTCCTCCTCCTCCTCGCCTTTCTCGTCTCCTTCCTTCATCCCTCTGTCACTTCTTTCTGCTCCCTCCCCTTTCACTCCTCCCATCCCTCTCCCCTGCACCTCCTCTGCTCTTCCCCCCTCGCTCCCCCCCATTCCTTTCCCCGCACCTGAACCTCCCTCCCTCCGCTCCTCCCCTTCCCTCCCCTCCTCTCCAACACCAGCCCCCTCCCCCTCCCCCTCCTCTCTAGCCGCCCAATCATCATCATCCACGTCATCATCAGTCCATTCCACGCTGGCAAAGTCCTGCGGCGCGGAGAGGGGGAAAGTCTTTGCCACGTGGCTGAAGAGCCCCCCCAGGCGCGGCAAGTCAAAGTAGTGCAGGTCCGGATGCAGGAAGAAGGCGACAGGAAACTTCCAGCGCCCACAACGCTGCACGTAACCTGTAGTGGTGGCGGCAGTGGCGGCAGTGGCGGCAGTGGCGGTGGTGATGCGGGACTTGGTGTGTCTGATGGTTCCAGAGGGGGTTCGAGGCCAAGGTAGCAGCGATAGCTGCTCGCTCTCCTCCTCCTCTTCCTCCTCGTTTTCCTCCTCCTCCTCTTCCTCCTCGTTTTCCTCCTCCTCTTCATCCTCCTCCTCCTCGTCCCCCTCCCCACACCCTGCTGCACCTGCCCCGTGGTTCCGCCTATCTCTCCCCACCTCCCCTGCTTCCACACTATGACTGTCCCTCTCTGCCCTCGCTCTATCACCGTCCACATCCATTCTCTCTGCTTCTCCCTCCCTTCCACTCCCTCCTCCCCCTGCTTCCCCCGGTACCTCTCCTTCTCCACCTATCTCAACTCCTGCTCCTGACCCCCCAAGTCCCCCTGACCCTTCTAAACCCCCTGACTCTCTCAAAGCCTTGATTTTCTTTGTCTTCTGCAGTTTCCCGCGTCCTGAGCCAACCAGTCCCGCCCACAGCAGCCGCAACAGGACAAAAAAAGCCGTCACCAGCACGCTGCTGTCCGAGAGCCCGGGCGGCACGATGTTCCTGTTGGCCGCCCGGTTCTTGCGAATCAGATTCCTTAAAAACGGCGCCAGCACACCCCCAGTGGAAAGCGAGTAAGTAGCCGAAGCGCCTGTGATACTCCTCGGGGGGACGAAGAAGAGGAGGGAGCGGCAGAGGGAGACTTGGCAGGACTCCACCCGAGAAGTCGCCTTCAGAAACGCCTGCTTGGACTCGTCCATGCTGGCCTCCCTGCAGTCCTCCTCCTGGCACCCTTTCCACCACAGCACGGGGAACAGGCGCTCCAAGTCAACCCGCGTGGGCACTTTGCGAGTTAAGAACGACTCCATAGTGGTGGGAAACCCGTCTGCAGCCCACCACGCACTTAGCACCTCCTGACGCTTAGCTAAGTGGCAGGCCAGCGCGAGGTACGGGTATGGGTCCCACCCCTCTCGCCAAGCCTCTTGGGGTTGTCCCGAGCCTGCTGCCGTTCCTGATGCAGGTGCGGTTGCCACTGCTGTGACCGCCTCTGCGCCTGTTGCTGCTAGGTTCGGTGCTGCGGGTGCCGCCGAGCCTACGAGGGTGGTTCGGGAGTGGAAGGCTAGGGCGTCCATCAGGGCGGGGATGATGCCAGCCCACTCGTGCTCCTCCAGACACAAATGAAGCGTGTCCATCACTCTGTCTAAGAAATGCAATGCATGCTTCTGCTGCAGCTGCTGCTGCTGCTGCTGCTGAAACACATCAAGGAGGAAAGGAAGCAGCGCCGCCCATACAGCGTACCCCCCTCGCACCAAACCCACACTTTCTCCCCCTCCTCCTCCCCCTCTCCCTTCCCCGATCCTCCTCCCCATCTGCCTCTGTACCTCCATACGAGCCCCCCCTGCCAGCAGCATCGGCCCGAGCCTCTCACACAGCATCTCCGCCAGGAGCACCTCGTCGTCCGGACCTAGCGGACAGGTTCGGAGTCGCAAGTTCGGTGGCAGGCTCTGGGGAAGCGAGGCAGGGGCGGAGGATGGGGAGGAGCCCTGGGGAGAGGTGAAGGAGGATAGTTTTGAGGGGTGTGAGGAGGGAAGGGACGTGATATGGAGAATCCGAGAGAGGCATTGGAGGAGGTAGGAGGAGCAGGCAGCTGCATTGAAGCACGCAAAGTGACATGTGTCTGAAGAGCCCGCCGCACTGCCTGCTGTGACTAAATGGCCGTGCTGGTGGGGCGTGCTGGGCTGTAGGCTGGGCAGGAGGAAATGACCCACGTGAGTGGGGAGAGAGCTGGGGTCGGCAGGAGATGGAGGGGAATGGAGGGGAGCAGCAGTGAGAGCAGCAGCAGCATCAGCAGGAGCAGGAGCACTAGCAGCAGCACCAGCAGCTGAAGCGGCGGTGGCAGTACCACCAGGGGCAGTACCAGCAGCAGCATCCAGTGACACTGTAGCAGCGGAGGGCACAGGCCAGCACACGCGAGGAGGTGACTGTAATGGGCGGAACCCGGTAACGGGGTAACGGAAGGGACGGGCACCAAAGTTGAGCTCGCAGCGCTCCCCGTGGGAGATGGAGACGGCAGGAAAGTAGGCGAGGCCCCTCTGGAGGACGCGCACTCCCGTGAACGCCACTCCCAGACACACCCCGTTGCGGTAGAATGAGACCCTCCCCACTGCCGTGCCACTGGTAGCCCTGCCACCAGCAGCAGCACCACCACCATTACCACCATCAGTACCAGCACCCGCAGTTACACTAGCACCCCCAGCACCAGCAGCAGCAGCAGCAGCTCCCGAGGCTTCGATTCCCGCATGCTCAGCCGCCCCTCCCCCCTCCAGGTCAATACAGCACCCAATGACGTCATGTGGGGCCCACGGCTGGCCGTACTGTGCGGACCACGCGCTCCACTTCCGCACCCGCTTGCCATCGTAGGCATACGAGTCCGGCGCGTCCCCCACTCCCTCCTCTGCAGTGAACGGGCAGGCGAGCGTCGCCCACCCGATCTGCTGGATGCCTGCTGTGCCTAGAGTGGCCTCGTACATCCAACGGCCCGTGTACACGCACACGTTGGCCCGCGCGCTGCTGAAACTGCTGAGGCTCTCGAGAACCAGACCCCCTCCGAGGTCTTCTCTCCTTCCTCCTCTTCCTCTGATGCGCCCTGCTGCCCCTCCTCCTCCTCCTCCTCCTCCTCCTCCTCCTCCTGCTCCTGCTGCTGTTCTCAACGAATCCAGCACCAACCCTTCCCATCCTGACCCCCCTCCTCCTGCTCCCCCTCCCCCTCCGCCTCCCGCCCACTCCATCCCCTCGAAGTCGACCCCCGCCATGTCCTCCTCCCCCCAGATGCTCCTCAGCGCCGCCGCAGCATCCGAGATCCCCCGCCCGCGGCTGCTCCCCCCACCCCCGCCCTCCGCCTCCCCCTCGCCCCCTCCCCCTGGCCTCTCCGCGGGGCCCCAAGGCCCGCCTCCCTCCACTTTAATCTCCCCGGAAAACGAGCTCCGCAACATGTAGACTATGGACGGTCCTAGTCTGCCAATAAGACCTTCGCCCACAGGAGTGCTGCTGCTGCTGCTGCTGCTGCTGTTGTTGCTAGTGCTCCCCAGAGCATCCTCTTTTGGGGCACTAGATTCGCTGATTTTTGCCATGTGACGATCCAAGAAGGTGCTGATTCGGTGCAGGTCTAGATACCCTCCACGTGTCCATCTCTCACTGGCGGCCGCCTCTAGAAGCTTATCCGCGGAATGCGTGTCTTCGGTATTGCTATCCGCCATGACGACATCACCGGTTTCATCCAGCACCTCTCTTCCTTCTCTTACTACCGTTCCCGTGCCTTCCTTCCCCAACCGCCCTTCCGCTTCTTCCGCCGCCAAACCCGCTCCCTTCCCGTCAATCCCACCTTCGACATCTCCCCGCAGGATATAATCCACGGCAGCCTGAAAATCCGCCGCATGTTGCGCTGGCACCGGCTCGAGCCCACAGCGTTCCCTCGCTCCACGGTCGAATTCCTCCAAACTAATTATCTCCAAAATCGGGGTGGGTTGTATCGGGGACGGCGCCAGTAGCTCCGCTAAGCCTCTCCGAGGATTTTCCATTTCGGGGTGGCGCGGAGGGGGTGTGTGTCCCTCTCGCACCCGCGAAGCTCGAGGAGGCGCGAGGCTCGATATTAGCACTAATGTTGAACTCTAAAGCGAAGAGGAGCGAGAGGGAACGCAACGAACTGTAGCTACTGCAGAGCACATGAGGGTGCTACAGCCTTGCACCTAAATCTGCACCTGCCGAACCCCTGTGCTGTTCGCCAAATCTGTCAACGGAATTCGGATGACGTTCGAAGAAATTTATGCCAATTCCCGATTTCTCTGAAATTCACATTGAGGCCATTTTCTATCGCAAAACGGGAAAGCGAATAGCGGCAGTTTTTCTAAACTAATCCCTGCCTCATTTGAAGTTGGCTTGGTGCCCGCCTGACCAAGTGGTTCGGCTTGTTTGCTTACTGGAGGTTCGGTGCACGGATGTGGGCCACACAATGAGATCAAACCTGTTTGGCAAACCTTCACGTTCCCTCCTGACCGCCACCTTCCGAGGCTTGCATGAGCTCGAGCCAAAAACTGCCGCCGCCAAGCGGCTTGCTGGCCGGGGCTGGCCGGTTCGGTTAGGGCTCGGCTCGGCCTGGCCTGCCTGCAACGCTCTGTCTCCCCCCCTTCGGGAATTCGGCCACAGGGAATATCGAACCAATCGCAATGAAGCAAATTCATCATTGTGAGATCTGCACCGTCGCTTCACCATACGATGAGTTTCTGAACTTGTTCCTGAATCTGTCTCGCCTTCGGGTCACTTCCAGCCGTTGTGCTGGTCACCGATGGTTCACAAAATCCTCCTACAGATTCAATCAGCCATTGTAAGCTGCTATTTCTGCTTCCTGTTCTCCACTCCTCGCGGCGGGAAGTTTAGGTGGCTCGAGAAACACCGGCACAGACAGGCAGGCAGGCATCAGTTTTCCGGCCGGCTTGCGTCGCATGCTGCGAACAGCTATAGCAGCAGCGTCAGCGTCAGCTCAGTTCATCTTCGTCTCGCATCCGTCGCTAATACACATCGCGTCCTTCACCATGTTACGCCACACCGCCATTCCGGCATCATCTCTCACCCTAGCTCTCGGCCAATCAACTCCGCTTCCCCCCTCCTCCGCCGCACTTCACGGCGTCGCCATGCCACTGGCATCGTCCCCTGCATCTAAAACATTAATGGGCGTAGCCGCCCATGCATGCAGTAGCCCTTCCTCCGGTGCATTCGCTACGCCAATTGGACGTCACATTGCGAGTCTAACCGCCACTCCTTCCGTCTCTTTCGCCGCGTTCCCCGCCGCGTTTCCCGGCAGCGGATCGCGCCGTCTGCTACTCACCTGCTCGGCGCGCGGGCGGAAAAGCGGCGCAAATGAAGTTTCCGCCGAACCAGTTGCTCCTTCCGCGGATGCGGAAGCTGGTTCCGCCAACGGTAGTGCGCACGGGGAGAAATTAGCAGTGAACAAGTCCGCGGAGGATGCGGGGAAAAAGGCCGAGGAGGCGGGGAAGAAGGCGCAGAAGCGGGGGAAGGAGCTGGAGAAGCGGCTGCGGCGGCTGCGGGAAGTGATGGCGGAGGTGGATGGGGGGAAGGGCGTGGACGCGCTCATCATCCCGTCCGAAGACCCACACCAGGTACGACATTCTACGAACCTACGACATGTCTATTGAATCGACTCAAACGGACGTGGGGAAGGGTGTGGACGCGTTAATCATTCCCTCTGAAGTCCCGCACCAGGTGAGAGATTAAGATCCTCAGGAGCCCCCGCGAATTAGACTCTGGAGCCTAGAAGTGGATGGGGGGAAGGGCCTAGACGAAGCGTTTATCATTCCGTGGGGAGACCCGCACGCACCAAGTTAGAATCCTTAAGAACCCGCGCGATCTGATCGCCGGAGGCTTACGTATTGCTGGTTTTTTAGGGTTCCCCTTCTCGTGCATATCGCTACCTTCCCTTCACAGGCGCTTTCTCCAGAGCGAGTACATGGCGCCGTGCTTTGGGCGGTTGTAACCCGAGATCGCGCATTGCTGTGGGCGGACGGCCGCTACTTCTTGCTTCCATCGTTCCCTGACCGTTCCCCGCTCTTCCTGTTCCCCCCTCTTCCTGTTCCCCCCTCTTCCTGTTCCCCCCTGCTCCCCCCTGCTCCCCCCTGCTCCCCCCTGCTCCCCCCTGCTCCCCCCTGCTCCCCCCTGTTCCCCCCTGTCCCCCCCTGTTCCCCCCTGTTCCCCCCTCTGCCCCCAGAGCGAGTACATGGCCCCATGCTTCGAGCGCCGGGCGTTCATCTCCGGCTTCACGGGGTCAGCAGGCACAGCGGTGGTCACCAGGGAGCGCGCGCTGCTGTGGACGGACGGCCGCTACTTCCTGCAGGCGGAGCAGCAGCTGCCGCCTGGGTGGGAGCTCATGCGCGCCGGCATGCCGGGAGTGCCGTCCGTGGCAGAGTGGCTGGCGGACGCACTGCCGGAGGGCAGCCGAGTGGGGGTTGACCCGGTGAGTGGGGTGGGGATGTGGTGGGTGGGGGAATAGCATAGACCTGCTGCGTGGGGTTTGCCAGCCAGGCGGAGTAGCAGCTGCCGTCCGGGTGGGAGCTCATGCGTGCGGGGCATGCCAGGGGGGGGGAGCGCGTCCGTGGCGGAGTGGCTGGCGGATGCACTGCCGGAGGGCAGCCGAATCGAGGTTGACCTGGTGAGTTGGGGGAGGGGAAGGGGGATCAATTAAGCTAGTAGGGGCAGCCAGCCAGCATGGCGGGAGTGCCGTCCGTGGCTGGCTGGCTGGTGGTTGATCGGGTGAGTTGAGGGGAAGGGGGAAGTTGACTCGTGACTGCAGGATGTTCATGTGATGGGGTTCACCCTTACAGCTTATTGCAACTTCTCGACAGCTGTTCTTCCCTCCTGTCCGCCGCCCCTCCCCACCATCCCAACTCTACCTGCAGTCTGTGCACTCAGCCGACAGCTTGAGGAGCCTAGCTGGAACGCTGACAGCCTTTTGAGACATCCCTCTCCCTCTCCCTTCCCCTTCCCCTCTCCCTTCCCCTTCCCCTTCCCCTTCCCCTTCCCCCTCCCCCTCCCCTTCCCCTTCCCCCTCCCCTTCCCCTTCCCCCTCCCCCTCCCCTTCCCCTTCCCCCTCCCCTTCCCCTTCCCCCTCCCCCTCCCTTTTCCCCTCCCTCCACTCCCCAACTTCCCCCCAATCCAAACTCTACCTGCAGTTTGTGCACTCAGCGGAAAACGTGAGGTGCCTTGCTGAAACGCTGGCAGGCTCGTCGTCAGTGGTGGTGCCTCTGCTGCGGGAGACGAACCCCATTGACGTCGTGTGGGGGGCAGAGGTGAGCAAGGGAAGAGGCAGGGAGGTGGCTGATTCGTGTACATGGTGAAGGTGGGGAGGAAGGGGTTTTAGCGCCAGTGGTGGTGCCTCTGCTGCGGGAGACAAACCCCATCGACGCCGTGTGAGTGAACACCACTTAGGTGCCATGGTACTTAACGTGGCAGCAACTTGTCTAGACGCTTAAGTAAGACAGAGCTTGCTAAAAAAAGACTCTCTGTGAGAAAAAATTAATGGTAACCGGTTTCGGCTCGAGAGCCTTCTCAGACCACAAAGAAAAATAGCAAACTAGCTAGCCTGAATACCAATCTCGAGGACTCCTCGCGAGGCATTCCTCTGCGGGGTCTCGAAGATGGCAAGGGGAAAGAAAGATAAACAAACAGTACAAAAACTACTGTAGTCTAATACTTATGAGCAGAAATGAAGAAATTCCCAGCTCTCTTCGGCAGCCTCCAAGCGAGAATGGTTCTCCTTGTAGCGAAATTTCCGTGTGGCGTTGTAACCAGGTGACTTTTGAGTCGACTCAAAAGTTACACGGTGAAGGTGGGGAGGAAGGGGTTTAGCGGCAGTGGTGGTGCCTGTGCTGGGGGAGACGAACCCCATGGACGCTGTGTGGGGGGGAGACGAGGGTGTGGGAAGAGGGGAATGTGCGTGCTGGGTGCGGGGTCCAAGGGCAGTGTGCCCTAGTGTGCCAGCCTTGTCGTCAGTGATCGTGCCTCTGCTTCGAGAGAGCAACCCCATTCACGTCGTTCGTGAGGGCGACGGAGGTCGTTGAGGGAAGGACGAAAATGTTTTAATGCTGTGGGGAGTAAGGGGATAACTCACTACTGCGCTGACATGGAGAGGGCGGCCAGCTGCGGCCAGCAGCGGCCAGCTACGGCCAGCTACGGCCAGCTGCGTCCAGCAGCAGCCAGCACTACGGCCAGCACGAGCCAGCACCGGCCAGCACCGGCCAGCACCGGCCAGCACTGGCCAGCAGCGGCAAGCAGCGGCCAGCAGCGGCCAGCAGTGGCCAGCACTACAGCCAGCACCGGCCAGCAGCGGCTAGCTGCGTCCTACAGTGCGGCCAGCAACGGCCAGTAGCGGCCACCAGCGGCCAGCAGCAGCCAGCAGTGCGGCCAGTAGCGGCCAGCAGCGGCCAGCAGCAGCCAGCAGCGGCCAGCAGCGGCCAGCTGCGGCCAGCTACGGCCAGCTACGGCCAGCTGCGTCCAACAGCGGCCAGCACTACGGCCAGCACCGGCCAGCACTGGCCAGCAGTGGCCAGCTGCGGCCAGCCACGGCCCGCAGTGGCCAGCACTACAGCCAGCAGCGGTCAGCTGCGGCCAGCAGCAGCCCGTAGCGGCCACCAGCGGCCAGCAGTGCGGCCAACAGTGGCCAGCTGCAGCCAACTCCAGCCAGCAGCGGCCAGCTGCGTCTAGCAGTGCGGGCAGCAGCGACCAGTTGCGACCAGCGACGGCCAGCAGCGGCTAGCAGCGGCCACCAGCGGCCAGCAGTGCGGCCAGCTGCGGCCAATAGCAGCCAGCACCGATCAGCAGCGGCCAGCTGCGTCCAGCAGTGCGGCCAGCAGCGGCCAGCTGCGGCCTGCGACGGCCAGCAGTGCAGCCAGCACCGGCCAGTACCGGCCAGCACCGGCCAGCTCCGTCCAGCATCGGCCAGCACCGGCCAGCAGTGCGGCCAGCACCGGCCAGCAGCAGCCGCCCCCACCCACCCTCTTCCTCCCTCTTCGCCTTCTGCCTTCACTCCTTCCCCCCCTCCTCCCGTCAGCGCCCCTTCGCCGCCCTCCGCGCCTATGAGGGTTCACCCCATAGAGTACTTGGGGAAGACCATTCAAGCAAAGCTGCAGCAGCTGAGGAGCAATTGAATGTACTCACATCTGCTCCACTTCCCCCCTCTCTCCTTCCCTGCTCCATCCCATCTGCGCCCCCTGCCGCCCTCCGCGCCTATGAGGGCTCACCCCATAGAGTACGCAGGGCAGACCGTGAAGGCGAAGCTGCAGCAGCTGCGGGGCGAGATGAGGGACGCCAGGGTCACAGCGCTGCTGGTGTCAATTTAGGAAAATCATCTTTCCTCCACTCCCCTGCATCCTCCCCCCTCTCTTCGTCCCACCAGCGCCCCCCGCCCCCTTCCGCGCCTATGAGGGTGCATCCCATAGTGTACGCGGGGCAGACCGTGAAGGCGAAGCTGCAGCAGCTGCGGGGCGAGATGAGGGACGCTGGGGTCACGTCGCTGCTGGTGTCGGCTCTTGACGAAGTGGCGTGGCTGCTCAACGTGGTGAGGTGTTGTGCTCTAGCATATAGCAACTTTTGAGTCGACTCAAGATGGTTCTTGGAGGCGATGGAGGCCACGGCCCACTGCCCCTCTACCCCTCCCCCCATAACCATTCGCCACAATTATTCGCCATAGCCATTTGCCATAACCATTCGCTGAAAACATTCACGCCTATCTCACCTCACCCCCTCCCTACCCACGGGTTCCCGCCTTGATCAGAGGGGAGCGGACGTGCCGCACTGTCCGGTGACGGTGGCGTATGCAGTGGTGGAGATGGAGGCAGCGTACGTCTTTGTGGATGCGAGCAAGGTGGCTGCTCCTGAGGTAGCTGAGCACGTGGCAGCAGCAGGCATCACTGTGAAGCCCTACGCTGACCTCGTGCCCTTCCTCCAGAGGTGATTCCACCTGCTTTGGCTGGAGAAATTCTTCCCCTTAGTTCAGACGATCCACGTGAAAGCAGGTCGACAGCCTACGTCTTTGTGGAGCACTGCAAGGTTGATGAACGTCATTGTCGAGCCCTACAGCCTGCTTTAGCTGAGCGTCTGGCAGCAGCAGGCGTCATTGCCAAGCCCTACAGTGACCACATGGCCTTCCTCCCGACTGTCACCTGCGTCGAATACGTTGTGTCTTGCATTAGGATATCAACCTGCTCTAGATTTCAAATCTGCCGACCCGCATTCAGTCTGACAAGTCCTCCTGTCCCGCTGTCGTCCTACCTCCGTCCCTCTCTCTCGAACACCCTCTGTCCCGTCCTTCCTTTCGTAGCACTCTTCCTCTCTTCTCTGCAGGTCCGCTACGGGCGGAGCTTGTCTCTGGCTTGACCCTTCCTCGGCCTCCTCTGCAGCCCTCTGTTCAGTCAAAGCCCGATGCTGTGCTCAGTTCTATGAGCAGCGCGCATCAGGAGATGGGGGATCTCTATGCGCTCAATACCACAAACGCTTTGCCACTCCCCCCCTCTCCCTTCCGCCCTCACAGGTCTGCTATGGGCGGAGCTCGTCTGTGGCTCGACCCGTCCTCAGCCTCCTCTGCTGTCCTCTGCTCCGTCGAAGCCGCCTGCGCTCAATTCTATGAGCAGCGGGTGTCCGGGAAGGGGGGCTTTGGGGGAGCGCCAGGAGGGAAGAAAGGGAAGAAGGGGGAGAAGAAGAGCAAGGAGGGTAAGGGAGGGAAGGGGCGGGAGGAGCGAGGAGGAGGGGAAGAGGAAGGGGCTGGAGGAGAGGGTGTTGTGGCTGTGGAGGGGCCGGCTGTGCTGAGTCGCACCACCCCGGTTTCTCTGGCCAAGGCTCTGAAGAACGAATGTGAGATCGAGGGCATGAAGAACGCCCACATCAGGTGAGATCTTCACGTGATGGGAGTTGCGATGAAGGGAGTGTGGGAGGAAAAGGGGAGAGAGTGTGGTGGCACCGTGGCAGGGGAGGGGCCAGCTATGTTGATTCGCACCAGCCCAGTGTCTGTGGCCAGAGCTCTGAAGAACGAATCTGGAGATGGATGGAAGGCATGGGAGGAAGAACGCTTACATCAGGTGAGCGCTTGAGGTGATGGAGTTTGCAATGAAGGGAGAGTGGGAGGAAGAACGCTTACATCAGGTGAGCGCTTGAGGTGATGGAGTTTGCAATGAAGGGAGAGTGGGAGGAAGAACGCTTACATCAGGTGAGCGCTTGAGGTGATGGAGTTTGCAATGAAGGGAGAGTGGGAGGAAGAACGCTTACATCAGGTGAGCGCTTGAGGTGATGGAGTTTGCAATGAAGGGAGAGTGGGAGGAAGAACGCTTACATCAGGTGAGCGCTTGAGGTGATGGAGTTTGCAATGAAGGAAGAGTGGGAGGAAGAACGCTTACATCAGGTGAGCGCTTGAGGTGATGGAGTTTGCAATGAAGGGAGAGTGGGAGGAAGAACGCTTACATCAGGTGAACGCTTGAGAAAAAGGGAAAGTGGGAAGAAGTGGGGAGGGGGTGCGGTGGCGGGAGAAGGGCCTGGTGGGCGAGGACAGGTGGTTACTAGAGATGTTTTTCTGAGAGTTCGGTTCTTTTTCCCTACCCCGTTTCTCACAGGGATGCAGCAGCAATGGCGTGTTTCTGGGAGTGGGCGGAGCGGGTGGTGGTGGGGGAGGGGAGGGCAGTGACGGAGGTGGAGCTTGGGGAGAAGCTGGAGGCGTTCAGAGCGCAGCAGGAGGGGTTTCTTGATACCAGCTTCGACACCATTGCAGGTGGGGCTTAGCACCTTGGATATTACCACGGCAGGTGGGCACACAGCATTGATAATCTCTTCAGCTAACTCAAGCAACGTTCAGGGTAGAGCCGGAAGGGTACCTCAACACCATTGCAGGTGGGTAGGATACAGTCTCGCAGGTGGGTGCCGTGCAGGGTATGTTCGTCTCGAATAATTTCTTTTGAGTCGACTCAAAGGTCTTGCAGGTGGATGGATGAAGGCATCACAGGAGACTTAGTGTCTCGAATCACTCCAAGCACAGCAAACACTCTCAGACGCTTAGGATGATCCGTTCTAGGTTTCCCAAGCCTGGCATGCAGGTTCGGGGGCAAGAACGGGTGTGCTAAGCCCACATTGTATTTCCCCGAGCCTGACCTTCAGGTTCGGGCAAGAACGGGGCGATCATTCACTACCGAGCCGAGGAGGGCAGCTGCGCTGTGGTGGATCCTTCCAGGATGCTTCTGCTGGACAGCGGTGCGCAGTACGTGGACGGCACAACTGACATCACTCGCACTGTTCACTTTGGGACTCCCTCGGACTACGAGAAAGAATGCTACACGCGAGTGCTACAGGTGGGTGCTGCAGGTGTGTAAGTTGAGGTGCCCACAGTGGGCTACAGGTGGCAATTTTGATGTGCCTACAGTTGGTGGGCTACAGGTGGCAATTTTGAGGTGCCTACAGTTGGTGGGCTACAGGTGGCAATTTTGAGGTGCCTACAGTTGGTGGGCTACAAGTGGCAGTATGTGGACGGCACGACTGATCACTCGCACTGCTCACTTCAGGACGCTCTCGGTTTGCGAGAAAGCAACACACGCATGTGCTGCGCATGTGATTGTGATAATGTGCCGCAGATGTGCTTGTGTTGGTTCTCACCCACCCCACCACCACAAGCACGGAGTATGGTTCTACTAAAAACCGCTACAGATGGATGGGTGAGCACCGTCCAGTTGTAAGAAGTGTATCCAGTGCAGCAACTTCCTTCCTCTCATCTTGGAGGGGTAGCAGAGCAGCAGCGCTACACGCTCTCTTCCCTTTCCCCCTTGGTCGCACCCGCCTTGCTGGGGCGCATAGCCCTAGACTGTGCAGACTTTCCCCAAGGCACCCTAGGCGTCGTTCTCCATGTCCTTGCTCGTGGTCCTCTCTGGTCCATGTGCTTAAGCTACCGGCACGGCACGGGGCACGGGGCACGGGGTGGGGGCGGCGCTGAATGAGCACAAGGGGTTGCAGAGCATCAGCCCGTCCCCCCGTCCCCCCGTCCCCCCGTCCCCCCGTCCCCCTGTCCCCCCGTCCCCCCGTCCCCCCGTCCCCCCTTCTCCCCCTATCATCTCCCCTTCTCCCCCTATCATCTCCCCTTCTCCAGGGCCATATTGCCCTGGACCGGGCTGTTTTCGCTGTAGGCACGCCAGGCTTCGACCTTGACATCCTAGCAAGGGGGGCTCTCTGGGCCATGGGTTTAGACTACCGGCACGGCACGGGGCACGGGGTGGTGGTGGCCTTGAACGTGCACGAGGGGCCTCAGGGCATCAGGCCCATTCTATCTCCTCCCCGTGCCCCCCTGCCTCTCCCATCATCCCCCCACCTTCGCCATACTTTCTCCCCATTTCAGGGCCATATTGCGCTGGACAGAGCTGTTTTCCCTGTAGGCACGCCAGGCTTCGTCCTGGACATCCTAGCCAGAGGGCCCCTCTGGTCCATGGGTCTGGACTACCGGCACGGCACGGGGCACGGGGTGGGCGCGGCGCTGAATGTGCACGAGGGGCCGCAGAGCATCAGCCCACGGTTCGGCAACGCCACGCCTCTGCAGGCCGGCATGGTGCTGAGCAACGAGCCTGGCTTTTACCATGACAACCAGTTTGGGATCCGGATCGAGGTGAGCCAAAGAGTATGGGATGCTGAGCCGGGTACAGGTCCATGTGAGGGGAGGCCGGGGGGTTGCAAGTGGTGCAGCCCGGCATTGTGCTCAGCAATGAGCCGGGGTTCTAGCACGACAACCAGTTCGGGATCAGGATCGAGGTGAGGCAAAGAGGGGGGGAGGGGGGACTGAATAGGTGCAAGGGGGAGGTGAGTCAACGCCATGCCTCTGCAGGCCGGCATGGTGCTCAGCAATGAGCCGGGGTTGTACCACGGCAACCAGTTCGGGATACGGATTGGTGTGAGAGAGGCAGGGGTGGTTCAGAAGGGATAAGAACGGTGAGGGTGGAATTGGGAAGGTGCCAAGGGGGGTGGGGCTAACGCTGTGCCTCTGTAAACCGGCATGGTGATCAGAAATGAACCGGGACTCCACCATGACAACCAGTTCGGGATCAGGATCGAGGTGACCAGAACGGGGGGAAAGAGGGGAGGGAGGGGGGGAAAAAGGAGGATTGGGGAAGTGGCAAGGGAGGGGAGAGAAAACGCCACGCCCCTGCTGGCTGGCATGGTGCTCAGCAGCGATCCTGGCTTTTACGGCGATAGCCAGTTCGGAATCAGGACTGAGGGGAGCAGAATGGGGGGGAGGGGGGAGGAGATTGGGAAAGTGGGAAGGGGAGTGGAAGCCAACGCTGGACTTTTACCATGGCAGCCTGGGGATGAGCAGAACCTGGGGGTAGGAACATCAACTCACGTTTCTGGGGGCAGGCATGGTGCCTGCCTACTTTCTCTCTCCTCCTTCCTTCTCTCCTCGAGCTCTTTCAATTCCTCGCCTTGTCTGTCCCCCCCCTGCTTCTTGCCATCCTGCCACCTTCCCAGAACCTTCTCGTGGTGAGGGAGCAGGAGACACCGTACAGATTTGGAGGCACAACGTATCTGGGATTCGAGTACTTGACTCTATTCCCCATCCAGGTACTTCTGGTCTTTAAGTTTATTCTAAGATCACTTATGTGGCCACTCAAAAAGGCTTAAGCTGGCTTTGAGGCGAATCAAAGGCCATTTGGAGACTCAACGTACTTGGGGTTTGAATACATGACACTCTTCCCCATCCAAGTACCTATGCCTCGTTCTGCACTATGTCATCTGATGTTGATGCGCCTCATCTCTTTTTGGAAGTTGATTGGGCATGCATGGTCCTTCCTTCTAGTCACCTTAGAATGAGTTGACTCAGAAATTGATTGGGCATCCATGGTCCTTCCTTCCTTCCTCCTTATTCACTCCCCTCCCACCCCTGTATTCCCTGAACATTGCTTGCTTCCACTCAAGCTGACAGCTGTAGAGCTGCAGAGCGATAGCTGCTTCAGGTGGATCGACCTCCCTCCCCTCACAAGTCGATGCCCTGCACTCACCCAATCACCCACCCTCACAGACGAAGCTGATTGCGGCGGAGCTTCTAGACGAGAATGAGGCCAAACGTCTCCTGCCAATCACCTCACGAGTTCACACGCATACGGTCTGCCCTCTAATTCCCTCCAACCACTCTCACAGACGAAGTTGATAGCTGTGGAGCTGCTGAGCGAGAATGAGGTCACGTGGATCAACGAGTATCACCAGCGAGTGTGGGATACTGTGAGTGTGACTGTAGGACATTGTGAGTGTGACTGTAGGACATTGTGAGTGTGACTGTAGGACATAGTGAGTGTGACGGTGGGACATAGTGAGTGTGACTTTGTGCATGACGCCAGTGACTATGTGTGTCACTTACCCGCTCATACCATAGCTGTGGAGCTGCTGAGCGAGAATGAGGTCAAGTGGATCAACGAGTATCACCAGCGAGTGTGGGACACTGTGAGTGTGACCATTTGTGCGACATATCAGCTCTTTTCTCCTCACATAGCCTCACATGGCCTCACACCAGCTCATACCCCCTCACACCAGCTCATCCCCCCTCACATCACCCCACTCTGGCCCAAGCTGGATACTCAGCAGCGCACTTGATTCCCGCCCATGCACCCCCATGTCTCCCCACTACTTCCAACCTCTGCCTCCAGTGGTGTTGTGACGCACTCAACGAACCTTCCTGACTAGTCCACTTTCTCTCCCGCTTCCATGCACCCCCATGTCTCCCCACTGCTACCGAGTGCTCCCCTCCACCGGTGCTTTGACGCACCAAAGAACGTTTTTCCCACGCCCATGCACACCCAGATCTCTCCGCTGCTGGCAGGCGCTCCCCTGCAGTGACGTTTTGAAGCACCAACGAACGTTTTTGACACCCAAAGAACCATTCTGACCTTTCCACTTCCTCTCCCACGACCATGCACCCCCAGGTCTCTCCGCTGCTGTCAGGCACGCCCCTGCAGTGGCTGCAGTGCAACACTCAGCCCATCTCCAAGGACCAAGCCTCACAAGCAGCGGCCACAGCCAAGGCAGCTGCCGCTAGCTAGTCTTCCTTGTAAGCCAGCGGATGGTGCTGCAGCTAAGATGCAAGGTACATGCGCACATTGACGAAACACATCTTAGAGTAGAACGAATGACTAGAATGAGGTGGTACAAGGGGATATAACCTCAGGGGTTGTACTCTATATGAGCATGCACCTAGCTAGCCTATAACATATACAAATTATATGTTGACACACCCCATAGGCTAGACAAGGGGTAGCGACTAGCAAGAGACACACAGCTTAGGGTGGCACTGCAAGTCCAACATCTTAGGGTCCGAAGTCCAGTCAGCAAGAGTACAAGCAGGCCCCCAAATTGGTTTTGGGCTTGTCTGATTCATCAGACTTGCCTGTATCAGAAACTGAGAACTTCATGGATTGAAATGAGCAAGAGCATACATCCTTAAAGCGAGGGTCTCAAGAAGCAGAAAACCAAATCCAAAGGTTTTGGTTTTGGGCTGACGAACTTAGCGAAACAGTTACAGCGCCCAACCAGCACCCCTTACCACACCTCGCAATTTTCGAGACCCCCCGAAACCAAAACCTTTGGGTTTGGTTTTTTGCTTCTTGAGACCCTCGCTTTAAGTACCGAGCATCGGAGAGGATGGGAAGGGATAAGGGAGAATCGGAGGGAATCCCAAGGGAATCCTCCCAAATCGTAGGGATTTGGGATGGATTGGATTGGGATAGGTTGGGGTGTCGTGAAGGTAGGATAGCTAGGACGCCATGACTATGGCGGCGGGGTTTAGCTAGGAGGAAGGCGAGGAGAATGTCAAAAGAAAAGGTGGAATCAACTAGAAGAGAAACAGGTACAAGAAGGGGAGTTATCCCCTCTATAGTAGGATGGAGTAGCACAACTACAAGCCTATAATTACATAAAATATAATTTGAACACTCCCCCTAGGCTTGGTAGTGGCAAGCCCACTCAACCCACACACACACCCCCAAACCTCGGACCCCCTCATTCTCATGAGCAGCCGGGTATCGACCCCTCATGTTAGGCGATGACACCCCCGGACGAGAGGCAGCTGGCCGCATCTGGGCGGCCTCAATGACGACAGTGGCGGAGCTCGTGCTCAAGGCGGCTGCGGTGATGAGGACATCTTCAAGAACGGCGCTCTTGAAGCCCCACCTTGGCTATTTTAGCCTGTGGTTTTAAAAGAGCTAGAATGGTTCTAGCTAGGAGTAGGAGCCATGGAAATGGCGTGAGGTTTTAGGCTAGGAGAGAGAGTTGAGGAGAGAAAAGAGAGTTGAACTAGAAGAGAAGGAGATACAAGAAGGGAGGTAGTCCCTCCCCTCTACAGTAGGATTCAGTAAGTAGCATAACCAAGCCTACAAGTATATATAAAAATTATTTAATTTAACACACCCCCTAGGCTTGGTAGTGGCAAGCCCATCCCACCCCCAGCACCCCCATTCCCTGTAGCAGTAGTGGCGTCGACCAGCCAGTCGACCCCTCGGCGATCGAGGTGGCGACGTCGACTGCGGGTCGCAGCAGCATCAGCGACTGCGGGTCGCAGCAGCATCGGCGACTGCGGCGGCGGCGGCGGCGGCGGCATCGAGGCACCTGGCGACGGCGGCTGCAGCACCCGAGGCAACGGCGCCATGGCTCAACCGGAGACGAGGAGGAGGAGGACGGCACGAGGTCGCCAGCAGCATGCAGTAGAGGTGACTGCAGGGAAGGAAGGCGCTAGGCATCCTTGAGCTGCGGCGGGGCGGAGCCGGCTGGCGTGGCGAGCTGGGACCGACGCGGCAAGCTGGGTCCGTTGGGACCGACGCGGCGAGCTGGGTCCGACGCGACGAGCAGGATCCGACATGACGAGCTAGGAGGCCCAGGGAGCTGGAGAGCGGGGGCTTGCTGCCTAGTGCCTAAACCAGTGCGCGACCCACTGCCGCCCGTGCGCTGACGTCTACGCCGACGCCACCACGGCTTGACGTCGACGCCACGACAGCGCGACGCCACGGCAGCGCGTTGCGACGGCCGCGGCAGAACGACGACGAGGCCACGGCAGCACGGCGCGGCCGCCATGGCAGCGCGAGAGAGAGAGAGAGAGAGAGAGAGAGAGAGAGAGAGAGAGAGAGAGAGAGAGAGAGAGAGAGAGAGAGAGAGAGAGAGAGAGAGAGAGAGAGAGAGAGAGAGAGAGAGAGAGTAGAAGAGCGCGGCGGAAGCGTGAGGAGCAGGCCCACAAGGAACGAACAGCTCTGATTCCATGTTAAAAGAGCTAGAATGGTTCAAGCTAGGAGAAGGAAGAGCCATGGAAATGGCGTGAGGTTTTAGGCTAGGAGAGAGAGTTGAGGAGAGAAAAGAGAGTTGGACTAGAAGAGAAGGAGATACAAGAAGGGGGTAGTCCCTTCTACAGTAGGATTCAGTAAGTAGCATAACCAAGCCTACAATTTTATATAAAATATATATTATTTAACATCTAATTCAACTGGGAAAAGTGGAGGGAATCAAAAGCGAGAAGAGGGGGAAATCGAAACGGAGGGGAAGGGGGGATCGAAACGGAGGGGAAGGGGGTCGAAACGGAGGGGAGGGAGTAAGCGAAATGGAGGGGGAGGGGGGGATCGAAACGGAAGGGAGGGGGGGAATCGAAACGCAGGGGAGGGGGGAGGCGAAACGGAGGGGTAGGGGGGGATCGAAACGGAGGGGAGGAGGGAAGCGAAATGGAAGGGAAAATCTGGGACGTTGATCACTGGCAAATATCTAACGGCTGATATTTGTCGAAACGATCGCAATCGATCGTGGCCGTCACCTTTTCATTGAATTTCAGATGACCACGTGGGCAACAGGCAAAAATTCCACTAAACGGAGTGATTGCTCTTAGAAAATAACTATGGGTTTGTTGGGGGTATAAGACGTTGAGGACTGGGAGTGGGAATGTTTGTACAAAAGACTTCACCGATTTTTTGTTTGTCCTGTCTCTGGCTATTATGACTTAGCCGATTTTTTGTAGGTTGCTGAGTGTGTGGGGCGAATTTTTTGTAGGTTGCTAGGTGTGTGGGGCGAATTTTTTATAGGTTGTTGGGTGCGTGGGGCGAGTGTTTGTACCAAAGGACTTGGAAGTATTTTGTAGGTTGATGTGTATAGGGGGAGTGTCTGTACACTTGGACTTCGCCGAATTTTGTACGTAGGTTGCTGGGTGTGTGGGGGGGAACGTCTCTGACGATTGGGGACTTAGCCTAAATAGCAGGATTGCAAGCAGTTCGGTACAATTTGTCCGTATCAGGGCTGGTACGCGTTAAGCCCTGGAAACTCAGTATGCATATAACATGGTCCCCGAAATTCTTAGTCTTCCAAAACTTACATCCTTGAAGGGTTAAGTGTTTAGATTTTGACCACCCTGAAAATTACGGGTTGGCAAAAAAACGTACCCTGTAAAATCAGAGAATCAGAGTAGAATACCCTGATAACGACAGCCCTGCTAAGGTGCCCTCCAGAAGATGCCGGACCAAACCGCACGAACAAAGTGTCAACTTATACATATATTGTTATATAGAAGTTAAATGCTAGATAGGGTATGTTCTTAGTGGATACAATCCAAATGCTATATCTCCCCTGTTCGCCGTTTTTCATTAAAGCATCCTTATAAGATAACTTTAATGAATCCTTATAATTTCTTGGGTCTTCAAGGAGTTTCCCCATCTTGGCAGAGTCCTTTTTCGCGGAGTTAGATTTTTCCTCGGCGATTTCCTCTGGCGAAGACTGGTCGTGGGGTGGAGATTTTTCCCCATCATTTTCTCCTGTTCGCGTCGAATCAGCTGCGTCGAAGATGATTTTTCCGGAAGTCCGCGGTCGCTTTCGGATCTTTTCTTTTTTGCCAGCTAGATCCGCAAACACTGGCGAGTCCCGTTTTTTGTCTTCTGATTGGCCGAAGGATTTCCGCCACTGTTGCATGCCCGATACTCAGCGTGTACGGCTTTCATTTTGTTGTAGTCGAAGATTCGATGACCCGGCACCCCGCAAAAATCACACGTGAAGTTGGTGTTTTTCGGACGTGGCCGCCCTTCGAACCTGTCCATTTCCATCGGGTCGGCGAACGTAGGGTGAGCGGAGCGGTCGCCCTGTCGCGTACTGCCAACGTGCGTCCGTCGTGTCCCGGCGTTGACCATGTCGAAGCGTTCCGCTGCCGATACGACGTCACTGTAGCTCGCGTAGTTTGTCGCTGCTACTTGTCGTTTGACTTCAGTCTTCAGCCCGGCGAGGTACGACAGTACTTTTTCCGCTTCGGTGAGGTCAGGAATGCGGCTATAAAATTCTTCCATCTGCTGCGTGTACTGTGCTACACTCCCGAACTGTTGATGGCGATGATTTTTTTCCCGGGCAAGGAAATCCGAATTTATCGGCTCGAAACGTTTCAGCAGGTCGGTGCGGAACTGCTGCCACGTGGCTTCGCCGTGGATGAAGGTGCTGTTACCGCCGATCCACTCGAGTGCCGGTCCTCGCATCAGTGTCGCCGCGAGTCATACGCGTTGACCGTCCCAGACTGGCAAGCTCCATCCGACGGCTGCGAAGTAGATCTTCATGCCGGCGATCCATCTGCGGACGTCGGAATTTCGATCGCTCGGATCGAACGACTCAGGTGGGCGCGGCTTCGGGGCCTCAAGAAATTGCTGCGACTGCTGCGTCGTCGCCGTTGTCGTTACGTGTTGCGCGCCGGCGAGTCGAGTTACTCGCTCGAATTCTTGTCGCCAAGCTTCGCGGTCGGCTCGCATCTCCTCCTGTAGGGCAGCGATGCTTGCGAAGAGCTGCTGGGTAACTTCGGCGTTGTCGAAGTTCGCCATCCTGTTCAAAACACGCGCGGTGGGGGTAATTCGAAAAAACGCGAAGCTGGTGCTTACCAGAATCGGCGCCGAATTGGTCGCCCCCGGCGGTTTTTCGAGGCAGGATCCCGCTCCTGCTGCTTAGCTGAGAACGGCCAAGTGAGAAAAGCTCTGATTACCAAGTGTCACAGGATCAAATGTGTCGAGGAAAGGTTGCACTATCGATCAGTATAAGGCGCTTTTATACTTCCAATGTACATCAGGTAACCAGGTTTATCCTATCCAAAGGGAATAGACCCTTCTAGAAATAGAATCACCTTGCGTATAGCCACGCGGAGCTATTGGCTTTAAGAGATTACGGTAGGATTACGCTAGATAGAGCGCGTCAATACATCCCGAGCCTGGTCGGTGATATTATTATGATAACACGATAAACCAAAGGATGAAGGAAAAGGAGGAATAGGAATCCAAATGGAATGAGATAAAGATCAAATGAATCAGGATAAAAAGAGGAATGAAATGGAAAGGAGAAAGGAATGGAACAGGGTCGTACTCTCACAGGCGTGAGCACAATGTGGTCGCGGAAGAATCAGGCAGACGTTCCAGAGTCAAGCGTGAACGAGAGCAAAGCGGTAGCGGCAACCGACGGAGGGGCTAGCGTGGAGCCTAGGCTAATTAAGGAAGAAGGTCCTACGCCTGACGCAGTAGGGGAGCCTAGACTACACACAGGAGGCACACCTATACTAGGCAACATAGGGTAAAAAGGTTCGGTCACACTAGAGTTATCAGCATACATGGCATGCAAGGCACAACAAAGCTGATCCATATCCATCTTGATCGACGCACCAGATTGGGCCAGTCGGAAAGGTCTGGCGCAGGGCCGAAGCGCAGACAAAAGAGATCGTCGAAGCGGCGGAAGCAACAGGCGGCAAAGTGACTGGTACGACCACACACAGTGCCGCGGAAGGGGCGGGTCTAGAGCTGGTTTTGGTAACCCATAGCACCGAACCTGCCATCCGACGCCGAGTTGCGAGGGCCGCCACTGCGGCCACCACCACCAGAGGCACCGGGCCACCCCGGCGGGAGGCGGCCCCACTGCTGCTACTGCGACTGCTCCTGCTGCGGCTGCCGCTACTGCTGCTGAGGCTGCTGCTGCTGCTCCGGGGCACCAGGCCCAGTCTCCTTGTCGGAACCACCGTCACCCCCCCCACCCCCACCACCCCCACCACTCGTCCCTCCGCCACGCCCCCCCTTGGGTCGGCGGCCCCTACCCTGACGCGGTTGCGCTGAGGCCGTAGCAGCAGTTTCAGCAGCAGGGGATGTCTCAATGACATCAACAGAGACGTCAGAGTAAGTGCATTGGGAGGGAGCACTGCCCTGAAAAATAGGGACCGCCGCAGTACCGCTAGACTAAGCGATAGCGCGTTGGCGGGTCTCTATCTTGGACAGGGCGGTAACAAAGGCGGTAAGGGTGAGGTCACCTGGGTGCTGACTAAGGAAGTGGTCACGGGCAGTGGCTAGGCGGTCTGGAAGGCACACACAATGAGGTAGAGGGTAGCGCAAAGCGGCGGTGGAAAGGCAGTGAGTTGAGCCTCAGTGCTAGCGGCGCGGTAGCTAGTCTCATCGGGCATGGGGCTAGTGCTGGGAGGATGCAGGCCAGTGGTCCTTACTGGGCACACAGATGCTTCTTGGGCAGACGACGCTGAGACCATCCGGTCCTCCCAGGGCTACTACTTTAGCCTTGGTTCTGGTGCCATCTCGTGGAGGTCCACTCGCTCCTCGTCTGTTGCCCAGTCTAGCTGCGAGGTTGAGATCTACGCCGGTGCCATGGCGGCACAGGAGCTCCGCTGGCTGACCTTCTTGCTTGCCGACTTAGGTGAGCGGCCTAGCTTGTCAGAAATCCAGTCACTAACCACTGGGCTAGAAGGGCTTGTTAAATAGCGGGTAAGTGCGCCCATAACCCCCCAGGCTCTGCACCTATGGCCCTTCCCCGAGGATCTTTTCAAGGGTAACCTAGCGGGACACTCGGCACTCCCCCTCGCTGGGATAGGTGGAAGACACGAGCGCCTCTGCAATGCTAGCACTGGGACTAGAACCCACTGGGGCTCGTCGCTGCGCGCCTCCACCGCGGTCTCCCTGTGTTGTGTCTCCACTCCGACCGTGGCGGCGAGATCGCCTCTGGTCAGCTAGGTCAGTTCTGTCGTGCGGAGGGTATCACCCAGACGTACACCCTACTGGACTCCCCGCAGTAGAATGGGGTCGCTGAGCGACGCATCGATTTGGTCATGGAGGTGGCTCGTACCTCCATGATCCATGCCATTGCACCCTATTTTCTGTGGCCATTCGCCGTTCGCTACGGCGCTCACCAGCTTAACCTCTGGCCTCGCTCTCAGCGGCCACAGGTTTCGCCGACCTCCTTTGGACCGGGTTCCCTGGTGACGCGTTTGCGTTCCACGTCTGGGGCTGCCTTGCTCACGTTTGTGCCTCCGGTGCGGACAAGCTCACTGCCCGCACCGTCACCTATGTCTTCCTCGGTTTCCCCATTGACTCGTCTGACTGGCACTTCTACCACCCGCCGTCACACCGCTTCCTTCACTCCCGTGACGTCACTTTGGACGAGTTTGTCTCCTTTTTCCACCGCTTTCCTCACCGAGGTCTCCCGGTTCTCCCCCCCTGTTTTTGGTTCCCATTCCCCCGGTCGCCCCTGCTCCCCTCCCTCTCCGTCCTTCTCCGTTTGGTGTGTCTCACGTCACTCCCCTCCCGTCGGTTGTCCCGGTCGAGGAGTCGGCTGACTCCGGTGGCCCCGCGGTGCAGTCTGCGCCGCTTGTCCCTCCCCCGGTGTCTCCTCCTCCCTCGTCGCAGTCGCCGCCGCAGCTGCAGCCGTCGCCGCAGCCACAGCCGCTGCCGCTGCCGCCACCGTCACCGCCGCCGCAGCCGCAGCCGTCGTCGCAGCCGCAGCCGTTCGTGGACTCTGGGGGTGTTGGAGTTGGAGAGGGTGCTAGTCCTGGGGCTCCTGTCGTGGCTTGTCCCGGCAGGCTCGGGGGTGGCACCGGCGCTGGAGACGTTTCTCGTTCTGGGGGTGCTGGCGTGGAGTGTACCGGAGGTAGCAGTGGTGCGGCTGGTGGTCCAGGTGTCGGCGTTGAGCAGCAGCAGGAGCAGTCGCCACTGGTGTACGCCCTTTGCCTGCTCGGCCTTCCCTCCCCTAACTGCTCGCCTGCGCCTCCCTCACTGTCTCCCCCTCTTCCTGTTCACAGTCCTGTGTTTCGTCCGCCGGACTCGTCCACGGCTGGTTTCCCCATTGACTCGTCTGACTGGCACTTCTACCACCCGCCGTCACACCGCTTCCTTCACTCCCGTGACGTCACTTTGGACGAGTTTGTCTCCTTTTTCCACCGCTTTCCTCACCGAGGTCTCCCGGTTCTCCCCCCCTGTTTTTGGTTCCCATTCCCCCGGTCGCCCCTGCTCCCCTCCCTCTCCGTCCTTCTCCGTTTGGTGTGTCTCACGTCACTCCCCTCCCGTCGGTTGTCCCGGTCGAGGAGTCGGCTGACTCCGGTGGCCCCGCGGTGCAGTCTGCGCCGCTTGTCCCTCCCCCGGTGTCTCCTCCTCCCTCGTCGCAGTCGCCGCCGCAGCTGCAGCCGTCGCCGCAGCCACAGCCGCTGCCGCTGCCGCCACCGTCACCGCCGCCGCAGCCGCAGCCGTCGTCGCAGCCGCAGCCGTTCGTGGACTCTGGGGGTGTTGGAGTTGGAGAGGGTGCTAGTCCTGGGGCTCCTGTCGTGGCTTGTCCTGGCGGGCTCGGGGGTGGCACCGGCGCTGGAGACGTTTCTCGTTCTGGGGGTGCTGGCGTGGAGTGTACCGGAGGTAGCAGTGGTGCGGCTGGTGGTCCAGGTGTCGGCGTTGAGCAGCAGCAGGAGCAGTCGCCACTGGTGTACGCCCTTTGCCTGCTCAGCCTTCCCTCCCCTAACTGCTTGCCTGTGCCTCCCTCACCGTCTCCCCCTCTTCCTGTTCACAGTCCTGTGTTTCGTCCGCCGGACTCGTCCCCGGCTCGTTTCCCCTCTTGTTCCCCTCCTGTTACTCCTCCTCTGTCTCCTGACCCAACGCCTTCGTCTCACGTCTGGTCTCGCCGTCCCTCTCGTGCTCGTCCTGTCTTTCCTGATCAGCATTCTCACCCTATGTTGCTTCGTTCCCACGTGTCTCGTCCTCCCCGTTTGCCTTCGCCTCCTCCGTCGTCGCTCACTGTCGCGCCTCCCCCTCTGTCTGACTACCTTCATGCTGCTCGTCCTCTTGTTCCTCGGGTCCTTGCCTCCCTCGTTACCGACTCGTTTGTTCCTGTCTCCTGTCTTTACGCTCTTGTAGCTGCTGTCGCTGACTTTGCCTCTACTCGCCGTCTTGACTTCGCTACCGCTCTGGTCTCTGACCCTGTCTGTCCTCTGTCCGTAGGGGGTGCTCCTGCCCTTAGCAGTGACGTCTTGGAGGACCGGCAGTACGAGCTTGCTTTCCTGTCAGAGGCTGCTCCCCATCTCTATTCCATGCTGCTAGTCCCTGAGGGTGACCCCGATGCCTTTGACATCCCGACCCCTCGCACCTACGCTGAGGCGACCTCGGGACCCTGGGCCTCTTAGTGGATAACTGCCATGGAGCAGGAGATGGCATCTTGGAGGGCTATCGGCATCTACTGTACGTCGACGCAGTTCCCCCACCTGGGGTGAACGTAGTCGATGGCCGGTGGCTCTTCAACGTGAAGCACCCTCCTGGAGAGCCGCATGTGTTCAAGGCGCGCTACGTGGGTAGAGGCTTCAGTCAGCGAGAGGGGGTGGACTTCTTTCAGACCTTCGCCCCAACCCCGACCACACTCCGCTATACATCCTGGTCTACGTAGACGACCTGGTCTTTCCTACAGCAGACAGAGACGCGCTGGGCTCCGTGAAGGTTGAGCTGCTGAGGCGACACACCTGCACTGACTTGGGAGAGCTGTGCCGCTACCTTGGCCTTCAGATCTCCAGGGACAGAGCAGAGCGCACCATCACTCTTACACAGTCACACTTGGTGCGCCAGGTCCTTCAGAGGTTCGGTCTTCAGTTCTCCTCCGCACAGCCCACACCTCTGCCGGTAGACCACAGGCTCTCAGCTCCAGTTCCTGAGGAGTCAGCAGAGCCCAGTGGTCCTTACGCAGAGCTGGTCGGTTGCCTCTGTCTGAAAACTAGGATCTATGTAGGAGGAGGAGCCATGGAAATGGCATGAGGTTTTAGGGTAGGAAAGTTGGTGAGAGAAAAAGAGATTTAGAAAAGAAGAGAGAGGGTTACAAGGAGGGGTATTGTACCCTCTACAGAAATGTTTAGTAACTACTACCAAGCCTATAATTATATTTTAACATATATAATTTAACACATCCCCTAGGCTTGGTAGCAAGGACCCACACACCCCCACACCCCCTAGCCTAGCACCCTCATTCCCATCAGCCACGACTACTCCAGGAGGGCCCAACCCCAAGGCCCTGGAGATGGCGACGGTGGCTGTCCCGGCAACGGCGACAGCGACGACGACCACGGACGTGTGGCGGCAACAGGCCTGCTGCGACGACAGCGGCGACGGCGACAGCTTCGGCTTACGACAGCGGTAACGGCAGCGGCCCCCGCCCTTCCAGCGGCGTGTCCAAACTCCGCGACAGGGGGATGACCGGCGAGAGTCAGGTGACGGCTGTGGCAAAGAGGTGGGACAAAGGGAAGGGGGAATGGGCGGGGCTTCGGATCTTCAGCACGGCGCCATTGCTGGCGCGGCGCTTACTGGCGTGCGGGCGGGCTGCAAGTCCAGCAGCGACACAGGTGGTGCGCGACGGCAACAGGTCGACAACACCGCCACGGCACCACTACGATGCCACCACAGCGTGGCGTCAGGGCCGCGGCTGCTCGTCGACGTTGAGACGACAGCACACAGAGGCCGCCGCGGCATCTCGAAAAATGTGCCACGGCGGCAGGCAAACGGAAGGCCGCGACGGCGGCGAAGTAAGGACGGGTACGCGGCGGAAGCGTGGCCCATGCGACGCGACGGGGCCAGTGCGGATTGACGGGGAGGGAGTGCGCGGCGGAAGCGAGGGGAGCAGGCCTGGGAAGGGAACCTCCTCTGTTACCATGTGTGAAAACTAGGATCTAGGTAGGAGGAGGAGCCATGGAAATGACGTGAGGTTTTAGGGTAGGAAAGTTGGTGAGAGAAAAAGAGAACTAGAAAAGAAGAGAGAGGGATACAAGGAGGGGTATTGTGCCCTATATAGAAATGTTTTGTAACCACTAATGACCTAATGACTTGCACTCGTCCAGATCTCGCATACCCTCTCAGCATCCTGGCTAAGAGGACCGCCACTGCGGCCACCACCACCAGAGGCACCGGGCCACCCCGGCGGGAGGCGGCCCCACTTTTGCTGCTGCGTCTGCTCCTGCTGCGGCTGCCGCTACTGCTGCTGAGGTTGCTACTGCTGCTCCAGAGAACCAGGCCCAGTTTGGTCCCCAAGTTCTCCGGTACCAGTATGATCTCCACAATTTTCTGCTTCTTCTGGAGTCCCTCCCGAAATTTCTCCAAGGCTCTAGCCCCTCGAGAATTACAAGTTTTCATTAAAGCATCCTTACAAGATAACTTTAAAACCACAGGCTAAAGAAGCACACCCTGGGTGCTCTTGAAAACTCTGTTTTTTGGGGGTCAGAATATACCGCCCAGCCTGGAGCACTTTGTACCAAACGAAACGAAAAAAAAAGGAGTGCGACAGTTTGAAACATCGCGAGATGGCCACGACTCACCCAGCTGGTACACGACTTCGGTTGAACACGGTGCGACAAGCCCAAGAGTCGCACAACTCAACCAAAATGCACTCCATGCGACCACACCCCACATCCCGTCATTCAAGAGCTCCATGGGTGTGCAACAGGTTTCCTGAAGTCCATTATCTAGTAGTTTATCACTCGTAGGAAGCCATAGCTGCCACTACACAAGTCATAAAAAAATATCCGCCCGCTCATCGACGTACAACACCCCTCGCTACGTATAGAGTGTTTTAGCCTCGCGAAAAGGCGACCTCGGGAGTAGTAGTGGCGTCAATAGTGGGACGATCTAGGATTGGCGAGGAGAGGGGGAACGGACGGCAAAGAGAGGGGGAACGGACGGCGACAAGGGGGGGAACGGACGGCGAGGAGAGGGGGAACGGATGGTGAGGAGAGGGGGAACGGACGGCGACGAGGGGGGGAACGGACGGCGAGGAGAGGGGAAACGGATGCCGACGAGGGGGGGAACGGACGGCGAGGAGAGGGGGAACGGACGGCGAGGAGAGGGGGAATGGACGGCGATGAGGGGGGGAACGGACGGCGACGAGGGGGGGAACGGACGGCGAGGAGAGGGGAAACGGATGCCGACGAGGGGGGGAACGGACGGCGAGGAGAGGGGGAACGGACGGCGAGGAGAGGGGGAATGGACGGCGACGAGGGGGGGAACGGACGGCGACGAGGGGGGAACAGACGACGAGGAGGGGGGGAACGGACGGCGAGGAGAGGGGGAACGGACGGCGAGGAGAGGGGGAACGGATGGCGACGAGGGGGGGAACGGACGGCAAAGAGAGGGGGAACGGACGGCGACGAGGGGGGGAACGGACGGCGAGGAGAGGGGGAACGGACGGCGAGGAGAGGGGGAACGGACGGCGACGAGGGGGGTAAGGGACAGCAAGGAGAGGGGGAACGGACGGCGAGGAGAGGGGGGACGGACGGCGAGGAGAGGGGGAGCGGATGGCGACGAGGGGGGAACGGACGGCGAGGAGGGGGGGAACGGACGGCGAGGAGAGGGGGAACGGACGGCGAGGAGAGGGGGAACGGACGGCGACGAGGGGGGGAACGGACGGCGAGAAGAGGGGGAACGGTTGGCAAGGAGAGGGGGAACGGACGGCAAGGAGAGGGGGAACGGATGGCGAGGAGAGGGGGAATGGATGGCGAGGAGAGGGGGAACGGATGGCGAGGAGAGGGGGAACGGATGGCGAGGAGAGGGGGAACGGATGGCAAGGAGAGGGGGAACGGATGGCAAGGAGAGGGGGAACGGATGGCGAGGAGAGGGGGAACGGATGGCGAGGAGAGGGGAATGAGAGGGCGAGAAGAGAGCAAGGGAGAGCGAGGAGGGCAGAGAACGGAGGGCGAGGGGAAGGGGGGGGAGGGCAAGTGGCAGAGGGGTAACCAAGGGCGAGGTGTGGGAGAGGGTGAGGGAAGGCGGATGAGAGAGCGGGGAGAGGCAGATGTGAGGGTGAGGAGAGGCAGGGTGAGAGGGAGAGGAGCCTGCTCTCTGCTGCCCACCCGCTCTCTGCTGTCCTCCCTGCTCTCTGCTGCCCGCCCGCTCTCTGCTGTCCCCCCTGCTCCCTGCTGCCCGCCCGCTCTCTGCTGTCCCCCCTGCTCTTTGCTGCCCGCCCACCTCCCTACCTCGCTCCGCTATCCCATCCTTTCCCCCATCCTCCCTCCCCTTTTCTCCCACCCTGTCAAGCATTTCCCCCATCCACTACCCCTTTCACTTATGCCCTCGATTTTGCTCCTCTTTAGGTCACCTATTTTGCAATCGCTTCTCCCCACCTCTCAACCAGTTTCCCCTTCAACCCTATTGTTCACCCACTTGGTCGCCCGCTCTACTGTGGCTGTATGCTTCTACTAGTCACCCAGCATTTACCCCCTGTTTTTTACTCCCCCGCCTTTTGCTGACCCATCCTGGCAGCCATCCGCTGCAGTTCTGGCACCAAGGGTATGGTGTGCAAGTCTTGCTGATTCAACTGACGAAATTTTGTTATTTTGCATCCATTCATGAGTGCAACCCAACTTTACAACCTATTGCACCAAGAAACAATTTGCATTTACTTGCATTCAGCTTGCGAGCCCTCGTTTTCTCATAGACCATTGTGATGAACAATACATTTGGATAGGTAATTAAAAAAAAAAATCTTACTGTGTGTTACGGTGTTTTTGGATACGAGTATTTTGGCGCTTCCAGTCAAAGTTTTGGAAAATCCTGACGAGCGTGTTCGCACTTGACGCCGCTGCCAGGCCTTCGCAGCTGATTTCACTCCAAGAGGCGTCTCCGCCCTGTATCCCGACGTTTCCGAACAGGGTGAAGAGACTCACTTCACCAGAATGAACACGCCCCAGCTGCAGCTTTCTTCCCTGTTGGAACTGTCGCGCATGGGTTTGGGACCTCATCGCACACGTTCCGAAATCGCCCATCCTCCCGTAGGTGTGGCTTATGGTGGGTTCTTATCTGCCCAGTTTGTAAAAAAGTTCAATGACAATTTCGCTCTAGCAACCCAACTTTTTCACAGATGCCCCCACTTCAAGAGCGGCTCACTTGAAGCCCCCCCTATGCTATTTTAGCCTGTGGTTTTAATGAATCCTTATCATTTCTTGGGTCTTCAAGGAGTTTCCCCATCTTGGCAGAGTCCTTTTTCGCGGAGTTAGATTTTTCCTCGGCGATTTCCTCTGGCGAAGACTGGTCGTGGGGTGGAGATTTTTCCCCATCATTTTCTCCTGTTCGCGTCGAATCAGCTGCGTCGAAGATGATTTTTCCGAAAGTCCGCGGCCGCTTTCGGATCTTTTCTTTTTCGCCAGCTAGATCCGCAATCACTGGCGAGTCCCGTTTTTTGTCTTCTGATTGGCCGAAGGATTTCCGCCACTGTTGCATGCCCGATACTCAGCGCGTACGGCTTTCATTTTGTTGCAGTCGAAGATTCGATGACTCGGCACCCCGCAAAAATCACACGTGAAGTTGGTGTTTTTCGGACGTGGCCGCCCTTCGAACCTGTCGAACCCAGCGGGTCACTCGACATAGCTCTGCCCCGGTTCTGTACGCTGACAATAGGGCCATGACCCTCCAGTGTCAGGAGCCTCGACTTGAGGGCGGAGCGAAGCACATCCAGCTGTGGTACTTCTTCCTGCGCGAGCTTCAGCAGCGTCACCAGGCCCGCGTAGTACACTTGGCCTCCGGTGTCAACACAGCTGATATCTTTACTAAGGCGCTTCCGCCTGGAGATCATCAGCGGCACTGCTTGCAGTTAGGTCTAGTCCCTGTTGACTCTCACTTGCTAGGCCCTTGATTGTGTACTCCTTTCTATTTATGCCTTCCAGATTTGCCTTGTGGCTTTTCCTCCAATGGATGACAAACAAGAATCCACAAGGTTGCTACAGCGGGTATGCCATTAGGTCCACGACATTTTACTCCATGTAATACTCCAAGGTCCGAAATTCGATAAGATCGGCCACGATGTACTCCGTCTGTACGGTATACATCTACTGTTGACTTCGCTAAAAAAGCGCAATAAAACATTGTGACCAATCACGACAGTCGCATAATGCCACCGACCATCGAGTCGCGCCACCCGAATTGGGTGCGATACCAGCATGCGAATGTCGCCAACCAACCCGCGAGTGCGAGCTCGGAAATTTATCGTGAACTGTGCTTGGAATTGCCCGGCCAATACGCGCTTGCCAGGGCGATCAGACGCAATCACGACGGACAAAAAAAGTGACAGCCAGCTGATACCACTGTCCACCTGGCAATTTTGTATGCGCGCTGACCTGGGCATGAATCCGTACCCCCTTTTCATCCATTCTGTCTTATTATTTAAGTCCTATTTTAATCCTCGTGTCAAGAACATTCGAGGCGTTTTCCATATTTTATAACCAATGACGTAAATATTCAGGCTTTCCACGTGACACGAACAGGTCCGTCCCAAATACGAAAACAAGACCCACGGTCCCTCAATCATCATTAACCAATGCACATGTCGAAATGTTTTTCTGAAATGGCTTTTTTCACCTTCGTGAAAGTGTGTGATTGGTTTACGAAACTGCTCAGGCGAGTCGTCATAATTTCGTTACGCTAAGCCCTTTTCGTGATACCACGAAAAGGGTTTTTTCAAATTATATGATTCGCGCGTTTTGAGCCTGCGCTGCTTGCGGAAGGTCGAGAACAAGGTGTTACTTCTATTGTCCGCGGTAATTCTGACCAGACGACAAATTTGCTGAACGTTTTTTAAGAAGCCACATGAGCCCTCACATGACACGCGGCGAAGTCGCTGGTAACCTGGCCCAAGGGCCAATACGCCAAGGCACCCATCGTGAACAAAAATAGTAAAACAGCCTACGCCATCCCACCTAAAACCGTACGGGCTACTCGATAATCCATTTTGCCCGTAGTGAACCGCTCTTATTCGTCGTAGTCCATATCTGCGAGTCGCGGATTTGGAGCATAGAGCATACCCCTTGTACCATGTTCTGGCTGGCTATGTTCGCTTCGCACGAATGCTACTCGCGAAAATGCAGTACATGCGCACGTTGACGAATCATATGCGTCGCAAAATGCTGCAAATTCATGGCCTCGTAGTGACGCGGTTGCTGGGCAAATGATAGGAACTAGTGCCATGCTGATCCTAGCGAAAATCACCTGCTGCTGATAGGCTGCGCTGACGGACTGCCGCAGCTGACGGACCGCCGCAGCTGACGGGCTGGCGCAGCTGACGGGCTGGCGCAGCTGTCGGGCTGGCGCAGTTGACGGACTACCGCAGCTGACGAACTGCCGCAGCTGACGGTTTGCTACATGCTCACTCCTCCCTCGTTGGGCGAGTATGTTACGCCACTCAGCAGCTGTGCCACACGCGTGGTGGCTTACACTTTCCCGTCAAACACTGCAATCAGGCGTTCACTGAAGCTGCAACACAAGCTCCAGCCAAGACAGCTGTAGCTAAGGAAAAGCGGCGCGGCGTAAGATCCAGCTTCAGGTTGCTGAAGCTCATTATTAGTAAAATGATACAGATACATCGGCTAATCAATAACCTAATATACAAGTAAAAGTGAACAACAAGTGTCCGAGCAACTGAGCCAATACAACAGCCCACCGACAACCCACAAAAGAAAAGCACCTGAGGCAGCCAAGACAGCTGTAGCTAAGGAAAAGCGTCGCAGCGTAAGATCCAGCTCAGGCTGCAGCTATTTGCAAGATGGAAAAATTTAGCACGTAATTTAACGCCATGAATAATAGAGTGGTACAGGTACATCGGGTAATCAATAACCTAGTATACAATTACAAGTGGACAACAAGTGTCCGAGCATCTGAGTCAATACAACAGCCCACCGACAACTCACAAAAGAATCAGCCAACTATATCGAAACCGCCGCGCATGCTCAGTTGAGGGGCTCCATGGGGAACTCCTCGACGGGGCTCAGCTGCTTGGCGCGGTGGCACTCGGCGTGCGCGCAGTCCACGGACAGCACCGAGCTCGACTCGTACGACCGGGGAGTGCTGTCCAGGAATCCAACGCCCTCCTCGCTGTCGGACGAGATCGGACGGTGCAGGTTCGCGATCAGGCGCTGGAAGTCGGCGGCGCGAGCGGCGTGGTCGGGGCGGTAGGTCTGGCCGAGCACGCCGTGCACGTCGTCGGTGTGCTCCAGCTCCACGATGCCCACGTTGATTTGCGCCTCCGCGTCGTTGGGGGTCTGCAGCTTCGGGTTCGCCACGCGCAGCCTCAGGTCCAGGGAAACGAGCCCGTCGATCGTGAGCGTGTAGTAGTCCACGTCATAGGGACCCTCCTTCTCGAGCGCCGCGAACCGCAGGGTGAGGCCGCCCTCGGATGTCACTTCGTCGCCGACGGTCATCTTGGGGATCTCCTCGCCGTCGATCTCGATCGTCTTCATGAACCCGTCGCCACGCTCCTGCTGCTTGCCGCCGCGGGCCGCCAGGCGCACCTTGTGGTCGGCGCCCTTGGCGAACCACACGAGGCCGAGCTCCTTGATCCACGTGTGCACGGCCTTGCCGTCCACCACCAGCGCCGCGTTCTCCGTGTCGTCCGAGTAGTACCCGCGGAGCAGCATGTTCACATGGAGGTCGCGGTCGGTGAGAAGGCAGAAAGCCTTGTCGGGGCGGCCGTTGAAGTCGAAGTGGGTGCCGAACGCACCCACCAGATGGGGGTCGTTCACGATGTTCGCCGCGGGGTTGCACTAACCGCCCGTGCGCACCTGCAGGGCGATTGGCTTCGTGTCGGTAGCGTACTGAGCGGTGAGCTCGCCGCACGAGTAGTCGATGTCGTCGTGCACGAGGTAGCACACACCGTCCGACTTCTTGCCGTCGATGGTGATGTCGGGGATGTACTGCCAGTACGTGCAGCTCTTGTACGATGCGCACGTGTTGCAGCACGTCTGGGGAGACGCCTTCTTAAGAGTGAGAGGGTTGCCCTTAACATAGACCTCCACGCCGAGTTTGTTCTTAAGAAGGTTGGACGTCTTCCACTTGGCGGGGATGCCGCCCTTGCTGCAGTTCGCGGGCGTGCATGCGCCTTGCTCGGGCGCGCCGAGGTCCTTGTGGCACTTCATGGCGTTCCACCCGGCCTTCTTCACGTCCACCATCAGCATCGAGTCGGTGCCGGTGCTCACAACGGTCGTTCCCGCGAACTTGTCCAAGTTGCCCGCCGCCGCCGCCTTCTCGATGTTGCTGGGGACGTCGGACGCCACGCTATTGGAACCGAGGGCCTTGTCCAGGGGGACGGAGGGATTGTTGGGCCCGGTGGCGACGCTCGCTGCGGAGGCCGTCACCAGCAGCACTGCGAGCGAGGCGACGAGGAATGCAAGACGTGCCATAACTAGAAACTGTATCGAACTGCTTAACTTTGTTTGCAGGATTGATGCGGGTGGGCCTGGTGCGGGTAACCTCTATTCGTACTTGTTTCCTGCCAATCTCGTATATTGAACTCTGCTGTGTGATGGCTGTTACGAATTATCAGTGATGAAGTGTTTTGTACCACACCATCTCTCTCCTCAGGTTGCCTTCCTGCAGGATTTCAGGTACATGGGGGGTGGTGAAATTGTTGCGAGCCGCGACATGGGGCGAGTCGCGAGCAGTCAGGTTGCGGTCAGGAAAATATAGTTTACTGTAGGCACCTTCAGCTCGACCTGTGGTCTCTGGAAGTGCGTGCCGGATACCACTACACTCAGCGGAGCTCACGCGCAAACCGAGGCGAGCGAAGCCGAGACCAGCCGAGACCTCGTTAGTGCGTAAATATTTATTAGGTTCCGTGTCCATCGCAAATCCTACACAATTTGTAAGGAATTCACAAATTCTTACTCGGTTTCGACATAGCAGGTACCACGAACATTTCGCATCTTCAGCCTCGGCCCTCAAGTCTCTCTTCAAACCACCCCCGCCGACCAATTTGGCCCCGAACGTGTTACCTAGGCGCCCCCAACCCATTTTCTCAGATTGAAGTGAATAGCATGCAAGGATACAAGGGTATATAGCCTATTGTGTTACACTCTCTAAGGCATGACCTTATGTAGTCTATTACAATATATACAGATATGTTTGATACACCCCCTAGACTAAATAAGGGCAGTGCCTGGTGAGAGACAAGCAGCTCAGGGTGGCACTACTTGTCCAACATCTGAGGCAAGGGTCTAAAGACCAGACACAAGAGTACCAACAAGGCAAGAGCAAGAACAGGGCGGCACTACTAGTCCAGCCACTGGGAGGAAGACACAAGGCCGGTCATGATAACATATAAAGATTTGTACACAATAAATGTCCTAGCAAATGAGGTGCTACAGGAACGAGACCAAGCTGTACACAGTGCCGCTGATGATCTTTAGGCACAAGCGCCTTCGTAAAGATATCAGCTGTGTTGGCACCGGAGGCCAAGTGTACTACGCGGGCCTGGCGACGCTTTTGTAGCTCGCGCAGGAGGAAGTATTGTAGCTGGATGTACTTTGCCCTGCCCTCGAGTCTAGGCTCCTGACACAAGAGGATCATGCTCTTGTTGTCTGCATACAGGACCGGGGCAGAGCTAGGCCGCTCACCTAAGTCTGTGAGCAAGAAAGTCAGCCAGCGGAACTCCTCTGCCGCCATGGCACCGGCGTAGATCTCAGCCTCACAGATAGACTGGGCAACAGACGACGAGCGGATGGACCTCCACGAGACATCACCTACACCAAGGCTAAAATAGTAGCCCTGGGAGGACCTGAGAGTCTCGGCATCGTCGGCCCAAGAAGCGTCTGTGTGCCCGGTAAGGACCACTAGTCTGCGTCCTCCTAGCACTAGCCCCATGCCTGATGTACTTGCTAGAAAATGCAAAACCCTCTTAGTTGCCGACCAGTGCTGTGGTCGGCGTCTGCCGGTGGCCACAAAGTGGGCCAGGATGCTGAGAGGGTTTGCGAGAACTGGGAGAGTGCAAGTCATCAGGTACATGAGGCAACCCACCAGTTCTGCGTAAGAAACACTAGGCTCTATAGCCTTCTCGGAACTGGAGTAGAGGGTCTGTGGTCTACTGGCAGAGGGGTGGGCTGTTCGGAAGAGAATTAAAGGCCAAAAATATGAAGGACCTGGCTCACCAAGTGTGACTGTGGGAGAGTAATGGTGCGTGCTGCTCTGTCCCTAGAGATCTGCAAGCCAAGGTAGCAACGCAGCTCTCCTAGGTCAGTGCAGGTGTGTCTCCTCAGCAGCTCGGTCTTCACGAAGGCCAGCGCATCTCTGTCTGCAGTAGCAAAAACCATGTCGTCTATGTAGACAAGGATGTAGAACGGAGTCTGGCCGGAACGGACGAAGAGCGAGGGGTCTGCAGACGACAGGAAGAACTGCAGATTAGCAAGCGTAGCACGCAGCTTGTCGTGCCACTCACGGGGCACGTGGTGCAAGCCGTAGATAGGGCGCCAAGGAGCCACTCGATGCCAGAGGGGAAGGTACCGGAGAAGCCCGAGGGGCGGCACAGGTAGACCTGCTCGTGTAGACTACCCTGGAGGAATGCTGTGGAGAAGTCGAGCGAGAGTAGCTCGTAGTCACACTGTACTGCTATGTGTAGTAGTGCTTGAAGGGTGGTCATCTTTGGGGTCTGTGCGAAGGTCTGAAAGAAATCAACACCATAACGCTGACTGAAGCCACGAGCAACGTAGCGCGCCTTGAAGACAGGCGGCTCTCCAGGAGGGCGCTTTACCTTGAAGAGCCAACGGCCATCGACTACGCTCACCCCATGTGGGGGAACTACGTCGACGAAGGTACTGGTGGATCTCAAAAATGCCATCTCCTGATCCATGGCAACAATCCACTAAGAGGTCAAAGGTCCCGAGGTGGCCTCAGCGTAGGTGCGAGGGGTCGGGGTGTCAAGGGCGTCTGGGTCACCCTCAAGGACTAGAAGCATAGAGCAGAATTGGGAAGCGGCCTCGGACAGGAAAGCGAGCTCGTACTGCCTGTTCTCTAGGACGTCACTGCCATGGGCAGAAGCACTTCCGACGGATGAAGGGCAGGCAGGGTCAGAGACCAGAGTGGTGGAATGAAATAGAAAGGAAATATGGAAATGAGAAAAGAATGGAACGGGGTCGTACTCTCACACTTCCCCCCCTCAAATCTGGGTGGTAGACGGAACGCCCTACTTGACAAGGTAATCGCGAAGAGGACGACGAGAGTAATCCATCTCGGATTTAGAAACCCAGCTATCCTCTGAAGGATCATAACCCTTCTAGCGGATGAGAAGCTCCACGTTGCCATTCCGTCGACGACGGTGAGCAAGCACGGACTCGACCTCGTACTCGGGTTCATCATGGACGAGGATGGGCAGCGGCGGCGGCGGTTTGCATCCAGAGAAGACTGTGTTGGGATCTCGATAGGGCTTCAAGAGTTGGACATAGAAGGCGTTGTGAATCTTCCAGATAGGTAGCAGGCGTAAGCGGAAGGTAACAGGAGTGACCTGTGCTTCAACAAGGAAAGGCCCACAGAAGCGAGGTCACAGTTTGAATGGGAGATGGCTGATGTCAAGATTGCGTGTGTCGAGCAGTACTCGGTCTCCCAAGGTGATGGTGTGGTTTGTGCGGTGGCGATCGGCCTCGCGCTTCTGTTGTTGCTGAATGTCGAGAAGGCGCTTGTGGATCCGATCCCAAAGTTTGTGCATGGTCGTGATGAAATCATGAGCGGGTTGGGCTGTGGCTGGTATGTTTGGCTGTTGAGGTGTGAGTGGATGGCGTCTGTCCAGTAGCGGCGTGAGTAGCTTTGTTGTAGGCAAACTCCAGTACGGATAGATGCAAGTCCCATTTGGAGATTTCGTCCTTGCAGCTGCTCGGAGTAGTTGCTCTACAATTTGGTTAAGACGCTCAGTCTGGCTGTCTGTCTGTGGATGGTATGCATATGACAGGGTGAGTCGGGTCCCGAGCAGAGACATCAGTTCCTTCCAGATTTTGCTGGTGAATTTGGGGTCTCGGTCGGAGATAAGTGTAGTTGGAATGCCATGTTGTGAAATGATGTAGCGAACAAAGAGTTGTGCTGTTTCCTCGGTGCGTGCTGTCGTGTGTGTCGGGATGAAGTGTCCCATTTTGGAGAACTTGTCAATAACGACGAGGATCGCGTCATGACCGCTTGTGGTAGTTGGTAGCCCCGTGATAAAGTCTAGGCTGACCACTTGCCATGGCTGTTCTGGGACAGGAAGAGGCTGTAGCAGACCCTCCTTTTTCTGCTTGCTGCTCTTCATTCGCTGACATGTAGTGCACGAGGTGACGAATTTCTGTACGTCATCTGCCATGTGGGGCCAGTAGTAGTCGATACCGGTGAGCGTCTTGGTGCTACCGAAGTGTCCTACGTACAAGACGTCGTGGTATTCTTCGAGTAGTAACTGGCGCAAAGGAGGGTCGTTGTTGATCCTTTCCGTTACGCGATGTCGTTGTCCCACTGTAGCAGATGTCGCTTTTCTGCCAAGGGAATTTCGGGGTCGACGGTTTACCCGTGTGTGAAGAGTCCCTTGAGGAGTGGATTCATCCCTTCAACTTGGATAGCGGCAACGTGTGCAGGTCGGCTAAGCGCATCTGCTTTGTTTTTATGGCCAGGCTTGTACACGATGTCGTAGTAGAAGTGCGTCTCGAGGAATCCACCGAACCTGTCACCTGAAGAGGCTTGGTTGCGTCTTCAAATATTTTAGGCTGCAATGGTCGGTGTAGACTGTTGTTTTGCCTCCTTCGACATAACATCTCCACGTTTTGAAGGCGATGATGATAGCAAAGGCCTCCTTGTCGTGTATCGGGTAGTTGAGTCCTGCCCTGTGTAATTTTTTGCCGAGGTAGGCAATTGGTTGCAGTCCATTCCCCTGGTCTTGCATCAAGACTGCTCCCACTGCCTTGTCGCTGGCGTCAGCTTTGATGACGTAGTCGCGTTCGGGGTCTGGCAAGATGAGTACGGGTGCGGACGTGAGTGCTTGCTTTAGATGCTCCACGGCTTCCTGGTGTTGTGGCTCCCATTTATAGGGTGTGTTCTTCTTCAGCAGATTCGTGAGTGGCGCGGCGATCTTCGCGTATTGCGGCACAAACCTGTTGTAGTAGTTAGCGAAGTCAAGGAACTGCTGTAACTCCTTCACGTTCTCGGGTCCATTCCACGTACGCATGGCTTCGATTTTTTTGGGGTCGACGTGAACTCCTTGAGTGCTTACAATGTGTCAGAGGAATTGGACTTTCTCGAGGGCGAAGTCGCTCTTGGATAGTTTGACGTAGAAGCGTTCTCGTCGAAGAATCTCGAAGATGCGTCGCAGGTGTTCGACGTGTTGTTGCATATCGCGCGAGTAGACGAGGATGTCGTCCAGGTACACCACCACGCATTCGTCCAAGAGTTTTGAAAATATAGTTTTGAAAATACCGTGGCTCCCCGAAGCTGGTCAAGCAGATCATGGATTCGTGGAATCGGGTACTTGTTCTTGATGGTCTGCTTGTTGAGAGCCCGGTAGTCGATGCACATGCGCAGGCTTCCGTCTGGTTTTGGTGTGAAGAGTACTGGGGCACCGTATGGCGAAGTGGATGGTCGGACGAGTCCTTTGGCGAGGAGATACTCGATCTGCTTCTTCATGTCGGCTAGTTCAGTGGGGCTTAGCCGATATGGTGCTCGGAAGGTCGGTTTCGAACCTGGTTCCTCCACGATCTCGTGTTGGTGCGTTCGGTATGGCGGTAGCTCATCCGGGAGGTCGTTGGGAAGAATGTCTTGGAACTCCTTCAGTATTTCCTTGATTTCTCTTGGAGGTTTGGAGGTCTTCTCCTCGTCCCTTTCCACGTCTGTTGCTAACGCCATGAACCCGGTGTTGGTTCGTTTCACGTCCTTCTTGAACCTGGCGAGTGTCTCCACTGGGATATCTCCTGTATCGTCCCAGTTGGGTAGCTGGACTCTCCTTTCGTTGTTGTAGATGCTTGCGGTGCGGTTTACCCAGTTGATCTCGGTGTTGAATTTCTTGAGGAAGTCTCGCCCGAAGATCAGGTAAAACCCTTTTATGTTGGTGATGGGGAGAGCAGGTTTCCAGCGCAGTGGACCGATTTGTAGGTGTAGCACTTCTTCGCCATACACTTGTAACTTGCAGCCGTCCACCATCATTGCAGAAAATTCAGATGGCTTGTACTCTTCTCAAAGTCGGTCGATGGTTGCCTTGTCGCATACGGTGTGCGATGCTCCGCTGTCCACCAGTGCTTGGAGGCGTCGTCCTTTGCAGACTACCTCGAGCACGAGGGGCAGGCATTGCCCGCAGTACCCAAAGATAGTTTCATTGATTGGGTCATAGGGTACATCCCAATATTCGTTGCTTCCTACTCCTGAGCTAGCAGCTGGCCGAGGCTGCTAGGAGAAAGGCTCTTCTCCAAGGCCCGGAGTTTTCGTGACGACTGTGCGTGACGTTGAAGAAGTTGCCGAGTTGGATGCATCCGAATGAGGAGTTCGGGGTTTTCGCAGTTTCTTGTAGACCCCCAGCTTCCTCTTAAGCTGCTTAGCTCAACCGACGTCTTCCCTGGGGAACGGGTAGTCGCCGTGGGCTTGTGTCGGGAGAGGACGTTGACTCCGTGGAAAGGTCGGCTTCTTTCCACACTCCTTAATTTGGTCCCCAAGTTCTCCGGTACCGGTATGATCTCCACAATTTTCTGCTTCTTCTGGAGTCCCTCCCAAAATTTCTCCAAGGCTCTAGCCCCTCGAGAATTACAAGTTTTCATTAAAGCATCCTTATAAGATAACTTTAATGAATCCTTATAATTTCTTGGGTCTTCAAGGAGTTTCCCCGTCTCGGCAGAGTCCTTTTTCGCGGAGTTAGATTTTTCCTCGGCGATTTCCTTTGGAGAAGACTGGTCGTGGGGTGGAGATTTTTCCCCATCATTTTCTCCTGTTCGCGTCGAATCAGCTGCGTCGTAGATGATTTTTCCGGAAGTTCGCGACCGCTTCCGGATCTTGTCTTTTTCGCCAACTAGATCCGCAAACACTGGTGAGTCCCATTTTTTTGTCTTCTGATTGGCCGAAGGATTTCCGCCACTGTTGCATGCCCGATACTCAGCGCGTACGGCTTTCATTTTGTTGTAGTCGAAGATTCGACGACCCGGCACCCCGCAAAAATCACACGTGAAGTTGGTGTTTTCCGGACGTGGCCGCCCTTCGAACCTGTCTATTTCCATCGGGTCGGCGAACGTAGGGTGAGTGGAGCGGTCGCCCTGTCGCGTACTGCCAACGTGCGTCCGTCGTGTCCCGGCGTTGACCATGTCGAAGCGTTCCGCTGCCGATACGGCGTTGACCATGGTCGCATGGAGTGCATTTTGGTTGAGTTGTGCGACTCTTGGGCTTGTCGCACCGTGTTCAACCGAAGTCGTGTACCAGCAGGGTGAGTCGTGGCCATCTCGCGATGTTTCAAACTGTCGCACTCCTTTTTTTTTCGTTTCGTTTGGTACAAAGTGCTCCAGGCTGGGCGGTATATTCTGACCCCCAAAAAACAGAGTTTTCAAGAGCACCCAGGGTGTGCTTCTTTAGCCTGTGGTTTTAAAGTTATCTTGTAAGGATGCTTTAATGAAAACTTGTAATTCTCGAGGGGCTAGAGCCTTGGAGAAATTTCGGGAGGGACTCCAGAAGAAGCAGAAAATTGTGGAGATCATACTGGTACCGGAGAACTTGGGGACCAAACTGGGCCTGGTTCTCTGGAGCAGCAGTAGCAACCTCAGCAGCAGTAGCGGCAGCCGCAGCAGGAGCAGACGCAGCAGCAGAAGTGGGGCCGCCTCCCACCGGGGTGGCCCGGTGCCTCTGGTGGTGGTGGCCGCAGTGGCGGTCCTCTTAGCCAGGATGCTGAGAGGGTATGCGAGATCTGGACGAGTGCAAGTCATTAGGTCATTAGTGGTTACAAAACATTTCTATATAGGGCACAATACCCCTCCTTGTATCCCTCTCTCTTCTTTTCTAGTTCTCTTTTTCTCTCACCAACTTTCCTACCCTAAAACCTCACGTCATTTCCATGGCTCCTCCTCCTACCTAGATCCTAGTTTTCACACATGGTAACAGAGGAGGTTCCCTTCCCAGGCCTGCTCCCCTCGCTTCCGCCGCGCACTCCCTCCCCGTCAATCCGCACTGGCCCCGTCGCGTCGCATGGGCCACGCTTCCGCCGCGTACCCGTCCTTACTTCGCCGCCGTCGCGGCCTTCCGTTTGCCTGCCGCCGTGGCACATTTTTCGAGATGCCGCGGCGGCCTCTGTGTGCTGTCGTCTCAACGTCGACGAGCAGCCGCGGCCCTGACGCCACGCTGTGGTGGCATCGTAGTGGTGCCGTGGCGGTGTTGTCGACCTGTTGCCGTCGCGCACCACCTGTGTCGCTGCTGGACTTGCAGCCCGCCCGCACGCCAGTAAGCGCCGCGCCAGCAATGGCGCCGTGCTGAAGATCCGAAGCCCCGCCCATTCCCCCTTCCCTTTGTCCCACCTCTTTGCCACAGCCGTCACCTGACTCTCGCCGGTCATCCCCCTGTCGCGGAGTTTGGACACGCCGCTGGAAGGGCGGGGGCCGCTGCCGTTACCGCTGTCGTAAGCCGAAGCTGTCGCCGTCGCCGCTGTCGTCGCAGCAGGCCTGTTGCCGCCACACGCCCGTGGTCGTCGTCGCTGTCGCCGTTGCCGGGACAGCCGCCGTCGCCATCTCCAGGGCCTTGGGGTTGGGCCCTCCTGGAGTAGTCGTGGCTGATGGGAATGAGGGTGCTAGGCTAGGGGGTGTGGGGGTGTGTGGGTCCTTGCTACCAAGCCTAGGGGATGTGTTAAATTATATATGTTAAAATATAATTATAGGCTTGGTAGTAGTTACTGAACATTTCTGTAGAGGGTACAATACCCCTCCTTGTAACCCTCTCTCTTCTTTTCTAAATCTCTTTTTCTCTCACCAACTTTCCTACCCTAAAACCTCATGCCATTTCCATGGCTCCTCCTCCTACATAGATCCTAGTTTTCAGACAGAGGCAACCGACCAGCTCTGCATAAGGACCACTGGGCTCTGCTGACTCCTCGGGAACTGGAGCTGAGAGCCTGTGGTCTACCAGCAGAGGTGTGGGCTGTGCGGAGGAGAACTGAAGACCGAACCTCTGAAGGACCTGGCACACCAAGTGTGACTGTGTAAGAGTGATGGTGCGCTCTGCTCTGTCCCTGGAGATCTGAAGGCCAAGGTAGCGGCACAGCTCTCCCAAGTCAGTGCAGGTGTGTCGCCTCAGCAGCTCAACCTTCACGGAGCCCAGCGCGTCTCTGTCTGCTGTAGGAAAGACCAGGTCGTCTACGTAGACCAGGATGTATAACGGAGTCTGGCCAGCACGAACGAAGAGCGAAGGGTTAGAAGAGGACGGAAAGAACTGCAGGTCAGCTAGTGTGGCACGCAGCGTGTCGTGCCACTCACGGGGCGCCTGTCAGAAGCCGTAGACGGGGCGCTGGAGGAGCCACTGGGTTCCAGGAGGGAAAGTACTGGTGAAGCCCTGAGGGCGGCGCAAGTAGACCTGCTCGTGTAGGCTGCCCTGAAGGAAAGCAGTGGAGAAGTCGAGGGAGTAAAGCTCGTAGTCACGCTGTACTGCTATGTGTAGCAGTGCCCGAAGAGTAGTCATCTTCGGGGTCGGGGCAAAAGTCTGAAAGAAGTCCACCCCCTCTCGCTGACTGAAGCCTCTACCCACGTAGCGCGCCTTGAACACATGCGGCTCTCCAGGAGGGTGCTTCACGTTGAAGAGCCACCGGCCATCGACTACGTTCACCCCAGGTGGGGGAACTGCGTCGACGTACAGTAGATGCCGATAGCCCTCCAAGATGCCATCTCCTGCTCCATGGCAGTTATCCACTAAGAGGCCCAGGGTCCCGAGGTCGCCTCAGCGTAGGTGCGAGGGGTCGGGATGTCAAAGGCGTCGGGGTCACCCTCAGGGACTAGCAGCATGGAATAGAGATGGGGAGCAGCCTCTGACAGGAAAGTAAGCTCGTACTGCCGGTCCTCCAAGACGTCACTGCTAAGGGCAGGAGCACCCCCTACGGACAGAGGACAGACAGGGTCAGAGACCAGAGCGGTAGCGAAGTCAAGACGGCGAGTAGAGGCAAAGTCAGCGACAGCAGCTACAAGAGCGTAAAGACAGGAGACAGGAACAAACGAGTCGGTAACGAGGGAGGCAAGGACCCGAGGAACAAGAGGACGAGCAGCATGAAGGTAGTCAGACAGAGGGGGAGGCGTGACAGTGAGCGACGACGGAGGAGGCGAAGGCAAACGGGGAGGACGAGACACGTGGGAACGAAGCAACATAGGGTGAGAACGCTGATCAGGAAAGACAGGACGAGCACGAGAGGGACGGCGAGACCAGACGTGAGACGAAGGCGTTGGGTCAAGAGACAGAGGAGGAGTAACAGGAGGGGAACAAGAGGGGAAACGAGCCGGGGACGAGTCCGGCGGACGAAACACAGGACTGTGAACAGGAAGAGGGGGAGACGGTGAGGGAGGCGCAGGCGAGCAGTTAGGGGAGGGAAGGCCGAGCAGGCAAAGGGCGTACACCAGTGGCGACTGCTCCTGCTGCTGCTCAACGCCGACACCTGGACCACCAGCCGCACCACTGCTACCTCCGGTACACTCCACGCCAGCACCCCCAGAACAAGAAACGTCTCCAGCGCCGGTGCCACCCCCGAGCCTGCCGGGACAAGCCACGACAGGAGCCCCAGGACTAGCACCCTCTCCAACTCCAACACCCCCAGAGTCCACGAACGGCTGCGGCTGCGACGACGGCTGCGGCTGCGGCGGCGGTGACGGTGGCGGCAGCGGCAGCGGCTGTGGCTGCGGCGACGGCTGCAGCTGCGGCGGCGACTGCGACGAGGGAGGAGGAGACACCGGGGGAGGGACAAGCGGCGCAGACTGCACCGCGGGGCCACCGGAGTCAGCCGACTCCTCGACCGGGACAACCGACGGGAGGGGAGTGACGTGAGACACACCAAACGGAGAAGGACGGAGAGGGAGGGGAGCAGGGGCGACCGGGGGAATGGGAACCAAAAACAGGGGGGGAGAACCGGGAGACCTCGGTGAGGAAAGCGGTGGAAAAAGGAGACAAACTCGTCCAAAGTGACGTCACGGGAGTGAAGGAAGCGGTGTGACGGCGGGTGGTAGAAGTGCCAGTCAGACGAGTCAATGGGGAAACCGAGGAAGACATAGGTGACGGTGCGGGCAGTGAGCTTGTCCGCACCGGAGGCACAAACGTGAGCAAGGCAGCCCCAGACGTGGAACGCAAACGCGTCACCAGGGAACCCGGTCCAAAGGAGGTCGGCGAAACCTGTGGCCGCTGAGAGCGAGGCCAGAGGTTAAGCTGGTGAGCGCCGTAGCGAACGGCAAATGGCCACAGAAAATAGGGTGCAATGGCATGGATCATGGAGGTACGAGCCACCTCCATGACCAAATCGATGCGTCGCTCAGCGACCCCATTCTACTGCGGGGAGTCCAGTAGGGTGTACGTCTGGGTGATACCCTCCGCACGACAGAACTGACCTAGCTGACCAGAGGCGATCTCGCCGCCACGGTCGGAGTGGAGACACAACACAGGGAGACCGCGGTGGAGGCGCGCAGCGACGAGCCCCAGTGGGTTCTAGTCCCAGTGCTAGCATTGCAGAGGCGCTCGTGTCTTCCACCTATCCCAGCGAGGGGGAGTGCCGAGTGTCCCGCTAGGTTACCCTTGAAAAGATCCTCGGGGAAGGGCCATAGGTGCAGAGCCTGGGGGGTTATGGGCGCACTTACCCGCTATTTAACAAGCCCTTCTAGCCCAGTGGTTAGTGACTGGATTTCTGACAAGCTAGGCCGCTCACCTAAGTCGGCAAGCAAGAAGGTCAGCCAGCGGAGCTCCTGTGCCGCCATGGCACCGGCGTAGATCTCAACCTCGCAGCTAGACTGGGCAACAGACGAGGAGCGGGTGGACCTCCACGAGATGGCACCAGAACCAAGGCTAAAGTAGTAGCCCTGGGAGGACCGGATGGTCTCAGCGTCGTCTGCCCAAGAAGCATCTGTGTGCCCAGTAAGGACCACTGGCCTGCATCCTCCCAGCACTAGCCCCATGCCCGATGAGACTAGCTACCGCGCCGCTAGCACTGAGGCTCAACTCACTGCCTTTCCACCGCCGCTTTGCGCTACCCTCTACCTCATTGTGTGTGCCTTCCAGACCGCCTAGCCACTGCCCGTGACCACTTCCTTAGTCAGCACCCAGGTGACCTCACCCTTACCGCCTTTGTTACCGCCCTGTCCAAGATAGAGACCCGCCAACGCGCTATCGCTTAGTCTAGCGGTACTGCGGCGGTCCCTATTTTTCAGGGCAGTGCTCCCTCCCAATGCACTTACTCTGACGTCTCTGTTGATGTCATTGAGACATCCCCTGCTGCTGAAACTGCTGCTACGGCCTCAGCGCAACCGCGTCAGGGTAGGGGCCGCCGACCCAAGGGGGGGCGTGGCGGAGGGACGAGTGGTGGGGGTGGTGGGGGTGGGGGGGGTGACGGTGGTTCCGACAAGGAGACTGGGCCTGGTGCCCCGGAGCAGCAGCAGCAGCCTCAGCAGCAGTAGCGGCAGCCGCAGCAGGAGCAGTCGCAGTAGCAGCAGTGGGGCCGCCTCCCGCCGGGGTGGCCCGGTGCCTCTGGTGGTGGTGGCCGCAGTGGCGGCCCTCGCAACTCGGCGTCGGATGGCAGGTTCGGTGCTATGGGTTACCAAAACCAGCTCTAGACCCGCCCCTTCCGCGGCACTGTGTGTGGTCGTACCAGTCACTTTGCCGCCTGTTGCTTCCGCCGCTTCGACGATCTCTTCTGTCTGCGCTTCGGCCCTGCGCCAGACCTTTCCAACTGGCCCAATCTGGTGCGTCGATCAAGATGGATATGGATCAGCTTTGTTGTGCCTTGCATGCCATGTATGCTGATAACTCTAGTGTGACCGAACCTTTTTACCCTATGTTGCCTAGTGTAGGTGTGCCTCCTGTGTGTAGTCTAGGCTCCCCTACTGCGTCAGGCGTAGGACCTTCTTCCTTAATTAGCCTAGGCTCCACGCTAGCCCCTCCGTCGGTTGCCGCTACCGCTTTGCTCTCGTTCACGCTTGACTCTGGAACGTCTGCCTGATTCTTCCGCGACCACATTGTGCTCACGCCTGTGAGAGTACGACCCTGTTCCATTCCTTTCTCCTTTCCATTTCATTCCTCTTTTTATCCTGATTCATTTGATCTTTATCTCATTCCATTTGGATTCCTATTCCTCCTTTTCCTTCATCCTTTGGTTTATCGTGTTATCATAATAATATCACCGACCAGGCTCGGGATGTATTGACGCGCTCTATCTAGCGTAATCCTACCGTAATCTCTTAAAGCCAATAGCTCCGCGTGGCTATACGCAAGGTGATTCTATTTCTAGAAGGGTCTATTCCCTTTGGATAGGATAAACCTGGTTACCTGATGTACATTGGAAGTATAAAAGCGCCTTATACTGATCGATAGTGCAACCTTTCCTCGACACATTTGATCCTGTGACACTTGGTAATCAGAGCTTTTCTCACTTGGCCGTTCTCAGCTAAGCAGCAGGAGCGGGATCCTGCCTCGAAAAACCGCCGGGGGCGACCAATTCGGCGCCGATTCTGGTAAGCACCAGCTTCGCGTTTTTTCGAATTACCCCCTCCGCGCGTGTTTTGAACAGGATGGCGAACTTCGACAACGCCGAAGTTACCCAGCAGCTCTTCGCAAGCATCGCTGCCCTACAGGAGGAGATGCGAGCCGACCGCGAAGCTTGGCGACAAGAATTCGAGCGAGTAACTCGACTCGCCGGCGCGCAACACGTAACGACAACGGCGACGACGCAGCAGTCGCAGCAATTTCTTGAGGCCCCGAAGCCGCGCCCACCTGAGTCGTTCGATCCGAGCGATCGAAATTCCGACGTCCGCAGATGGATCGCCGGCATGAAGATCTACTTCGCAGCCGTCGGATGGAGCTTGCCAGTCTGGGACGGTCAACGCGTATGACTCGCGGCGACACTGATGCGAGGACCGGCACTCGAGTGGATCGGCGGTAACAGCACCTTCATCCACGGCGAAGCCACGTGGCAGCAGTTCCGCACCGACCTGCTGAAACGTTTCGAGCCGATAAATTCGGATTCCCTTGCCCGGGAAAAAAATCATCGCCATCAACAGTTCGGGAGTGTAGCACAGTACACGCAGCAGATGGAAGAATTTTATAGCCGCATTCCTGACCTCACCGAAGCGGAAAAAGTACTGTCGTACCTCGCCGGGCTGAAGACTGAAGTCAAACGACAAGTAGCAGCGACAAACTACGCGAGCTACAGTGACGTCGTATCGGCAGCGGAACGCTTCGACATGGTCAACGCCGGGACACGACGGACGCACGTTGGCAGTACGCGACAGGGCGACCGCTCTGCTCACCCTACGTTCGCCGACCCGATGGAAATGGACAGGTTCGAAGGGCGGCCACGTCCGAAAAACACCAACTTCACGTGTGATTTTTGCGGGGTGCCGGGTCATCGAATCTTCGACTACAACAAAATGAAAGCCGTACGCGCTGAGTATCGGGCAAGCAACAGTGGCGGAAATCCTTCGGCCAATCAGAAGACAAAAAACGGGACTCGCCAGTGTTTGCGGATCTAGCTGGCAAAAAAGAAAAGATCCGAAAGCGACCGCGGACTTCCGGAAAAATCATCTTCGACGCAGCTGATTCGACGCGAACAGGAGAAAATGATGGGGAAAAATCTCCACCCCACGACCAGTCTTCGCCAGAGGAAATCGCCGAGGAAAAATCTAACTCCGCGAAAAAGGACTCTGCCAAGATGGGGAAACTCCTTGAAGACCCAAGAAATTATAAGGATTCATTAAAGTTATCTTATAAGGATGCTTTAATGAAAAACGGCGAACAGGGGAGATATAGCATTTGGATTGTATCCACTAAGAACATACCCTATCTAGCATTTAACTTCTATATAACAATATATGTATAAGTTGACACTTTGTTCGTGCGGTTTGGTCCGGCATCTTCTGGAGGGCACCTTAGCAGGGCTGTCGTTATCAGGGTATTCTACTCTGATTCTCTGATTTTACAGGGTACGTTTTTTTGCCAACCCGTAATTTTCAGGGTGGTCAAAATCTAAACACTTAACCCTTCAAGGATGTAAGTTTTGGAAGACTAAGAATTTCGGGGACCATGTTATATGCATACTGAGTTTCCATGGCTTAACGCGTACCAGCCCTGATACGGACAAATTGTACCGAACTGCTTGCAATCCTGCTATTTAGGCTAAGTCCCCAATCGTCAGAGACGTTCCCCCCCACACACCCAGCAACCTACGTACAAAATTCGGCAATGTCCAAGTGTACAGACACTCCCCCTATACACATCAACCTACAAAATACTTCCAAGTCCTTTGGTACAAACACTCGCCCCACGCACCCAACAACCTATAAAAAATCCGCCCCACACACCTAGCAACCTACAAAAAATTCGCCCCACACACTCAGCAACCTACAAAAAATCGGCTAAATCATAATAGCCAGAGACAGGACAAACAGAAAATCGGTGAGGTCTTTTGTACAAACATTCCCACTCCCAGTCCTCAACGTCTTATACCCCCAACAAACCCATAGTTATTTTCTAAGAGCAATCACTCCGTTTAGTGGAATTTTTGCCTGTTGCCCACGTGGTCATCTGAAATTCAATGAAAAGGTGACGGCCACGATCGATTGCGATCGTTTCGACAAATATCAGCCGTTAGATATTTGCCAGTGATCAACGTCCCAGATTTTCCCTTCCATTTCGCTTCCCTCCTCCCCTCCGTTTCGATCCCCCCCTACCCCTCCGTTTCGCCTCCCCCCTCCCCTGCGTTTCGATTCCCCCCCTCCCTTCCGTTTCGATCCCCCCCTCCCCCTCCATTTCGCTTACTCCCTCCCCTCCGTTTCGACCCCCTTCCCCTCCGTTTCGATCCCCCCTTCCCCTCCGTTTCGATTTCCCCCTCTTCTCGCTTTTGATTCCCTCCACTTTTCCCAGTTGAATTAGATGTTAAATAATATATATTTTATATAAAATTGTAGGCTTGGTTATGCTACTTACTGAATCCTACTGTAGAAGGGACTACCCCCTTCTTGTATCTCCTTCTCTTCTAGTCCAACTCTCTTTTCTCTCCTCAACTCTCTCTCCTAGCCTAAAACCTCACGCCATTTCCATGGCTCTTCCTTCTCCTAGCTTGAACCATTCTAGCTCTTTTAACATGGAATCAGAGCTGTTCGTTCCTTGTGGGCTTGCTCCTCACGCTTCCGTCGCGCTCTTCTACTCTCTCTCTCTCTCTCTCTCTCTCTCTCTCTCTCTCTCTCTCTCTCTCTCTCTCTCTCTCTCTCTCTCTCTCTCTCTCTCTCTCTCTCTCTCTCTCTCGCTGCCATGGCGGCCGCGCCGTGCTGCCGTGGCCTCGTCGCCGTGCTGCCGTGGCCTCGTCGTCGTGCTGCCGCGGCCGTCGCAACGCGCTGCCGTGGCGTCGCGCTGTCGTGGCGTCGACGTCAAGCCGTGGTGGCGTCGGCGTAGACGTCAGCGCACGGGCGGCAGTGGGTCGCGCACTGGTTTAGGCACTAGGCAGCAAGCCCCCGCTCTCCAGCTCCCTGGGCCTCCTAGCTCGTCATGTCGGATCCTGCTCGTCGCGTCCGACCCAGCTCGCCGCGTCGGTCCCAGCTCGCCACGCCAGCCGGCTCCGCCCCGCCGCAGCTCAAGGATGCCTAGCGCCTTCCTTCCCTGCAGTCACCTCTACTGCAGGCTGCTGGCGACCTCGTGCCGTCCTCCTCCTCCTCGTCTCCGGTTGAGCCATGCCGCCGTTGCCTCGGGTGCTGCAGCCGCCGTCGCCAGGTGCCTCGATGCCGCCGCCGCCGCCGCCGCCGCAGTCGCCGATGCTGCTGCGACCCGCAGTCGACGTCGCCACCTCGATCGCCGAGGGGTCGACTGGCTGGTCGACGCCACTACTGCTACAGGGAATGGGGGTGCTGGGGGTGCTGGGGGTGGGATGGGCTTGCCACTACCAAGCCTAGGGGGTGTGTTAAATTATATAATTTTTATATATACTTGTAGGCTTGGTTATGCTACTTACTGAATCCTATTGTAGAGGGGAGGGACTACCTCCCTTCTTGTATCTTCTTCTCTTCTAGTTCAACTCTCTTTTCTCTCCTCAACTCTCTCTCCTAGCCTAAAACCTCACGCCATTTCCATGGCTCCTACTCCTAGCTAGAACCATTCTAGCTCTTTTAAAACCACAGGCTAAAATAGCCAAGGTGGGGCTTCAAGAGCGCCGTTCTTGAAGATGGCTCTTTTGAAAAAAAAGGGTTCCCAGCTCTATTGTGCGAGGTGCGTTTTTGGGCATGTGAACAATGATAGAAACGTAGTGGCGCCGATTTGACGCGTGTGCGACGAGGCGGGAAACGCGCGCGCGACTCATTTGACTTTTTGCCAACTTGGTGAAACGAAAAAAAAAAAAAAAAAAAAAAAAAAAAAAAACTACTGTACCTCGGAAGTATTCGGCGTACGTGTTAAGGCTTCACATTACGAAGCTCCCTCGACCGCGACTCGCGACTAGGGTGGAGGTGAACTGTGCAACTTGTGTGCCGAACAGCCACATGGGTTGTGCGAAATGCGACCCAGGTAAACCTCGGGTTAAAAACCTATTGCACTGCACACCCATGGAGCTCTTGAAAAAACTGAGCCATGTGAGTGGTCAGTCGCAACTTGATCCGTCGAGCAACTGGCGCCAAATCAATCGTCGCGCACCAATAACGTAGCAAAGGTACTTCGCATTACAAACAATTTCGGGTCCCATACCATTTCAGAAATAGAAAACGCACCAAAGGGTCTGCCCCAAAACGAAACATTTTTTCAAGAGCTCCGCTGGTGTGCTATTCTAGCCTGTGGTTGTAACATTAGATTCCCCCCTCCCCACCTTTTCGATTTCCCCCCCCTCAATTGAGCCGTGGGCAGCCGTTTGAGTTTTTAGCTACTTCGCCTAGGAAATCTGAAAAATAAAACCCGTCTGCCAGAAGTAGCCAAGATTCTACCCACTACTCCCACTTCTCCCACGAGAAATATGGTGACTGCTGGAGATGATGCAGCAATTTGAGAATGGCTAAATGGAACCCTGATCGCGTTCTGTGAACCCTGATCGCGTTCTGTGAACCCTGATCGCGTTCTGTGAACCCTGAGAAATTCAGGGTTTCATATTTTTTAGCACTGACAATTCAGGGTAGGCATTTCTTAAAAACAGACCCCTCAGGGTAATTTTTTTTTTTTAGTCGACAGGTCAGGGGGGGTTTTTTTGAAACGTCAGCCCTGCACCTAAGAGCAACCCACATCATTAACCCCTTGCGAGTGTACTCTCCCCCCTCCCCCCCCTCCCCCCCTCCCCCCTGGCTCTCCCCCCTCCCCCCTGCCCTCAGTTGTTGCGTGCGTTTTGGTCGAGCATCTTCCCGAGCACGTCCCTGAGCGCGTTGAGCGAGATGGGTTTGGTGATCATGCCCGCCATGCCGTGCCGCAGGCACTGGTCCTTGGTCGTCTCGTCCGCGTTCGCCGTCAGCGCCACTATCATCGGCCGCAGCTCCGGCTTCAGCTCCGTGCGGATCTTGTTCGCCACCGTGTACCCATCCATCTGGTGGAGGGGGGGAGGAAGAGAGGAGAGTGGGGTTGGGGAGAGGAGGGAGGGGAGGACAGGGAATGCAGGGTAGGTGTGGGTTGGGAGAGCGGCGAGGTGTGGGTGAGCTGTCAGCGCCACCGTGTACCCGTCCATCTGGAGGTGGTGGTGGTGGTAATGAGGGGGGAATGGGGGGGGAGGTGAGGGAAGGACAGGGACTGCAGGGTAGGCGTGGGTTGGGAGAGTGGCGAGGTGTGTGTTAGCCGCCAGCGCCACGATCATTGGCTGTAGCACCATCTTCTCCTTCGTGCGGATCTTGTTCGCCACCGTGCACCCGTCCAGGGAGGGAGGGGGGAGGTGGCAGGAAAGGGGGGGGAGTTAGGCAGTGCAGGGTAGGTATGGACTCAGGTCCGTGCGGATCTTGTTTGCCGGCGTGTACCCGTCCATCTGGAGGTGGCAGGGAGTGCAGGGCTCAGTGCAAATCTCAGTGCACCACTCACTCCCTCACTCACTCAATCACTCCCTAACCCTATCTCCTCGCCCACTCACACCTTGCTCATTCGCTCACTCCCTCCCTCCCTCTCTCTCTCTCTCTCTCTCTCTCTCTCTCTCTCTCTCTCTCTCCCTCTCTCTCTCTCTCTCTCTCTCTCTCTCTCTCACTCTCTCACCTCGGGCATCATGAGGTCGAGCAGCTCTCACTCCCTCATTCACTCTATCACTCCCTAACCCCCTCTCCTCACTCCCTCACTCACCCCTAAATCATTCGCTCACTCCCTCCTCTCTATCACTCTCTCACCTCGGGCATCATGAGGTCCAGCAGCTCACCTCGGGCATCATGAGGTCCAGCAGCAGCACGTCGTACTTCTCTTCGTCCTGCTCCTCCGCCAGAATGCGCAGGCACTCCTTGCCCGACTCAACCACACGTGTCGAGATCCCAATGCGGTCCAGCAGCCGCTTCGTCACGAGGCGATTCACCATGTTGTCGTCCACCACCATGATCTGATTGGGGAGGGGGGGAGTGGGTTGGGAGGATGGGGGGGGTAAGGATGGGGGGGGACGAGGTGGGGGGGGGGTAAGGATGCGCAGGCTCCACCACACGCGTCAAGATCCCAATGCGCCTCGTCTTGGTCCTCATCACCCACATTGCTCTCCTCTGTGTCCAGATTCAGCATCGGCAGGAACCAAGACCGAGGCACACTATGAGCAAGGAACACATGCAAGACCAAGGAACATACCCTGGCGTACTCTGACTGACAACCCACTCACCTTTTGAGTCGACTCAAAAGAAGACCAGGACACTTACCCTGACGTACTCTGACTGCCAACCCACTCACCCTGAGTGCGAAGAAGTTGACATCAGGCCCCTCGTCCTGGTCCTCATCGCTGCCTTCGCTGCCCTCCGTGTCGAGCTTCAGCATCGCTAGGAACTTGCACGTCGCGCCCTTGCCCCGCCCGTTGCTCTCCATCCATATGTGCCCGTTCATCAGCTGGTAGGGGGGAGAGGAAGGGGGGAGGGGGGGGGAGGGGGGGGGAAGAAGGTGCAAGAGAATCTCATGCGTCTCCAAACTTCTGCGCGCCGCACCCTTGCCGCGTCCGTTGCTCTCCATCCAGATGTGCCCGTTTATCAGCTGGTGGGGGGGGGGGGGGGGGGGAGACGGGGTGGGGAGGAAGAAGGAACGTAAGACACTCATATGAGACCAATGGACCCATACTTTTCAGGGTTAACCATGGTGGAAAACGCACGGGGGGGGGGAGATGGGGTGGGGAGGAAGAAGGAACACTCATGTGTGGAGGGGATAGGGGGTAATAGAGTGGGCATAACAATCATGTATCCATCCATTTCTGTCAGTTCTCTTCCCTCACATACGTGCCCATTCATCAAAGAGGGAGGCGAGCCCAGCTTTAGTCCTGGAAATGAGACCTGGTCAAGTGGGACCTGGTCAAGTGAGACCTGGTCAAGTGAGACCTGGTCAAGTGAGACCTAGTCAAGTGAGACCTCGACAAGTCAGACCTCGTCAAGTGAGACCTGGTCAAGCGAGACCTGGTCAAGTGAGACCTGGTCAAGCGAGACCTGGTCAAGTGAGACCTCGTCAAGTGAGACCTCGTCAAGTGAGACCTCGTCAAGTAAGACCTGGTCAAGTGAGACCTTGTCAAGGGAGACCTGGTCAAGTGAGACCTTGTCAAGGGAGACCTGGTCAAGTGAGACCTTGTCAAGTGAGACCTTGTGGGATGAGCGCGCCCTAGTGAGACGAGCTTTCCCTAGTGAGACGAGCTTTCCCTAGTGAGACGAGCGCGCCCTAGCGAGACGAGCGCGCCCTAGCGAGACGAGCGCGCCCTAGCGAGACGAGCGCGCCCTAGCGAGACGAGCGCGCCCTAGCGAGACGAGCGCGCCCTAGCGAGCCACCACAATCCCCCTCGTGGCCCTGCCTCACCTACACACGCTTCCTCGATAGAGCTCGTCCCAGCCCCGTGCGGCCGCCCTTGGTCTCGTTCCCCCGGAGCCTTCTGAGCAATTTTGCTTCGGGATGTCACGTCTGTCCTACTCCCCTCTCGCCCCCGTCTCTCACCTGCACGAACTTCCTTGAAAGCGCTAAACCGAGCCCCGTGCGGCTGCCCTTGGTCTCGTCCTCCTGGAACTTGTCAAACAGCTTCGGGATGTCGGCAGCGTTGAGGTCCACACCCGAGTCCTTCACCTCGAAGCGGATGAACGTGTGCCCCGCCTCCGCCTTGAGCACAAACCCGTCGCGCGACCACTCCATGCGCTCAGGGGCCACCATCACGGTTATGGTGCCCGTGTTGGTGTACTTTATGGCATTGTTGATCACATTGAGCAGCACCTGTAGCAGAGGAGAGGAAGGGGGCAGGCCAGGGGGGAGGGTGGCAGGCGGGAAGAGGAGGGTCGTGGCATGAGTGAGAGTGGCTATTAGTCGCATTGAGGGCCCAAGTCCTTGACCTCGAAGCGGATGAACGTGTGCCCCGCCTCCGCCTTCAGCACAAACCCGTCACGCGCCCACTCCATGCGCTCAGGGGCCACCATGACTGCAATTGTTCCAGTGTTGGTGTACGTTATGGCGTTGTTGATCACATTGAGAAGCACCTGTGGGGGAAGGTGGGGGGAGAAGGTGGGGATGGTGTAGGGAGAGACCACTCCATGCACTCAGATGCCAACATCACTGTGATCGTTCCTGTATTCGTATATGTTGCAGCGTTGTTGATCACGTTCAGCCGCACCTGCATGGGGAGGGGAGGAAGGGGGTGGGCTAGGGGGGAGGGCGGGAGGAGGAGGGTGGCAATGAATTGCTGGTACTTGATGGCGTTGTTGATCACGTTCAGCTGCACCTGCATGGGGAGGGGAGGAGGGAAAGGGGGGGGGAGAGGGAGTGGAAAAGATTACTGGACTGCGCTCAGTGAGTCCATGCACTCTGGTGCCACCATCACGGTGATGGTTACTGCATTCGTCTACTTAATGCCGTTGTGGATCTTACAACATCCTGTGGCTACTTTGGCGCACCTGCAGCAGCCGATTCCCATCCCCAACCACGCTCTCCGGCAGGTTCGGGTCCGCCTTAAAGGTCAGCATGATACCCTTGTCCTTGGCAATGGGGGACGACAGGGTCTCTGCCTCGGTGACGAGGGCGGGCAGCTCGAACTGCTCGGGCCCCAGCACAAGCTTCATGTTGTCCTCCTCCAGGCGCCAGAACTCCAGAATGTCGTACAGCAGGGACGCCAGCAGGGTGGACGAGAAAGCGACGGTCTCGGCCATGGAGCGCTGCTCGTCATTGAGGTCCGACTCGGCGAGGAGGGAGGAGAGGGCGGTGATGGAGTGCATGGGCGTGCGCATCTTCGCATTCATCACCTGCAAGGTGGGGGGGGGGGGAGGGGTGGGGTTGGGGTGGGGTTAAAGAGGGGTAAGCATGGGCGGAGGTAGGCATGAGCAACGGCCCGGCCCGGCCCGACCCGGCCCGGTTTAGGGTCAGCTCGACTAGAAACCGAGCCGGGCCGGCCCGGCTCGACCCGGGCCGGTTTCTCAGACTTCCTGGCCCGGCCCGGGTTTAAGACCCGGGCCAACCCCGGCCGAATTTGGGCCAACCAGCCTGACGACGCCCGGCCCGACTTGAATGACCTCGTCGGGCTGGCGGCCCGGCCCGGCCCAGCGGGCCATACCCGGACCGGCCCGAATGGGCCGGGGTGTTGGCCCGGCCCGGGAAAATTCTGGTCCGGTCCGAACCAGCCCGGCCCGTCCGGGCCGTTTGCTCATGCCGCCGCGGAGGGGTGTCAAGGGCGGCGAAGGAGTGCATGGGCGTGCGCATGTTGGCGTTCATCACCTGCGTGGGGGGGACGGGGGGGGGGAGATGAGGAACGAAGGAGGGGATGAGACGGGAGCGACATGGGTCTCGTCGTCGTCGTGGTGCCTGAGATGGCAGCTACTTCAGAAGGACCAACCACTCAATCCCACAAAGCACACACTCCCCGAGGGACCCACCAGCAGGAAGTTGTCCCGGGCCTTGACAGCGGACTTGCCCTCTAGGTTGGCCTGCTTCAGAAGGCACACATTTCTTAAAGCGTCTACCCCAGAAGGCACCTGACTGAGAAGACCATTGTCCCAGAAGGCACCGACCTGCAGGAAGTTGTCTCGGGCCTTGACAGCGGACTTGCCCTCCAGATTGGCCTGCTTGAGCTGCTCGCCCTCCTCCAGCAGCACCTCGTGCGCCTGGCGACTCGCCTCCAACACACCTGCATGGCGCAGAGCCACCGCTAACTGCAGGGACAGGGGGAAGGGAGGGAGGGAGACAGTGGAGCACACAGGTTCGCCTGCTTGAGCTGCTCGCCCTCCTCCAGCAGCACCTCGTGCGCCTGCCTGCTGGCCTCCAACACACCCGCGTGGCGCAGAGCCACTGCTAGCTGCAGGTAGGAAGGAGGGAGAAGAGGGGGTTGGGGATTGGGGGTTGGGGGTCGGGGGTTGGGGGTTGGGGGTTGGGGAGGTTGGACTGCTCTCAGCTGCTCGCCCTCCTCCACCAGCACCTCGTGGGCTTGCTTGCTGGCCTCCAACACGCCTGCATGGCGCAGAGCCACTGCTTACTGTTGCAGGGAAGTGGTTGGGGGGGTGGACGGGGGAGGGGGGAAGAGGGGAGGTTGACCTTATCCAACACCTCCTGGAGCCAAGCTTACGTCGCCTCTTGCCTCTTCTCCTACCCCCCGATCCTTCCTCCCTCTCCTCCCCCCCTATCCTTCCCCCCTCTCCTCCCCCCCTATCCTTCCCCACTCTCCTCCCCCCCGATCCTTCCCCACTCTTCTCCCCCCCGATCCTTCCCTCCTCTCCTCCCCCCCGATCCTTCCCCCCTCGCATCCCCCCCTTCTCACCTGTTCCGCCACAGTATCGACCTTATCCAACACCTCTTGAGACCAACCTTACGCCACCTCTTACCCCCTCTCCTCCCCCCCCTCCCTCTCACCTGTTCCGCCACAGTATCGACCTTATCCAACACCTCCTGCCGAAACTTCTTCATCCCGCCCTCTCCCCCTCCGCCTCCGCCTCCGCCCACACCGCCCTTCCCCTTCTCCACAGTTTCCCCCGGCAGCAGCAGCACGAGCATGCCATACTCCACCGCCCAGTCCTTGGGGCTCCTCGCCCCTGGGGTCTGTGGGTCTGCCAGGGTTACCGGAACGGCTGCTGCACCTGTGGGACGGGAGGGAGGGGGTGACAGGAAGGGCGGGAAGAGGATCGGGACGGGTGAGGAGAGGAGGGCATGAGATGTGGGTTCCCCGGCAGCAGCAGCACGAGCATGCCATACTCCACTGCCCAGTCCTTGGGGCTCCTCGCCCCTGGGGTCGTGGGGTCAGCAAGAAATACAGGCACGGCTGCCGCACCTGCCATGGTTGGAAGGAACAAGGGGAGGGAAACGGAGCAGAGCGTGTGACTCCAGCAGCAGCACGAGCATGCCATACTTTACTGCCCAAACCTTGGGGCTCCTCGCTCCTGAGGTGGTGGGGTCGGTAAGAGTGAGAGGCACAGCGGCAGCGCCTGCAAAAAATGGAAGAAGGGTTTGAAAGGGAACAGGTGAGCAGGGCGTATGAGTCCAGCAGCAGCAGCAGCAGAAGCAGCAGCAGCAGCAGCAGCAGCAGCAGCAGCAGCAGCAGCAGAAGCAGAAGCAGCAGAAGCAGCAACAGCAGCAGCAGCACCAGCAGCCGCAGCAGCAGCAGCACGAGCATCCCATACTCCACTGCGAAATCCTGGGGGTCCTCGCTCCTGGGTAGACGTGGGCAGAAGCCGAGCCACACCCGGCTCGGCTCGGCTCTTCTTTTTTGTACCCGGCTCGAGGCAAGCCGAGCCGACTCGGCTCGGCTTGTCACCATTTTTTACGGCGAGTCGGGGCGAGCCGGCTCGCCCCTGGCTCGATTTCGAGCCAAGTGGCTTGCGCCTCGGGATTTGGGGGGATTTGCGTGCGTACAGTTTGTAGATTGACGAAACACAATCCTCACAGGCTAGTACCACGCCATCCCCACACCAATCCCACCAACCCTAGCCAGCAACTACATCGTTCGTGCGTTGCGCGCGCCTTAGCTAGTTTCAAAGCACCAACTAGTCTACATTAGGAGTCTATGTAGGGATTGGCAAACTCAATCCCTGCAGCGGACCTAGTCAAAGCTGGCAAACAGGGGTCCGCAGAAAACCATTAGCCCCTAAATACCAGCAAGGCGAGCCCAGCCGAGCCGGCTCGCCAACTTGGGGACGAGCCGAGCCGAGCCAGGCTCGGCTCATGCCCACGTCTACTCCTGGGTGGTGGGGTCTGCAAGAGGGACACGGGCTGCTGCTGCACCTGCAATGGGTGGAAGAAATAAGGGACGAAAAACACGGTTGCACAAGCCGTGGCTGTGGCTGTGGCTGTGGCTGTGGCTGTGGCTGTGGCTGTGGCTGTGGCTGTGGCTGTGGCTGTGGCTGTGGCTGTGGCTGTGGCTGTGGCTGTGGCTGTGGCTGTGGCTGTGGCTGTGGCTGTGGCTGTGGCTGTGGCTGTGGCTGTGGCTGTGGCTGTGGCTGTGGCTGTGGCTGTGGCTGTGGCTGTGGCTGTGGCTGTGGCAGCCATGGCACGAGCATGTTGCACTCCACTGCCCAATCCTCGGGGCATCTCACCTCACAGCTGTGGTGGCGGGAGGTGCTAGCGTCCCACGGACTGCTATTGCTTGCAACCAGCCCCACAGCCGAGCTACCACCCCCACAAGCACAGCATGCAGCAGGTCTTACCTCCCTCAGAGGTTCGGCCCGAGCCTAGGGGGGGCGGCAAAGCAGAGCATTCCACGAGCTGGCAGGAGGACGGGATGACCATGGCAGAGCGGTTGGCGATCACCTGACGGGAGAGGGGGGAGGGTGGGATAGGAGGGGGGGGGAGGCTATGTTGGAATATACGCTCTGTAGGCCTTGTGTATTGCGAATATACGCTTGCGAATATACGCAATATGCTGATGCGCTTGGAATACGCGATACGCAAGACCCGGGCTGCCCGGCGAAAAAAAATGACATTTTTTTTTCTCCACGAACTCGGGACGCCGCGATTTTTTTCGCCCATGCTTTTTCGGCCATACCCCAGCCTGCGCTGGACGTGTTTGAAAGCCATCCCGTCCGTCCAAATTTCAGATCTGAAGCAAAATGATGGTGGTGGTGTGCTTAGCTAGGTGGCGGAGATTGCGCAAGTTACGGTGCTTAGCTGTTAGATCTTCTAGCAAAACGGGAGGGAGGTGATGGGGGGAGAGTGGAGCATTTGTGAGGAAAGTTTGTAGGTTGTAGATGGGGGGGAGTTCAGTGCGGTGAAAGGGAGGGAGTTGGTTGGAAGCCAATTTGACTTCGTAGAGGGGGGGGGGGGGGGTTTGAGTGCGGTGAAAGGGAGGGAATCGGTAGGTCAAAATTCGACCCCCCAGAAAACGCCTCATTTGAGAGTCGCGTTTCAGAAACCCTAGCCTAGCCGCCCTCATCGTGGCTTCCTTGCTGCCCCCTGATTTTGTTTCCCTGCCCGGGCAAAAATTGTAGCCTGCCTGGACATGCGTATTCCTGCCGTATTGGACCCCGAACCCATGCGTTTTGAGTATATACGCTGGCGTATAATACGCAATACGCGTATATTCCAACATAGGTGGGAGTGGGGGGGTGGGAGGGGGGTTGGGTTGGGAGGGGGATGGGAGGGGGGTGGGAGGGGGGTGGGAGGGGGTATGGGAGGGGGGTGGGAGGGGGTGGGAGGGGGGTTGGTGGAAGAGCGGGTGGGGGGCTGAGAGGAGGGAACAGAGCAGAGCATGCGACGAGCTGGCAGGAGGACGGGATGACCATGGCGGAGCGACTGGCAGGCAATCACCTGACGGTGGAACCGAGGAGGAGATGGTGGGGGGGATAATCGGTCAGGGGGAAGGGGAGCCGCAGATGAAGGGGGGCTGCAGAAAGAAAGGAGGTTCGCTATAGAGGAGGTTCGCTATAGAGGTTCACTATAAGAGGGGGTTCAGGGGGTTCACTATACAGGAGGTTCACTATAGAGGGGGTTCACTATAGAGGAGGTTCACTGTAGAGATAATGGCAAACATCTGGAGCCCGTTGTGTGCTTCATGACCCTCTCTCCCTAGCGGGAAACTCATCTGCGTGACGACCTTGTCCTTGGGCGGAATGGGCGTGGGCATGGGGTTCACCCGGTGCTCGCACTCATTTGTCAGCTCCAGTGACCGACTGGCCATTGGGCGCGGGCAGGCAGCCAGAGCGCGGCGTTCCGAAGCGTTTAATGCATCGCAACACAGGGGTCCAAGGGGTTGCAACACACCTGCGTGACGACCTTGTCCTTGAGCGGAATCAACGTGAGCATGGGGTTAACCCTGTGCTCGCACTCGTTGGTCAGCTCCAGCGACCGGCCGTTGGGCGCGGGCAGCCAGAGCGCGGCATTTTCAAGGCCGAGGAGATCCCGGAGCTCCAGCAGCGCGGTGCTGATGATGACCCCGCGGTCCAGCGTGCTGCGGATGCGCTGGCCGATCAGCCGCAGCTGCTGCTCCACCTCGTGGGCTTCCATCAACCTGGTTACTTCCTTGTTGCTCTCCTCCGTCTGCATCCACGAGCGGGATAGAGAGACAAGGCGAGAGAAGGGGTGAGAGAAAGGGGGGGAGAGGAAGGGGGAGAAAAAGGGGGGGGAGAAAGGGGGAGAAGGGGGGAGAGAAAGGGGGAGAAAGGGGGGAGAGAAAGGGGGAGAAATGGGGGAGAAATGGGGGAGAGTAAGGGGGAGAAAAGGTGGAGAGAAAGGGGAAGAAAGGGGGGAGAGAAAGGGGGAGAAAGGGGGGAGAGAAAGGGGGAGAAAGGGGGGAGAGAAAGGGGGAGAAAGGGGGGAGAGGGGGGAGAGAAAGGGGGAGAAAGGGGGGAGAGAAAGGGGGAGAAAGGGGGGAGAGAAGACAAAAGACATGGCATATACGTTGTCGTGCCCAGTTCCCCCCCTCCCTTCCCCCCACCTTCCGCTTCGTATCACTGGCACATTCGGCACCTTGCTCTATCACCCCCACCTTGCTTGCCCTATCGCACGCACCTTGCTCTTGAGCTGCACGGTCCGCTCGTGCACCATGGCGAGGTCGCTGAGCTCCATGCCAAACTGCAGCACGGTGCAGCAGCTGATGAGCGCCGACAGCAGCTTGCACGCCGTGATGCCCAGCAGCAGGAAGCGAGGGAGGTGGCCGTAGGAGAACAGCTCCAGCAGGTGGGTGAGGCTGGGGGTTGGGAGGGGTTGGGAGGGGTTTGGAAGGGGAAGAAGGCGGGGCATCAGTGAGGGGAAAGGGCAGCATGGTGCAGCAGCTGATGCGCGCTCAGAGCAGCTTGCACACCCCGTGATGGCCAGTAGTAGGAAGCGCGGCAAGTGGCCGTAGGAGAACAGCTCCAGCAAGTGGGCGAGGCTGGACGGAGGCGGGAAATGTGTGTGGGTGAGAGAGAGGCAAAAATAGTGCAGCAGAGCAGCTGAGAACGGCTCAAGGAGGTAGATTACGCCGAGGTCAAGGAGGCACACAGGCCAGGAATCCAGAGGCACGTGACATGGCATGGCATGACTCACCCCGTGGTGGTAACAAACGCGCCGAACTGCAAGATGAGCAGATGGTAGGGGAACTTCTGCAGGCGGTGAGGCGGGGAGGAGGGAGGGAGACGGAGAGCGGAATAAGGGGAAAATGAGAAGGGGGAGGTGGAGAGAGACGCGTGTGATGGAGAGTGATGGAGAGTGATGGAGTGTGTGAGAGCGAGAGGAGTGAGAAGAGCAGAAGAGGGAGAGCGAGTGAGTGAGGGACGGAGAAGCGGATGCAACTTGGTGAAGATGGAAAAGGCACGGAGAGTGCAAAGGAGATGAGGCCAGGAGAACTGCGGGTATACGGGGGAGTGGAGAAGAGGGGGGAGCAGGAAGGAACGAAACAGCGCGCATGCGACCAAATGCTCACGTGCAAACGTTTAACTCGCCTTGGAGCTCTTGACGAAGACGTAGAGCTGTATCGGGATGGACAATAACGCGACAGCAGTGACGACGTCCAGCAGCATCTGCCACGTCACCAGCGATCCGGGCATGTTCCATCCAGAATACATGACGAACGAAGCGCAGTTCTTGCACATGCGGCTGATGCTGATGCCGCCCTTCACGCCCGGGCGAATAAACTTCGCCGACGTGTTACCCTTCGCCGGCCCGATGTGCACGTTCGTCGCACCGAACACGGGCAGGTGGAGGTGCTGCGACGTGGAGGCCCCGGCGCCGGGCAGCGTTAGCACCTGCCCGGTGAGGAAAAAACCTAGGAGGAGGGTGAAGTCGTTTGCCACGTGGCCCGCGTGCGAGACGAGGCAGAACAGCAGCCACGCCAAGCGCGCCGATATCTGCGCCCACTTCCGCGCCCAGAGCGACACGCCTTGGTAGAAAGGGGAGGAGGAGGAGGTGGAGGAGGAAGACGGAGAGGCTTGGTCAGTGCTAGACGCATGGTCAAATGCCACAATGCGGGATGTGCTACTAGCGGTGGATCCCACAGGCCGTCGTCGGAGTCCTTGAAACGGGGGGAGCTGCCTCTCCTGACGCGATGCTGAAGAGTCGTCCGAATCGGACGGTGAGATTGGCGCGTCTTCGGGAACGGACGGCAGGATTTCGTCAATCTTCCGTGCATGTGAGACCCTTTCCTTAATGCGGTTACTACACTCGCTGCTATTTTCGCTGCAGTCGCCCGGGCGTCCGCTTTCACCATCAATGCTGCCGGCTAGCCGGCCGTCCTTGGCAGCTCTCTGCTCCATGGCAGCGCGCCGAGCCATGTCGGCCTGACGACCCATCTGAGCCGCCTCGTACGCCTCAATGCGCGCCGATAAGGCGTCGCGAAGCTTCCGCGTCGCGCGATGCTGCGGAGCCATGACGAAGAACTAATTAACCAACCAGGACCGCAGAAAGCGCTACAGCGTTATCACCCGGTAATATCTAGGACCGCAGAAAGCGCTACAGCGTTATCACCCGGTAATATCTAGGACCGCAGAAAGGGCTACAGCGTTATCACCCGGTAATATCTAGGACCGCAGAAAGCGCTACAGCGTTATCACCTGGTAATATCTAGGGCCGCAGAAAGGGCTAGCGGGGAAAAGGCATAAAGCTCTGCACACGGAAAAAGGGGAAACTTGGGAAACGGGAGCACGCCAACGGCTGGCAGGGAAGCAGAACCTGCGCAATCCTAACCCTAGGAGCATGCTACCCGAGATTAGAACCTAGAGATTGCCGTAGGGCAAGAGTATGTTCCATTTTCATAAGTTCCTGCCAGTGGCTGGCTCTCGCACTCACCCCTGTGTACAGGTGGTTGGGAAAGCAGCTCCGCTACAAGAATGTGCGATATGGTTGGACTGGCTGAGGCTGGCCAAGATCTTTAGGGTGGTGTTGACGTTCATTAAAAAATCTTCGATCTGACATAAGAGATGAAAGTAGTGGAGACGCGGGGTATCGATCCCCGTACCTATCGCATGCAAAGCGATCGCTCTACCATGTGAGCTACACCCCCATGTGAACAGAGGAGTTTTTTTAACAATTACAAGTTTTTAAATTGTAGGACAAGCATTTCAATCTCCAGCTATCGTTCATGGCAGGCAACGCAGTCACTGTGAGTGCTGGAGGGCGCGGCTCGTCAGTCGCAACAATAGCTGCGCTCGCCGCCGCAGCGACAGCTGTCGGTCTCTCATGGGTCGGCCTGAGAGGGCTCCGTCAATGGGCCAGGCGCGCACACAGATGTGCGCCGGCCGCCGCCGGGTGGCGGAGCTTGTCGTGGAGCAGCGTATTTACCGGCGGGAAACGCGGGGAATCAGAGAGGGAGAGAGCGCGCGTGGAGCATCTGGTTCCGCTGGTGGAACGGTCGTCGAGCTCGGGCAAAGTGAAACGGATCGAGCGATTCGGGGAATACGTTGGTGAGTTAGCGCCACGAGGCGGACCTACTAGTCCTTAACTTAGTGGCCGAAAGACTACTCGTTAATATTGCGTGGACAGATTAATCGGTCTAGTATATCACCATCCTCCCCCCTCCTCATCCCCCCCTATTTCCCAGCGCCTTACCCTTCCCCCTCCCCTCCCTTTTCTTCCCCCCCCCTCCCCTTTCCGCCACTTCTTCTCTCTTCTCCGCCCCAGTGCGCCAGCTGGGCCTGCCGACGGACTTAGCAGCGGTGTCGCTACTAGCGCAGGCGGCCGACGACTACGTGCGGGGCGATAAGAGCAGATCCGATAAGAGCCGCGAGAACCTGCTGGCGCTCGTCGCGCAGGCGGGGCGGGGGCGCGCGGACGGGGGGCAGGGGGGCATGGCCGGGGAGGGGCTGGGCGCGGGGGAGGGGGAAGGGGTGAGCGCGGAAGCATTGAACGAGGAGGAGGTGGAGCGGGTGGGGGCGGAGCTGATCGCGGAGCTGGACACGTGCATGCTGTCGTACTTCGGGTTTCATTGGGAAAGCTCCGCGCTCATGATCGAACAGGTGAGTCGCGTGGCCGGTACCATGGCCGGTACCATGGCCAGTACCATGGCCAGTACCATGGCCGGTACCATGGCCAGTACCATGGCCGGTACCATGGCCAGTACCATGGGATGTAGAGCCGTAGAGACACACGCATGGTGACGTACTTGGGATTCCACTGGGCACACTCCGCGCTCATAATCGACCAGGTAGGTGGGGGGTTGGGGGGAGGGGCTTAGGATGGGCAAAGAAAGAAGGGTGCAGGGGGAAAGAAGGGTGCAGGGGGAAAAGAAGGGTGCAGGGGGAAAGAAGGGTGCAGGGGGAAAGAAGGGTGCAGGGGGAAAGAAGGGGTTTACCCAGAGCTGATCGCAGAGCTGGATACGTGCATGCTGCCGTTCTTGGGGTTCCGCTGGGCGCACTCCACTCTCGAACAGGTGGGGGATGGGGCGGGGGCAAGGGCGGAAAGTAGGGCGGTGGAGAATGGTTGAGCGTGCCAACGAGGACAGTGGAGAGGAGCCATCCCAGCCCAGACCACCCCACCCCACCCCACCTCGCCCCTCTCCACCTCTCTGCAGGTGCTTCGAGGGTGATTTTTGAGAATTCCAAAGAAAACCCCACCCCCTCATCCCTCTGCGTGCGTGCAGGTGTTTCGAGGGCCGACCAGCAAGCTGCACTTGAGGGATGCTGTGAACGCTGTCATCCGGTGAGCGCGCCATGCCCTCTACGGCCATGCCCTCTACGGCCATGCCCTCTACAGCCATGCCCTCTACGGCCATGCCCTCTACGGCCATGCCCTCTACGGCCATGCCCTCTACGGCCATGCCCTCTACGGCCATGCCCTCTACGGCCATGCCCTCTACGGCCATGCCCTCTACGGCCATGCCCTCTACGACCATGCCCTCTACGGCCATGCCCTCTACGACCATGCCCTCTACGGCTATGCCCTCTACGGCCATGCCCTCTACGGCCATGCCCTCTACGGCCATGCCCTCTACGGCTATGCCCTCTACGGCCATGCCCTCTACGGCCATGCCCTCTACGGCCATGCCCTCTACGTCTATGCCCTCTCACGGCCATGCCCTCTACGTATATGCCCTCTACGTCTATGCCCTCTTACGGCCATGTCCATGCCCCTTCTCCCTGAAAGACATCCATGAATCGACATCTCTTCTACACCTCTTCTACACCTCTTCTACACCTCTACTACAATTCTTAGCCCCTGAAGTATATCATAGCTTCGTGCGGCCTTCTGGACACCCAACTTCCAATGCCACCTCCCTGCCTTACTCCCCCTCTCCCCCCCCCCCAACCATTCCTCCCCCATCTCCCCTCTCCCCCCCTCCAGCCAGCGGCGCTTCAACGAGGCCATCACGTGACTGTGCCCCCAGCAGAAGTCTAGGGTTTAGGCCCCACTCCCCCTTCTCCTTGCACTTCCCAACACCTCCCCCCTCGCCTTTCTCTCGCCCACACCCCCCCCCCCTGCAGCCAGCGGCGCTTCAACGAGGCCATCACGTGTCTGCGCCCGCAGCAGAAGTTCTCGCAGCTGCTGGAGGAGATGAAGGTCCTCGGCTGCGGACCCGGCCATCCGGGAGCGAATTCTTGGGGAGCGGGCCAGGGAGGAGCGAGTGAGGGGGGGCTCGGTCAGGGTGGATCCAGTCAGGGGGGATCCAGTCAGGGGGGACCTGGTCAGGGGGGGCCCGGTGAGGGGGGCAGCCGATCAGAGGGCATTACTGGGGCGGAGGGCAGTGGAGCAGTGGGGAATGAAGGCGTGGGTAGCAGCCATGAGGGTGCTGCTCCCAGCACCGACTCCCCCCCTCACTCCCTCTTCCACTTCCCCACTTCCTCTCCCTCTCACTCCCCTTCTCAACCACGGTCACCCTCTCACTCGCCCTCTCACGCCCGCTCCCCCTCCCACCCACGTGCTGCTTCAAGCGTGGAGGTCCCCAGGGAGGGCGAGGTGATGGTGCCGGCTGCGCCGTCCGTGCGATCGCCCGTGCTGCTGCTGATTGGCGGGGGCATGGGCGCTGGCAAGTCAACGGTCGTTAAAGAGATCATGAAGCGGTAGGGAGACGTGCATGTGTGTGTCTGTGTGTGTGTGCGTGTGTCTGTGTGTGTGTCTGTGTGTGTGTCTGTGTGTGTGTCTGTGTGTGTCTGTGTGTGTGTGTGTGTCTGTGTGTGTGTGTGTGTGTGCGTGTGTGAGTGAGCATTAGAAAGCAGCAGAGGATATGTGCATGGGTCGAGCCGAGTCAAAGGTCACCTGTTGCTGATTGGCGGGGGCATGGACGTGGGCAAGTCAACGGTGGTCAAAGAGATGATGCAACGGTAGGTGTCAGTGTGAGTGGGGCAGTGATAGATAGAGCTGAGCTTATGTCGCCCATTCCCTTCCTTTCCCCCCCCATCCCTCAACCCACCCACCCCCCCCCCGCCCCGCCCTCTCAGCACCTTCTGGTCTCGCATGGCCCCCCATGCAGTGGTGGTGGAAGCCGACGCCTTCAAGGAAAAGGACGCCATCTTTAGAGCCCTGTCCCCCATCCTCCTCCATCCCCCCTCCCCCCCCCTCCATTCACCCGCCCTTGCAGCACCTTCTGGGCGCGCATGGCGCCCCACGCAGTGGTGGTGGAAGCCGACGCCTTCAAGGAAAAGGACGCCATTTTCCGCGCTCTCTCCGCTGACCGGCTGAGCGACGCCGCCCGGATCTCCCAGCTCGTCCACGAGGAGTCGACCCGGGCGGCGCAGTCAACGCTGGTAACCGCGCTGAACGAGGGGCGGGACGTGATATTCGACGGGACCATGTCATGGGCGCCGTTCGTGCAGCAGACGATTGGCATGGCGCGACGGGTGCATGAGAGGCGCTTTAGGATGGGGCCTGGGTACCAGGTGAAGGAGGATGGGAGTGTGGTGGAGCGGTATTGGGAAGAGGTGGAGGAGGAGGAGGACGAGGAGGAGGAGGAGGACGAGGAGGTGGGGAGGAGGGAAAGTGGGGAGGAGGGGGGCAGTGAGAGGGGGAAGGGGGAGGGGAAGGGGGATGAAGTGGGGGAGGGGAGGGGGGAGAAGCAGCAGGAAGGGGAGAGCCAGCACTGCAGGCCCAAGAGACACAGCAGCCCTAGACGAGTGTTGGGAGGAGGGAAGGCGGGGAGAGGCGTGGGTGGGGTGGGCAGCAGTGGCAGCAGTAGCAAGGGGAAGGGAGGAAGTGGGGGAGGGGACCGAGTGGGAGCGTGGCAGAGGGAGAGGCAGGAGCACCAGCTGCCGTACCGCATCGAGCTGGTGGGGGTGATGTGCGATGCTCACCTTGCCGTGGTTCGGGGCATGAGGTGAGGCATGGGGTGAGGCATGGGGTGAGGCATGGGGTGAGGCATGGGGTGAGGCATGGGGTGAGGCATGGGGTGAGGCATGGGGTGAGGCATGGGGTGAGGCATTGGGTGAGGCATGGGGTGGGGCATGGGGTGAGGCATGGGGTGAGACATGGGGTGGGGCATGGGGTGGGGCATGGGATAAGGCATGAGACTGTAGCCGTCCATTTACCATGGCACATGGCATGCAGTGTTCAGTGAGGAAACTGTGAGAGTGCGGTGAGTGCAGTGAGTGCGGTGAGTGCTTCTTGTGAAAATATATTCTACAATTTAAATGGCCCTTTCTCTCTACCCCCCATCTTCCTTTCCTCGCAGGCGTGCCATTCTGACCAGGAGAGGAGTGCCGGTGCATGAGCAGCTGCGGTCGCACAAGCTGTTTGCATCTAATGTGGAGGCCTACTGCGACCTCGTGGACGTGGCAACGCTCTACTCCACCAACCACGTGGGCGGCCCGCCGCAGGTCAGTTAATACTGGCCAATGGAAGTCAGTACGAGTCAATGCGCGTAAGTGCAAGTCAACGCAAGTCAATGCGAGCCAATACGAGTCATTGAGAGTCAATGCGAGACAACACGAGTCAAGGTGAGTCAACGCGAGTCAATGCGAGTCAACATAGGCCTACTGCGACCTGGTGGATGTGGCCACACTCCACACTCCACCAACCACATGGGCAGGCTGCCGCACCGCAGGTCAGTCAGTATGAGTCAACAAGGGTCAATCAACCTTGTCCTCTCCCCATCTGATACTCCAACTTTGCTCGTCTGGGCTTACGTACGAATCCACCCCCGAGGCATGAACCTCTCACCATCTCCTCTCTTCCTCCCCTCTCCTCTCCCCGTCTCCTCTCCCCCTCTCCTCTCCCCCTCTCCTCTCCTCGTCTCCTATCCCCCTCTCCTCTCCCCGTCTCCTATCCCCCTCTCCTCTCCCCGTCTCCTATCCCCCTCTCCTCTCCCCGTCTCCTCTCCCCCTCTCCTCTCCCCCTCTCCTCTCCCCGTCTCCTCTCCCCCTCTCCTCTCCCCGTCTCCTATCCCCCTCTCCTCTCCCCCTCTCCTCTCCCCTTCTCCTCTTCCCCTCTCCTCTCCCCCTCTCCGCCCACCTTTCTTCTCCCTGCCCCCATCAGCTCATAGGGTACAAGGAGGGCACCTCGCCTCCACGGAGCGCAGCAGCCACTCCACCCACCAGTCCCACCAGCAGAAGTTCACCACGCACAAGCCTCACACCACCTGCATCCACGCCCCCCAGCACCGGTGCCATCTGCAGCGGCGGCGTGTGCAGCCATCTGCTGGTGGACTCCGGGGCGTTTCACCTGGTCAACGACCTGAAGCGAGTCAACCCCCGCGCCTCTAGCGTCCTAGAGCTATACCAGAAGGCAGCTGGGGAGGGGGAAGAGGAGGGGGGTGGGGAGGGTGTTAGGAAGGATGACAAGAAAAGGGAGGGTGGAATGGGCAGAAGAAATAAGTGGTGGCTGTTTGACTGGTGGCAGTTGCTGTCGCTCTGGGCAGGGCGGGCAGCACGGGCAGGCGAGGAAAGATTTGGTCCGGGCAGCACGTGGAGGGAGGTGGTGCTGGCTGAGGATCGGGCGGCGCGACAGGCGCGACTGAGGGAGGCGTTTACTGAGCTGCAGGCGTGCCTGTGGCCCGCGGCGCGCAGCAACCACAGCATCACGTCTTCCACCAGCTTCACCACACTCCACTCCCTTGCACGAACCCCCAACCCTTCCCCCAACCCCGCTCCTCCTCCTTCCCCTTCCTCCTCCGCTTCCCTGTCCCACCATACCGACTCAGCAAAGCATGCCCAGTCTACACACACTGTTTCGGTTGATACCACAGAGGCCAGGGATGAAGGTGAATGGGGGAGGGGAGTGACATGGGAAATGAAACAAGGAGGCCACGGATGAAGGTGCAAACCAGCGTGCGTACAATTCCTCCCTTACCGTAGGATCACCACCCGAGTCTCAGCCGGAGCTCCGGGCTTCGGTGCCGGCAGGTTCGTTGACTGGCTCGGCAGTCCGAGCCTCTGACAAGCGTGCTTCCTTCAACTGATACCCGCAGGATTGACTGGTTCAGGGACCGACTAGGCAGTCCTGTGATGGTGTGTAGTAGGTGCAGCTCCGTGCGAATGAATCAGTGTTCTGTAGCCTTTGCCTTGGGCTATCACAACATGCCTCACGCTTCAGGCATCTCATATGTGTAGTAGGTATAGGGTGGTACTTCTTTGATGTCCTAGTGGATTTCCTCGGCTCGGCAGTTGTGCCCCGTCGCTACAAACCAGTAGCCCCTCTTGTCCATCACTGACACATTGTCTTGGAACCTGGGGAAAGGGTAACATGCATGCCTGCCTGTCGCACCACTATGCTACTGTGCTGTGTATTTCAACAACTCGTCACACGAACCTAGCAGGGTCAAAGGGTCTGAGATCCGCACAGCTGGCCCTGCCATCCGCAATCAGCTCTGCTACAGCCAGGCCTGTGGCCGGCGCATTCAGAATGCCCCAGCAGCTGTGCCCCGTCGCCACATATGCCCCCTGCAAATCTGGCACAGGGCCTATTACAGGCACATTGTCCTGGGAGCACGGCAGAAAGCACGCCTGCTCCTTCACTATAGTCACATCTGCTAGCGCCGACGACACCGTAGCTCCCACTCGTTTTAAGAACTCTGGGACGCCTGGGGTGGTGGTGATTTCCTCGGGATTATCCGGGAGGTAATTATCCCCCTCGGTCACGGAACAGAGATAGACTTCACCAGATGGCCGGGGGTAGATTTCTGGGTCGGTGTGCCGCCCGTCTTTTGTCCTGTACTGAAGGAAGAGCATGTGGTTGGTCACAGCTTCGGGATTCTGGTTCGGCCGGACCACAACACTGTTTGCCTTCAGCCCTGTGATCTGGCCTAGCCGTGCTACGAGACGATTCTTGCTGGACCATGGGCCAAGCGCAAAGACCACAACATCCGCCGGTACTGTAGCACCATCTACAATCACACCTGTGACTTTAGAGGGAGCAACATCACCCCCCACTGGTGCCACAACCACGTCTTGAACCTCCCCCAGTTGTACCTTCACCCCATGCCTCTCCCCAGCCACTCTGAGCAGAGTCTCTGTGAACAGTTGTGGGTGCACCTGGGCAGTTGTAGCTGGCGATCCCATCGTCTGGACTCCCCGCACCGGCCCGTCTATCCACTCGGGCAGCGTGGAAGCTTTCTTCCGCTGCCCGCCGGCAGCGGAGGGTTGCTTGGGCTCTGTGACCTGGAGGCTGAGCGTGTGCACCTTGCGGTAACCGTAACAGTCGCCAAACTGCGCTGCCAGCTGCTCGTGAAGGCGGTAGCTGAGCTGCCAGGGGGAACGGGGGGAAGAAGGTGAATGGGGGAGGGGAGTGAAATGGGAAATGAAACAAGGAGGAGATTCGATATGAACTGCTTCGTTGTGGTTTTCGATGTACACCGTTTTACAGCGAAACCAATATTTTCAGGTGAGTGTAACCAGTAACCAGATTAGATAGTCAGACCCATGGCCCTCTCACCTGCGCCAGCTTCCCTGTGGGGCCTGAGCACCAATCCAACGCCAAGAATCCTCCCGCCTTCCCCGACGCAGCACATGCCACGTGGCACTTCTCGACGACCGTTACTTTGATACCCTTCTCTGCTAGGTAAAACGCCGTGCACGCGCCGATAACGCCTCCCCCGCATACCACCGCGTGGATTGGCCTAGTAACCGCTTCTTCCGCCGCAATTGACGCCATTCCCGGCGCCGATGCTCTCACTCTCAGGGTAGAGCCTTGGGATCGCGACACGTGGATAGGAGGATTCCGAGGGTTCCTGCTCAAAGGTCGCCGAACGGTGAGAGCGAGAGAACTAAGACGTGAGGGGAGAACGCGTCGTCGGGTTTGTCCCAAAAAGTTTGGAGCGGGAAGCCATGTGGCAGGCAGGGCTGCTGACATGCTCGCCGTGCTTATGGGTATTTCGGTGGCTGCTTGTAGCGGAGATTTGGCTGTCGCGTGCAGTGGGCGCTGTTACTGACAAATGCTATCCTCGTTTGAAAGAGATCAGATGGTGAGTGTGAACGCCCCAGATTTTTGGAACGTGGTTTTCAGCTCACTTACGAAAGAATTTGATGAACAGCATTACCAGGTTCGCAGGATTTTCAGAATCATGGTTCTTTCCTAATGAGCTGCTTCGCTGCCAGTGGATAACGATGTGGGCGTCAACAACGCTGAGCCACACGTGGCTCGCACACTTCCCGCGCAAAGCCATGTCATCCGCTGATTCTGTATGCATGCTGCCCAACGGAACTCTCAAGGGGCTGTTTTCTGCGGATGATCCCGCTGGTCGTAATCATGCACTCTTGATTTCTCTATGCACACATGGAACCTGCCCCGACTATGAAATGTCATTCCGCGGGAAAAGACTGTACACATGAATGCAAAATAGTTATTGCATTTTTTGAATGGGTCCCAAACCTCCCTCCCCTATCCACCCTGCTCCACTCTGCGGTTGCCTTCAAGGCCTGGAGAAGCCCTTCATCTGTCATTTTTTTGCCCTTGGTAGTTTCGTTGACCAGAGCTCCCGTGCTTCGCGGTTGAAGCCTGCTTCTGAAAATGTTGAGCAGCCGTGCGGCGGCCACAACCTCCATGTTGTCGCTCTGTGCGCCGCCTCCCGCGGCCTCGCTGAACAGAGTGCGGAGCAATGTCGTCGCGGAGACATCCGCTGGCGGAGTTAAGGCGTTGTTTTCGGTTTCACCATGGGTTTCGTCGAGGTCGAGCAATCAGGGTCGGCGGTGCGTAGCCATGGCAGCGCAATCTGACGAAAACCAACCTCCTTCCTTCTTCGACATTATCGAAATCAAAGGTATGTCAACGTCACGTTTTGTTTCTTGCTGTCCTTTATGCATTAATTTGTTTTCGTTCCTTCGCAGAATGTATGCGAGTAATGCTCTGGTCATCAGAATGCGTTTTGTTGTTAAAAGTAAAAAAAAAAAAAAACGTGTTTTGGCTTCAGACGTAAGGGTCTGAGCCTTTACATTACAGAGGTCTCAGTCAATCCTCTGTTCATCCTCTTAAAACGAAATCGCTAACTTTTTACAAGAATTAAACACCGTATTCGTGCCCATTACATCCGTACATTTCACCTTTCATTGGGAACAGAGCTCCCTGACGGCACCTTTCTTTATTCCTTCGGCGATGTCGACCCGTCGGCGCCACCAAAGGTCGATCCTACACCTGAGGTCTCTGCCGAACCAGAGCCCGCACAGGAAAGTGAGCCCACTCCTGAACCCGTGCCAGAGCCGACTCCCGAGCCAGAGCCCCAACCAGAGCCCGAGCCGGTCCCCGAGCCCGAGTCTGAACCCGAGCCGGCGCCTGAGCCAGAGCCAGTAGCCGAGCCAGCGGCACCAGCGGAGCCTGAAGTTCCAGCGGAAGTTGCGCAGGACCCTCCTTCCCCGCCTGCAGAAGTGCCAGAGCAGGAAGCAGCAGCAGCAGCGACGGCCTCTGAACCGGTTCACGAAGAGGTCAAGGTAGACACGGTAGAAGTCGCTGCCACAGCAGACAATGCATTTGCCGATACTCCCAATGACACAGAACCTGCAGCCGAGGCAGAACCTGCAGCCGAGGCGGAACCTGCAGCCGAGGCAGAACCTGCAGCCGAGGCAGAACCTGCAGCCGAGGCAGAACCTGCAGCCGTGGCGGAGCCTGCAGCCGAGGCGGAGCCTGCAGCTGTGGCGGAGCCCGCAGTCGAGGCTGAGCCTGCCACTGAAGCGGAGCCAGCAGTTGCAGCAGCAGCAGCAGCTCCAGTCACCCTCCCTCCCAGGCCTCCGTCCGCTTTCAAGAAGCGGTCTCCTGTTGCCGAGAGTGTCACTGTAGCGCAGGCGGCTGTAGAGGAGCCCAAGGTGCTTGCAGCGGTGGCAGTGGCAGCAGCAGCAGAACCGGCGGCAGCGGTCGGAGGTGCAGCCACGCGTCAGCGTGCCGTGGGGTTCGCGAAGCGGTCCCCAGTGGCCAATGCGCGGCGCAAGCAGGGCTCTAAGCGGAGTGCTGTGGCGGGAGCGGTGGCGGAAGAGGCAGGAGCGGCGGTCGAGGACGAGAGGGCCGCAGTGGTTACTGTAGCAGGTGAGGCCTCAGCTGGCAGTGCTGCTGCTGCCACCACTCATGCGCCTGCTGCTACTGCTACCGCTACTGCTACTGCTGTTGCAACCCCCCAGCGGCCTCCTACCAGATTTGTGAAGCGGAGCCCTCTCAAGGATGCGATTGCGAGGAAAATCGAGGCGGACGCTGCGGAGGGCGAGTCCAGCGACGACGAATCGGTGAGTTTTTATATTATGTTGCGGGTAGGAGAGTGGGAAACAAGAACGATGAGCGGACTCCGGGTGTCTGGATGCACAGAACGTAATATCCATCTCATAGTGGAAAGGAAGGAACACAAGGCTTTGCCAGTTTGTGGGCTGCTCTTGGTGCTTCAAAAGCCAAAACCCCGAACCCCAGATGAAACATGTGCAAGATTGAACGAGCAAACCTCAGCTGCCTCCAAATCACCCCTATTTTCTTCATTTCAAGTGATTGTTAGGCTTGAACAGCCTGGTCCTCAGCTAGTGTTGCCCCTTGTTGCTCCTCCCCCCCCTTTCTGTCCCTCCATCCATACACTGACCATATATTTTGCGTCAGCTTCAAGTATCAGCTCCCTTTCCACTTCTCGTCAATAACCCCAGCCCTATTTCCTGATGTCTTCCTCCCCCCTGTCTGTCCCCAATCATGCCGCATCATTGAGCATTACACTCAATCTTCTCCCTGTCTCTCCATGTCAACAGGAGCTTGTCGAGGCCGCCACGCGGTGGCGTTCGTCGCTTCCCCCCCGGCGTCCGTCTAAGTTCAAGCGCCAGCACCCCAGGTTCCAGTCAAGAGTCCGCCCAGGCACCAGCTTGACAGAAGTTTTTTTGGACCTGTCCGGTTCTGCTGCCCAGGAGACTCAGCCGGGACCTCCCCCTGTCTCAGACGCAGCAGCTAGTGATGTGGAAGAGTCGAAGGTAACTCAAGACGCGGGGGAAATTGAGGCGGCAGTGGAAGCAGCACCTAGTGTGAATGGGGTGAGGAGGCGAGATGCGCTGGAGGCGATGACAGCCCAGGACTTGAAGCAGCTGCTGAAGGAGAGGAAAGTGCGCGGGTACTCGAGGATGCGCAAGGCTGAGCTTGTGGAGTTTATCCTCGATATGGAGGAAGGCAGCTGAGCTAGGTGGTCGATAGGATGGAAATGACTTATGATAGGAAGACTGGTGTTATGTTTGGAATGACCTTGAATGTTAATGAAGGTCGCTGCTAGTGTGTGAGACCTTGAATGCATATCTATCTAAGAATCTAGTAGACGTTTGGGTAAAGTTACTAATTAGGCTTGTTATACAAAAGGACACTGGTTGTAGAAGATCGAGCACCGAAACACGTGCTTCTATCGCGGACTTGATCGTGTCTCCCCAGGCGGGGGGCTGGCGAGGCGAAGCGAGGTCATTGATTTTAGTGAAGGACTCCTGGATCCGCAACCCACGGACGGCTGATTCACATTTTTCCGTCGGACTGAACTCCCGAAGATCAGCTTGCAGTAATTCCTTCAGTTAGTTTCAGGGATTGATTTGTGGGACCCATCCTTGACCTGTCGTCTACATCGTTGCAATCCTGCGACAAACTCGCGTCTCGTCCTGATCGCGGTCCATGAGGCGACATTGGGTGACATTCCCATGTCCGTTGTCGCTAGGATAAGTCCGAGTTGTGTCAACTGCCGACCAGCGCAGGCTTGCTTCTGCCGATTGATCAGCACCCTTGTTGACCTTGCCGATTAATGCCTTCTTTTACTTCTTCGAGAAAGCTCGAAATTCCGTCTCGAGAGCAACAGTTTAGCCGAATCCCCGCGGCAGACCTCTTGTAACGCTCGCTAGGATGAATCCCCGCGTATCGCGAGCTTCTCGAACATCATGTCTCAGATTAAGCGATCTTGGAATATTCGTGTCAGCGCCAGTGCTTTTGTCCGGCCTGCTTGTCCTGGTTCTGATTGCCGTCGATCGGACAATGGCTCAGCCGCCGGAATCCAACGGCAGTCAGACGTGCGAACTGACGGATTACGTCAGAGCTTCCGGGCCCTGTCAAGGTAAACTGTGAACTGAACTGAACTGAACTGTCGAGGTGCTGTCGGCCTAGGTACTCCGAAAGTGTTCTGGCCTCAATCTTGACAGGGTGATTCGGTTCTGTCTAGAGGATCTGGTCTGGACAGGGTGATTCGGTTCGGGTTTTCTTGCTGGCTGGTTGATAAACTGCCACGTGTCATGCATGCGCATGTGCATATCATCCTTATCATGGACGCCACACGACAACGCCGCACCATGACATGACTGATAATGGTTTACCTTTACCGTTGCATCGCCTAGAAGTCTCAGCTCAGGTTTTTAGCAGTTTCAGTGTCATTAGAGGCTGGCGGAGCTCTGTATGCTGCATCGAACCGTCCTGAGAGCGACATAACTCTCTGTCTAATTGTTTTGCTGTGCTGACTGGGATGTGGCAGATGGGAAGAGGGAGATCAACTTTGAGAAGGCGAATCGCAACTGCACCGACCCCTTCAAGTTCGAGAACATTCGCAAGGAACCCTGCGGTGAGCGTGCTGCAACCCTCGCCCTCTTCCCCCTCGTCGCCCTCCCCTACATTACTGCTAGATGGCCGCTAATGCAGCAGGTTCAGTAATGCTCTTTTCAACTGTGGGTTCTTTGAACGGCTCAGCTTGCGAAAATCCGAATCTGTAGAATCAGCATACTAACGCAGTTACCGTGTCTTGCGTATGTCGTCCCTGGCTCGCTTGCAGAGTGCACGCCTTCAGACTACGAGAAGGAATACGCGAAAGGGGCCGATGGCAAATGCTACCTGCAGTATCGCCCAGGCAGTGGGTTCATTGTTCATCAGAATGTAGCATTCAGATTAAAAACGAATCCATATGTAGAATTTGGGGTGTTTTATTCATCTGTATGTAGCATTTGGGATTTATTTATCAATCAGTATGTAGCATCCAGTCAGTTGGTGCCTCATTGCATTCTCCCCTCACGGCATTCCCCCCCACACTGCAACCATGTGTGGCAGACTGCCAGGGAGGGCAGGATTCCAAACGAATTCCGGTTGACCTTCTCTTCTGTGGTAAGCAACGACCCACCAGGCACCAAGCACCAGGTACCAGGCACCAGGCCCTTGTACATTCGAACCTTCTTTTTCCAGAGCCTGCGTTCTCCACCAGCCGCTTGCTTTTCCTCTCCTTCCCAAATCATGCATTGCTCTCTCCGCCCTCCCCCTGCCCATGCCTGTGCCTCAGAGCCGAAGCCTGTGCCCTGCACGGAGGCCACTGTGAAGAGCATGTACCTCACCTGTGACTACATCCCTTGGCCCTCTCACATGCAGTCTCCATCCTTCTCCGTCCCCTGCCCTTGCACCTGCCCTTGCACGTGACCAGAGCCGAAGCCTGTGCCCTGCACGGAGGCCACTGTGAAGAGCATTTGCCTCACCTGTGACGACATCCCTTGGCCCTCTCACATGCAGTCTCCATCCTTCTCCGTCCCCTGCCCTTGCACCTGCCCTTGCACGTGACCAGAGCGGAAGCCTGTGCCCTGCACGGAGGCCACTGTGAAGAGCATGTACCTCACCTGTGACTACATCCCTTGGCTTGGCCCTCTCACATGCAGTCTCCATCCTTCTCCGTCCCCTGCCCTTGCACCTGCCCTTGCACGTGACCAGAGCGGAAGCCTGTGCCCTGCACGGAGGCCACTGTGAAGAGCATGTGCCTCACCTGTGACGACATCCCTTGGCCCTCTCACATGCAGTCTCCATCCTTCTCCGTCCCCTGCCCTTGCACCTGCCCTTGCACGTGACCAGAGCGGAAGCCTGTGCCCTGCACGGAGGCCACTGCGAAGAGCATGTGCCTCACCTGTGACGACATCCCTTGGCCCTTTCACATGCAGTCTCCATCCTTCTCCGTCCCCTGCCCTTGCACCTGCCCTTGCACGTGACCAGAGCGGAAGCCTGTGCCCTGCACGGAGGCCACTGTGAAGAGCATGGGCCTCACCTGTGACTACATCCTTTGGGCCTCTCACACGCAGTCTCCATCCGTCTCCTTCCCCTGCCCTTGCACCTGCCCCTGCCCTTGCGCCTGCCCCTGCCCTTGCCCCTTCCCCTGCCCTTGCCCCTTCCCCTGCCCTTGCGCCTTCCCCTGCCCTTGCGCCTTCCCCTGCCCTTGCACCTTCCCCTGCCCTTGCGCCTTCCCCTGCTCTTGCGCCTTCCCCTGCCCTCACACCTTCCCCTGCCCTGAGGCGAACATGAAGAGCATGTACCTCACATGTGATCACATCCTTGAGACATCCTAAAAACAGTCTCCACCTTTCCCGTTCCCCTGCCCCTGCCCATACACCTTCCCTTCCCTTGCCCTCGCACATGACCAGAGCTGAAGCCTGTTCCGTGCACGGAGGCGAACATGAAGAGCATGTACCTCACATGTGACTACATCCGGGACCCCGCCACCGAGCAGCCCCTCTCCAAGACGCGCATGATCCAGGTAGCACATGCAGCGTACCTACTTTTGCGTGCAGGGTGGACTCGGGTTGAAATGGCTGCGGGTAGCACATTGCTTTGACGGCCTTTGATACCTCCCGTCGCCACATCTCTCATGCCCACATCCCCCATGCCCACATCTCCCACGCCCACATCTCCCATGCCCACACCTCCCATGCCCACATCTCCCATGCCCACACCTCCCATGCCCACATCCCCCATGCCCACATCTCCCACGCCCACATCTCCCATGCCCACACCTCCCATGCCCACATCTCCCATGCCCACACCTCCCTTGCCCACATATCCCATGCCCACATATCCCATGCCCACACCTCCCATGCCCACACCTCCCATGCCCACACCTCTCATGCCCACATCTCCCATGCCCACACCTCTCATGCCCACATCTCCCATGCCCACATCTCCCATGCCCACATCTCCCATGCCCACATCTCCCATGCCCACATCTCCCACATCTCCCATGCCCACATCTCCCATGCCCAGCCCACATCTCCCATGCCCACATCTCCCATGCCCACATCTCCCATGCCCACATCTCCCATGCCCACATCTCCCATGCCCACATCTCCCATGCCCACATCTCCCATGCCCACATCTCCCATGCCCACATCTCCCATGCCCACATCTCCCATGCCCACCGATGCATCGTCCCTTCCTGTGGCCCTCCATTCTTTCCGCCCTTCCCATTCAGGGTGTGCGACTTCAGGTCCACATTGACCACTTCTTCTCCCTGTTTCCTCTCTGTGGTCGCCCTCCCGCCCCCCTCCCACCCGCCCCATCCTCCCTTCCCTCTTAGGTGTAGCACTTTGACAACCAGTGCAATGCTGCCGCACGTGAGTGTCGGGACGTAATAAGGGTTTCACGGCATCTTTTCACTCTACCTCACTTGCTCTTGCCCACACTCCCTTGTGCCTTGTCTCCAGGTGGGTGGTCTGCTACTTTGGCAACCAGTGCAACCCTGCCACACGTGGCAATAGGGACGATTAAGGGTCTCACAATACAGTATCCTTCTACTCACTCTACCTCCGTTGCTCTTGCCCACACTCCCGTGTGCTGCGTCGCCAGGTGGTGTATTACTTCGACAACCAGTGCAACCCTGCCGCACGTGGCTCGCTTGCCCTCCCTCCCAGCGATTACATCCCATGTGGTGAGCCATTGTTGACCGCACATGCACATGCGCATGCACAACTGCATGCATGGCACATACATTCGCATGCACTTATTCGGCTCATGCATGTTGACTCTGGGAACAGTTGGACTGTGCACCCTTTGTGGATTTACGCACCTCCCAACAATCTATGCACTCGTCACTATACGTATGCCCATGCATGTGTGTGTCTTGCTGTGTGTACGCCCGTGCATGCCTGTCTGCAGACACGCGGTGTGGCCCAGGGATGTTTCTCAAAGGCAACAACTGCCACAAGTGCCCCGCAGGTGTGTCTGTGTGTGTGTGCGTGCACGTGTGTTTGCATGTGTGTGTTTGTGTGGCAACCCTTTGCCATCCCTGCCTCCTCATCCCTCCTCCTCATCCTTCCTCCTCATCCTTCCTCCCAGTCCTTTTCCCCCGCCTCCCCGTGCTTCCTCCCCATCCATCCCTTCGTACTCTATCCCCATTTGACCTCCGGCCACCTCTCTCCCCCTCGTCACGCCCATCTCTCCTCACCATCACTCCCCCCCCTCCAGGCTACTACAGCATGGGCGGTGGCTTCCGCTATGATGCCTTCAGTGACCTCGACCCTAAAGTCTTCCAGGTACAGTGCTCTATTGCTACTTGAGAGCAAAGCACCACACAAAACGCACCCGCCTTCATTCAGACTGAAGGCTCCTTCACCAGCACCTCGGGCAGCTATCCCTGTGGCGGGTGGTATGCGGGGGGAACGGTGTGCTTGGATCTCATCTCACCCGCCCCCCCTCTGAAAGGGGCCCTTACCTTCCCCCCGCTCCCCCCATCCCCATTCTCCCTCACTCCTCCCTCCCGTTCCCATTTAGACTAAGTGCTCCTTCACCAACACTTCCGGCACCTTCTCCTGTGATGGGTGATATGCCCTCATTCTCTATCTGTTATCTCCCCCCTGCCCCCCTCCTTCTCCCCGCACATTACGTCCACAACTCCCCCACTCCTCCCTCCCGTCCCCTTCCAGCACTTATGGCACCTTCCCCTGTGATGGGTGGTATGCCGAGGGGGACAGTGCATGGGTCTTAGTTTTCCTGCTCATCTCTCATTCCCCCCTTTCCCCCTCTCTCCTTCCCTACCAGACTGAGTGCTCCTTCACCAACACTTCCGGCACCTTCCCCTGTGATGGGTGGTATGCCGAGGTTGGCAGGGCATGGGTCTCAGCTGTCCTTCTTCGTCCTTCAAACCCCCCCCCCCCTTCGCGCTTCCCATCCAGACTGAATGCTCCTTCACCAACACTTCTGGCACCTTCCCCTGTGATGGGTGGTACGCGGAGGAGGGGCAGCTGAAAGTGGGGTCCTATGACCCTGCGAACTACTGGCTGGAGGTGCGGTGGTTGTGGGTGGATTATGTATGGTGGGTAAACGCATGCTCACATGTGTGGTTGTATGGCGGATGATGTATGATGTAGTAAGTGTGCTGTTTGATGCGTACGGTACAGGTGGTATGCGAAGAGGGGAAGCTCAATGTGGGGTCCTACGCCTGCTAACTACTGGCTAGGGGTGTGGTGGTTGTAGGGTGGTTCATGTATGGCATGTGAATGCATGCATACGTGTGTGTTTGTGGTCTTGGGTGGGTTTATTCCATGTATCTATTTCTACGATGTGTCGATCGGCTCGTGCCAACATCAATGCGTCTATTATCCATCTGGCAATGTGAGCAGGAGGAGTGCGCGTACAACAGCAACATGACATGCCACAACAACCTGCAGTCCACACTCAAGCTGCCGCTCACTCTCGTCAGGGATGGGTGAGTGAAGCTCTCTTAGCTCATGCCTAGGCTCTCTCAGAACTATTCCTGCCTCTGCCACGTTGTGCCCTCCTGCCTCCCCCCCTGCCACGTTGTGCCCTCCTGCCTCCCCCCCTGCCACGTTGTGCCCTCCTGCCTCCCCCCCTGCCACGTTGTGCCCTCCTGCCTCCCCCCCTGCCACGTTGTGCCCTCCTGCCTCCCCCCCTGCCACGTTGTGCCCTCCTGCCTCCCCCCCTGCCACGTTGTGCCCTCCTGCCTCCCCCCCTGCCACGTTGTGCCCTCCTGCCTCCCCCCCTGCCACGTTGTGCCCTCCTGCCTCCCCCCCTGCCACGTTGTGCCCTCCTGCCTCCCCCCCTGCCACGTTGTGCCCTCCTGCCTCCCCCCCTCACTTTCCTGCCCGCCTGCCTACCACGTTTCGCTTGCCAGTGAGTGCGGAGGTTTGCTATCTGAACGCTCCCTCCCCGTCCCCCACCAGGCACGTCTCGTTTCGCTGCACAGTGAGTGCTGAGGCAAAATACCTTCTCCCTTACCCCCCCTCATTCCGTCCCGTCCCCCCTCTCGTCCCCCCTCTCGTCCCCCCCCCAACCCCCCAATCCCTGCCCCCGTTCCTCATCAGGTACATGGCCTTTCGCTTCACAGTGAGCGTGGAGCCAGGGTGTTCACTCCCTGACCCCCAACCCTCCCTCCCACCCCACATCTCACCCCATCTGACCCCACATCTCCCCCTCTCCCCCGTGCACCGTCCCTCACCAGCTAGGTCACCTTCCGCTTCACAGTGAGTGCTGTGGGATGGTGTAAGCTCGCTTCCCCAACCCATGTTCCCCTACCCTCCCCGTCCCTCACCAGCTACGTGACGTTTCGCTTCACAGTGAGTTCGGAGCGGCAGCGAGACGGGCTGGTCTTCTACATCGATGACCTTGAAACACCCGCCATGCTGCTCGCATACAACCAGGTACTTGTTGCACCAGGTCTTTGTGCCGTGCCAGGTCTTTGTGCCGTGCCAGGTCAGTGCTTTCCTGCTGCATTCCGTTTCCGTTTCTCAGCAGGCATGCATGCAGGCATGCACGCTCCTGTGTGTAGCCTGCACTGTTGCCAAGGACTCGTCGACTCAGTTTCAACCCGTTTGCTGTTCCCACCCCACCCCCTGTTCCCTGTCTCTGTCCAGTTCGACCCCAAGGAGGTTCGATTCCCCCTGGCAGCAGGCCGGCACATGCTGCGGTGGACGTATATCAAGGACTCGTCCTTCACACAAGGCAGGGATTCTGCTGCCATACAGGTGAGGCAGTCTAGGCGAATTCTTAGTCAGCTGAAATGTCTTTCCTCTGGCAGCAGACCATCACACGCTGCTGTGGACATAGATCAAGGACTCGCCCTTCACACAAGGCAGAGACTCCGCTGCCGTACAGGTGAGTAAGGCTCTCCGGTTCTGGCCCTCTTGGGTATCTCTACTTCTACTCGCTCCACGTCTACAAGTCTGTCGCCCTCCCCACCTCCTCGCTTGCCTACACCTCTGTAAGCGTGAACGTTCACCTGCTCCAGGTGAACACTAACACACATCCGATTCACCTGGTCCAGGTGAACACTAACACACATCCGATTCACCTGTCCCGTAAGGATACCTCTTCTCCTTATGTCTCCCTTCTCTCCCTCCTCTCGTTGCAACCGCGCCTGTCCATCCTGTACTCAACCCCGCAGTTCCTGGAGGTGGGCGGCATTGCACTCCGTCTTTTCTAGCCTTTGTTCACCTCGTTCTCTCCGCCTCTCTTACGGTTGCCGTCTTCCATCCATCCACCGCGCAGTTCCTGGAGGTGGACGGCATTGCGTTCACCGACTCATCCTGCCTCAAATGCCCTGCTGGCTTCTTCAGGTAGCAACACTGCGCCCCTGCTGCCCTCGTCGTCAGGTATGCTGCCCTCGTCGCCAGGTATGCTGCCTCTAATGCGCGCTGTTTGCCAGCAGCAGCCTCGTTAGGTGTGTTGCCGTTTTGCTGGAGACAGGCATACACCTCCGCCCAATCCTCCCCCGCACACCCTTCTTCTGTCTCTGCCTCCCTGCTATAGCTTGCTTCGGCTCTATCAGCAGCCTCTCAGGCTGTGGCAGTGCCTCACACCGAGCTGAAGAGGCTGCTGACACAGCCTGAGAGGCTGTGCCTCACACTAAGCTTAACGTGGCTGCAGCCTGCATGCCGTTTCTCATCTGTTTCTTTTCTCTTTCTCTTGTGCCTGGCTTGGCTTGCATCCTGAACGAACCTCTTCTCCATTCTCATGTGTGCGTGTGTGTGTGTGGGGGGGGGGGGGGCGCGGGTGCGCACGTGCGTTCATGGGGGTGTGCATGTATCTGTGTGTGAGTGTGCATGCGTGTGCGCGCATGTTGCATGCTTTGTACTCTCGGTGTGTGCATGTACACGCCCACATGTGTGTGTGACACGGCTCTGCACCACACGTGCCTCTGATGCCCGCAACAATCGTATCGTATCTCCACAGCGCGGAGCAAGCCACCAACTGCACAGCATGCCCTCCTGACCAAATCTCAGTGTATGCTCCTCGAATGGCCCTTTGTGTATGCTCCTCGAATGGCCCTTTGTGTATGCTCCTTGAATGGCCCTTTGTGTATGCTCCTTGAATGGCCCTTTGTGTATGCTCCTTGAATGGCCCTTTGTGTATGCTCCTTGAATGGCCCTTTGTGTATGCTCCTTGAATGGCCCTTTGTGTATGCTCCTTGAATGGCCCTTTGTGTATGCTCCTTGAATGGCCCTTTGTGTATGCTCCTTGAATGGTCCTTTGTGTATGCTCCTTGAATGGCCCTTTGTGTATGCTCCTTGAATGGCCCTTTGTGTATGCTCCTTGAATGGCCCTTTGTGTATGCTCCTTGAATGGCCCTTTGTGTATGCTCCTTGAATGGCCCTTTGTGTATGCTCCTTGAATGGCCCTTTGTGTATGCTCCTTGAATGGCCCTTTGTGTATGCTCCTTGAATGGCCCTTTGTGTATGCTCCTTGAATGGTCCTTTGTGTATGCTCCTTGAATGGCCCTTTGTGTATGCTCCTTGAATGGCCCTTTGTGTATGCTCCTTGAATGGCCCTTTGTGTATGCTCCTTGAATGGCCCTTTGTGTATGCTCCTTGAATGGCCCTTTGTGTATGCTCCTTGAATGGCCCTTTGTGTATGCTCCTTGAATGGTCCTTTGTGTATGCTCCTTGAATGGCCCTTTGTGTATGCTCCTTGAATGGCCCTTTGTGTATGCTCCTTGAATGGCCCTTTGTGTATGCTCCTTGAATGGCCCTTTGTGTATGCTCCTTGAATGGTCCTTTGTGTATGCTCCTTGAATGGCCCTTTGTGTATGCTCCTTGAATGGCCCTTTGTGTATGCTCCTTGAATGGCCCTTTGTGTATGCTCCTTGAATGGCCCTTTGTGTATGCTCCTTGAATGGCCCTTTGTGTATGCTCCTTGAATGGCCCTTTGTGTATGCTCCTTGAATGGTCCTTTGTGTATGCTCCTTGAATGGCCCTTTGTGTATGCTCCTTGAATGGCCCTATGTGTATGCTCCTTGAATGGCCCTTTGTGTATGCTCCTTGAATGGCCCTTTGTGTATGCTCCTTGAATGGCCCTTTGTGTATGCTCCTTGAATGGCCCTTTGTGTATGCTCCTTGAATGGCCCTTTGTGTATGCTCCTTGAATGGCCCTTTGTGTATGCTCCTTGAATGGCCCTTTGTGTATGCTCCTTGAATGGCCCTTTGTGTATGCTCCTTGAATGGCCCTTTGTGTATGCTCCTTGAATGGCCCTTTGTGTATGCTCCTTGAATGGCCCTTTGTGTATGCTCCTTGAATGGCCCTTTGTGTATGCTCCTTGAATGGCCCTTTGTGTATGCTCCTTGAATGGCCCTTTGTGTATGCTCCTTGAATGGCCCTTTGTGTATGCTCCTTGAATGGCCCTTTGTGTATGCTCCTTGAATGGCCCTTTGTGTATGCTCCTTGAATGGCCCTTTGTGTATGCTCCTTGAATGGCCCTTTGTGTATGCTCCTTGAATGGCCCTTTGTGTATGCTCCTTGAATGGCCCTTTGTGTATGCTCCTTGAATGGCCTTTGTGTATGCTCCTTGAATGGCCCTTTGTGTATGCTCCTTGAATGGCCCTTTGTGTATGCTCCTTGAATGGCCCTTTGTGTATGCTCCTTGAATGGCCCTTTGTGTATGCTCCTTGAATGGCCCTTTGTGTATGCTCCTTGAATGGCCCTTTGTGTATGCTCCTTGAATGGCCCTTTGTGTATGCTCCTTGAATGGCCCTTTGTGTATGCTCCTTGAATGGCCCTTTGTGTATGCTCCTTGAATGGCCCTTTGTGTATGCTCTTGAATGGCCTTTGTGTATGCTCCTTGAATGGCCCTTTGTGTATGCTCCTTGAATGGCCCTTTGTGTATGCTCCTTGAATGGCCCTTTGTGTATGCTCCTTGAATGGCCCTTTGTGTATGCTCCTTGAATGGCCCTTTGTGTATGCTCCTTGAATGGCCCTTTGTGTATGCTCCTTGAATGGCCCTTTGTGTATGCTCCTTGAATGGCCCTTTGTGTATGCTCTTTTTTGTATGCTCCTTGAATGGCCCTTTGTGTATGCTCCTTGAATGGCCCTTTGTGTATGCTCCTTGAATGGCCCTTTGTGTATGCTCCTTGAATGGCCCTTTGTGTATGCTCCTTGAATGGCCCTTTGTGTATGCTCCTTGAATGGCCCTTTGTGTATGCTCCTTGAATGGCCCTTTGTGTATGCTCCTTGAATGGCCCTTTGTGTATGCTCCTTGAATGGCCCTTTGTGTATGCTCCTTGAATGGCCCTTTGTGTATGCTCCTTGAATGGCCTTTGTGTATGCTCCTTGAATGGCCTTTGTGTATGCTCCTTGAATGGCCCTTTGTGTATGCTCCTTGAATGGCCCTTTGTGTATGCTCCTTGAATGGCCCTTTGTGTATGCTCCTTGAATGGCCCTTTGTGTATGCTCCTTGAATGGCCCTTTGTGTATGCTCCTTGAATGGCCCTTTGTGTATGCTCCTTGAATGGCCCTTTGTGTATGCTCCTTGAATGGCCCTTTGTGTATGCTCCTTGAATGGCCCTTTGTGTATGCTCCTTGAATGGCCCTTTGTGTATGCTCCTTGAATGGCCCTTTGTGTATGCTCCTTGAATGGCCCTTTGTGTATGCTCCTTGAATGGCCCTTTGTGTATGCTCCTTGAATGGCCCTTTGTGTATGCTCCTTGAATGGCCCTTTGTGTATGCTCCTTGAATGGCCCTTTGTGTATGCTCCTTGAATGGCCCTTTGTGTATGCTCCTTGAATGGCCTTTGTGTATGCTCCTTGAATGGCCCTTTGTGTATGCTCCTTGAATGGCCCTTTGTGTATGCTCCTTGAATGGCCCTTTGTGTATGCTCCTTGAATGGCCCTTTGTGTATGCTCCTTGAATGGCCCTTTGTGTATGCTCCTTGAATGGTCCTTTGTGTATGCTCCTTGAATGGCCCTTTGTGTATGCTCCTTGAATGGCCCTTTGTGTATGCTCCTTGAATGGCCCTTTGTGTATGCTCCTTGAATGGCCCTTTGTGTATGCTCCTTGAATGGCCCTTTGTGTATGCTCCTTGAATGGCCCTTTGTGTATGCTCCTTGAATGGCCCTTTGTGTATGCTCCTTGAATGGCCCTTTGTGTATGCTCCTTGAATGGCCCTTTGTGTATGCTCCTTGAATGGCCCTTTGTGTATGCTCCTTGAATGGTCCTTTGTGTATGCTCCTTGAATGGCCCTTTGTGTATGCTCCTTGAATGGCCCTTTGTGTATGCTCCTTGAATGGCCCTTTGTGTATGCTCCTTGAATGGCCCTTTGTGTATGCTCCTTGAATGGCCCTTTGTGTATGCTCCTTGAATGGTCCTTTGTGTATGCTCCTTGAATGGCCCTTTGTGTATGCTCCTTGAATGGCCCTTTGTGTATGCTCCTTGAATGGCCCTTTGTGTATGCTCCTTGAATGGCCCTTTGTGTATGCTCCTTGAATGGCCCTTTGTGTATGCTCCTTGAATGGCCCTTTGTGTATGCTCCTTGAATGGCCCTTTGTGTATGCTCCTTGAATGGCCCTTTGTGTATGCTCCTTGAATGGCCCTCGAATGCTCCTTGAATGGCCCTCGAATGCTCCTTGAATGGCCCTCGAATGCTCCTTGAATGGCCCTCGAATGCTCCTTGAATGGCCCTCGAATGCTCCTTGAATGGCCCTCGAATGCTCCTTGAATGGCCCTCGAATGCTCCTTGAATGGCCCTCGAATGCTCCTTGAATGGTCCTCGAATGCTCCTTGAATGGCCCTCGAATGCTCCTTGAATGGCCCTCGAATGCTCCTTGAATGGCCCTCGAATGCTCCTTGAATGGCCCTCGAATGCTCATTAAATGGGCATTGAATGGTCCTTTGTGTTTGCTCCTCTGCACAATTCTGTTCCCAGTTCTCACATATGCCCCCAGCACATGCCTGCATATGCCCCCGGCACATGCCCTTCACCCTGCACGTTCCCAGCCCCCCACACACTTTACCTTCTCCCTGCACGTTCCCTGATTCGCCTGCTCCCAGCGAGGGGTCAGGGCAGTGCCAGCCGTGTGACAACGCCACATACGCCCTCACCATGCCCCGCACCCACTGCATCCCGCGCCCATGTGAGTACGGGAACACGCACTGACTTGTGAAGCTCCAGTTCTCTTTATAAATCTCATTCCATCCTTCCCCAGCTTCCTTCCGCTCGCCCATCCCCCCATCTGGCTGCATTCCGGTAGCCACTCCACCTCCACCTCAACCCCACCCCAGTGTGCAATGCGTCAGTTACTCCACTCCAACCCCACCTTCACCACTTGCACTGCCTCCATTTGCACTTGCACCTGAGCGTGCTTGAGGCTTTTTATCGCCCCTCCCCCCTATCCCTCTCCGTCCGCCCTTCCTCAGTGTGCAACGTGACGGTTGACGCCACGCCCACCTTCACGGCCTCTATTGGCACGCGCACCCAAGTGTTTATGAACGCGTCATGCAACCCCCCTGTCCCCTCCCCCAATTTCTCCCCCATTCCTCTCCCCCTTCTCGTCCCCAGTGTGCAATGTGACGGTTGACGCCACCCCCACCTTCACTGCCTGCACTGCCTCCACTGGCACGCGCACACAAGTGTGGTCGTGGCTCTCCCCCCGCGTGTGCCAGCCGGACCCCTCTCGCGGACTGCCTCCCAACACCACCTTGCCTTGCGGTAACCGCCTCTCTTGCTGCATCACTGCCATATGGTGACCCACCTCTCTCGTACTGCCTCCCACCTATGCATGGTGACGGCCTCTCTTTGCGTGCCTGTACGACATGCTCTATGTCTATGTCTATGTCTATGTCTATGTCGCTGTCGCTGTCGCTGTCGCTGCACCATCTGTGAATCGCCTCCCTTCCGCATCCCTCGGCAAACCTCTACCCCCCCTTTGCCTTCCGCTGCCGCCTGCCTTCACAGCCCTGTCCCTTGGGCCAGTATGCCGGATCTGGACTCAGCTGCATCTCAGTTCACACCCTTCCCCATCCTCTCCTCCCTCCTCCCTTTCATAACCCGGAGCAATCTCTTCTCTCTCCCGCTGCCCCCCATCTTCAGAGCCCTGTCCCTCGGGCCTGTATGCTGTCGTGGATTCAGCATCTGACACTCGCACCTGCACCTTCTGCCCCACTGTATGCCTCTCACCCAATATGGGCATATGTGGCACGTCCATTCGATTTCTCTCTGCGGTTCAGCTTCCAAACGCCCTGACATCTGCTTCTGTCTCCCATGGTGTTCCATAATCCGAAATACCCCCCCTCACTCCTCTGCTCACTGATTTCTCCTCTCTCCTGTCATGCTCTCCCCCCGCCCCCCTTTTCCTCTGCCCCCCCTTTTCCTCTGCCCCCCCTTTTCCTCTGCCCCCCCTTTTCCTCTGCCCCCCCTTTTCCTCTGCCCCCCCTTTTCCTCTAACCCCCCTTTTCCTCTCCCCCCCACCTCTCCCCGCCTCTCCCCCGCACTTCCCCCGTCCAGGGCACAGCAAGGAACGCCTCAGCACCACCACCAACACTCCCCCCTCCAGGCGCTGCCGCTCCTCCCTCCTCGCCCTCCCCCACATCGGACGAAGCATGCCACCCATGCCAGCCTGGCGAGGCGGCAGTGAGGATGCTGCTGCTAGAGCATTTCCACACAGGGGAGGACGGGAAGCTTCCCAGCGGCTTCCAGACTGGCTGCAGTGGGGAGTGTGGGTCGGGCGGGTGGCGGGTGGTCGGGGATTACCTGGATTCTGGGGTGAATAACGGCAAAACTGCTTCTGTAAGTGTGTTTGTTAGTACGTGCATTTCACGTGGTGGGTGGTCGGGGATAATCTGGACGCAGGAGGTAATAACGGCAAGACCGCTTCGGTATTTGGACCGTTTTGTTTGTACAGCATTTTGTTTGGTGGGTTGGCGGGTGGTTGGGATTACCTCGACTCTGGGGCGAACAACGGCAAAACTGCTTCTGTAAGTGTGTTTGTTGGTTAATCGTTCCTGCCTCACTATAGGCGTAGCTGGCACTGAATGTGAAGTGAATTGTGCCATACCCGGCCTCAGCTGCCATACCCACGTCCATTCGTCTCAGCATCGCTCCCCTGCCCCTCCCTCTCTCCACTCCTCCCTGCAGGTGTGGCTGGCACCGAAGGTCAATCTCTCCCTCCCTGGCTCTATCACATTCGACTTGGACGGTGCACGAGACAAACCTCATTTCATGCTCCTTTTCTCTGGTCCCTCCCCATCTTGTTTTCTACCTAACCTGCAGGTATGGCTGGCACTGAACGTGAATCTCTCCATCCCCGGCTCCATCACGTACGACTTTGACGTCGACATTCCTCCCGGCGACCTGCAGCGGGGGCTCTTCTTCTACGTGGACGACAACCTGGTGGAGAACATTGAGGTGCGACGTTAGGGGGCGACGGTTTAATTTTGAGTCGACTCAAAATACAACTGGGCGTTAGGGGGCGACGGTTTAGGGCAGAAGTGTGGAGGAATAGGTGGGTGCGAGGTGCAGGGGGGGCTGTTCTTCTATGTGGATTATCGCCTGGTGGAGAACATTGAGGTGCGACGTCAGGGGTTAGGGTAAGAGTTTAGGGTGGGTGAGAGGTCAGGTCACCACTGATTTGACCTGCAGCGGGGGCTCTTCTTCTAAGTGGATTGGATGATCACCTATTGGAGAACATCGAGGTGTGGTGATGGAAGTTCTCAGGTGGGTGAGGGGTCACTGATAAACTCACCTGCACTGGGGGCGTTTTTTTTTTTTCTACGTGGGCGACAACCTGGCCAACCGCACCGAGGTGCTTCTCGATGCTATTCTGTGTGATATTGGGAGAAGTTGGTACTTGAGAATTCTAAAAGACGTCAACAGCAACGAAGTGCTTCTCGACATTTTCCTTCGTGATATCGGGAGGAGCACTCCCCCAGTCTCCTCTCCTCCCTCCCACGAATGTCCTTTCTTTTCCAATATCCCCATCCCTTCCACCCACACACCCCCCCCCGCCCCCCTCTTTCCCTTAGGATGGGGGCAACATGGGCTTGAGCGTGCCGGTGGGTCGCAGCAGCAGCAGGCAGTGGCCGCTGACCGCGGGCGCGCACCGCATCATGTGGGTGTGGGTCACACTCAACGCCGACCGCACCTCCGTGGACCGCCAGTCCGCCATCGTGCACAGCGTGCGCGTGTGGGGCGCCGCGCAGGGGGGCGCGCCGGGGTGCGTGCGCATCCCTGCAGGCGCGCAGAAGGGGCAGAGTGCAGACGCGTGGGAGGAGTGCCCTGCGGGGTACTACAGTGAGGGGGGGGAGGGGGTGTGTGAGAAGTGCCCCACCAACACCTTCAACCCTAAACCGGCTGTGAGTGCATCCCTCAGGGGGAATGTTGACACATGACATGGCTTCTTCTGAGAGGACTCAGTAGCTTTGCGTTTCCTGAAACCTCAGTAGCATCCGTTCCCAGTGACTTGTCAAATACTCGGGACAGATGCATACTGGAGATTTGACTTGCAGCATATTCTCCATCGTTACTGCCATCGGCATGCAGGGTGTCCTGCTCTCCTTCCATCTACCCATCTCTTCTCCAACTGCAACCCCCTCCCCAGCCATCACCTGCAAAGCCTCCCCGCCCTCCTCGATTCCCTTCACGTGCCGCCCCACACTTCATCAATTCCCTTCACGTTACAAGGCAGTGCAGAGTGCGCCGCTGGGGATGTCATCTCCCCCTCCTCCTTTCGCACCTTTCGCCCTCCATCAGCGCCTAGTGCGCTGCCTCTCTGGAGGCGCATTGCATTGTGCTCCATGGCTCCAACATCTCACTCCGTCTCCTCTCCAACCCCGTCCCCCCGCCTCCCTGGCAACCTTTCAGGGCAACCGCACAGCCTGCCAGCCCTGTGGCCTGGGCACATCCTCCTTAGAAGGCAGTGCGCAGTGTGCCATCGGTGACGTCAGCTCGCCCTCCTCCTTCTGCACCTTCCTCGTGCGTTCGTTCAACAGCACAGACACGCTGCTCTACGACCTCTCCCCCCTCGCGCACCAGAGCCTGGGGCGCCTGGTGGGGCCCATCTACGAGGGGCCGTCCTTCGTCGACCTGCAGAAGGGCCCCAAGTACTATGTGTCAGTGTGCGCCCGCAGCAACAGTGACAGCGCGGTGTATCGGCTGGGCTCGGGTGGTGGTGGTGATGCTGGTGGGCGGGATGGCGGTGGGGGCAAGGGGAAGAGTGCAAACACGACGTACCCGTGCATTATGTACACGGGCAAGCCTCTCAACAACACCTATGTGTGCCGGGTGAGTTGAACGCCCCCTTGCATCTACCATTTCTTCCTACTGCACTCGCGCGGCATTCTCGTCCATGATAGTTTTGAGGCGTCTCAAAACTAGAGTCAATGATAGGCACCATTCCCCGCATCTCCCCTCTCACCCCTCCATCAGACCAACACCAGTCTTAGCACACGAAGCACCGCCCCATCCTCTCACCTCCAGGTTGATGTTGTCTCCCTTGATCCCTTTTTTAACTAACCTCGATTTTCCAACACATTCTCTCAACTCTCCCCTTCCTCTGGATCAACTCCAGTCTGAGTGCGCGCAGCACCACCCCATCCGCCCACAGCTTGGGTGATGCCCTCTCCCTTGATCCCATCAACTAACCTTGAATATCCATTCAATCTATTCCCCCTCCCCTCCTCTCCCCTCCTCCAGCTCAGCCCCAGTCTGAGTGCGCGCAGCACCGCCACGTCGGCGCATAGCCTGGGCGACACCGTCTCCCTTGATCCTGCTTCAGCTGACAGATCAACCCCAGATCAACCCCCCACCCCCCTCCACCCCCCTCCACCCCACCCCCTCCTCTGACAGATCAACCCCAGTCTGAGCGCGCACAGCACCGCCACATCGGCGCACAGCTTGGGCGACACCGTCTCGCTGGCCCCCCTGGGGAGCTTCTCGCAGCCGCAGCTGCAGCGGCGGGGGCTGGTGATGTCCTTCCAGGGGGAGAGCTGCCCCATGTCCGACGCGCCCAGCACCTTCAACCTCACCTTCATCTGCGACCCTGAGGCTGGTGAGAGCATCCGGGTGCCTCTTGGGCGTGCATGAGATCATAGTATCTTACGACTTTTGTTTAGGGAGAGCTGCCCCATGTCCGACGCGCCCAGCACCTCCAACCTTACCTACATCTACGACCCTGAGGCTGGTGAGAGATTGCTTCCAGGTCATTCTAGCAAAGCCTCAAACAAACATAGCCCCAAAGGGAATGCTCCCAGCACATTCAGATTCGCATTTATCTGTGACTCTGAGGCTGGTGAGGTCCCCGTTGTGGCATTCGATTCAGGTGGCTGGGAGCGTACTTCAGTGCGTTGTGGCATTCGATTCAGGTGGCTGGGAGCGTACTTCAGTGCGTTGTGGCATTCGATTCAGATGGCTGGGAGCGTACGTCAGTGCGTTGTGGCATTCGATTCACGTGGCTGGGAGAGTACGTCAGTGCCCCATTTTCAGATGGGGAGTCACCCATCACCACGTCTCTAACATCCCCACCCATCACCACGTCTCTAACATCCCCACCCATCACCACGTCTCTAACATCCTCACCCATCACCAACCATCACCCTTTCCTCGTCTCCTTCCCTCCTCCCTTCTCCCCAGGTTATGGCCACCCCGAGCCGTGGACAGAAGGGGGCAAGAAGGCAGCCCTGGACCCGACCCTCTCGTACCCCACATGGGTCAAGCGGTCCGGCGAGGTGATCCCGGTGGGCCGGGAGGCGCCGGTGTCGTGCCTCTTCCAGATGGTGTGGTACACGGCGCATGCGTGCCCGCTCTGCACCGTGCTGGACGTGGAGCCTGTGGCCGTGGCGGACTGCATTGATAACAAGCGCTTCACCTACAAATACAAGAGCCCTCGGGTACGTGGTTGTGAGTGTGGGGAGAGGGGCCCCCGTGTCGTGGTTGTAAGTGTGGGGAGAGACGGGGCCCGTGGTGTGGGGAGAGGGACGCCCGGGTAGGCTTCTCTCTGCGTTTTCGGGTAGGGGCAAGTGAGGTGGGAAGGAGGTGGCGAGGTGGAAGGTGGAAGGCGATTGGTTGGAGTTGGGGATAGAGGGTGGGAAGGAGAGGAGGGTGGACAGGGCTTTGTTCTGGTGTTTCTGTTTGATCTGGGAAGCAGGCTTGGCGATCAGGCTAGAGGCCGATCCAGACTCTCCTTTTTATTTCTCTCCTGACCTCCCTTTTTCCCGCAACCCTGGCAGCTGTGCCAGCCGAATCCGCAGGTGCCCTTACCTCCTGATGAGTTATGCCAACCGTGCATGGCCGACGACTACCAGAGGTTCGAGGATTCCTGTGCGGACTCCAAAGGTGTGCACAACGTAACATACATATGGAAGGCCCCGAAGATTTGTAACGAGAACCTTCCGGGAGCGCAGAAGCTGCCGGAAGGGATAGTGGCGGGGCCTTGTGACATGGAGGTGAAATACATTGCGCCAAGCACTTTGAGCCCCAAGTACATTGTCATCTTCGTGCTCGGAGGGTTGGCCATTGTGGGCCTTGCGGCTATGACGGTGACAACTTGGCTCAAGAGTCGAAGGATTTACCGGGAGTATGCCAGGCTGTGCGAGAATGTGGAGCAAGCAGAGGAAAATGAGATGGAGGAGATGGATGGTGGTGGTGAAGACGATGAGTACGAGCACGAGGGAGCAAGTTTCCATAGGCGCGGAGATGATAGTAGTAGCGGGGCTGGTTATTAGCAAGATAGAAATACCAAAGAACATGTGCTATGAACGTAAAAGTGAGATTTTGTGATTGTTCACATCAGATACTGCATTTTCCAGCAAAATTAAGTTAGTGTAACCAGACCGTAGCCTGTTCGCTAATGGCAAATGCGCGGGAAAGTCTGAAACTGACGATGGGCTTGTGTCAGAGGAGCCTTGGGAATTCCACACCACACAGACCTGCCAGCCTTCCAACCGCAGGTCCTCTCAACGGACCTGCTGCAGAGCAATCCCACCAAGAGCACAGCATTGCTTTCTCACTTCCTGTGTTATCAAGTTTCCCCACCCGAGGCTACCCTCTTTTAGGGCGTGTATCCTACGGTTTCGGAACTGAGTTCCGTCCATAGGCGAAAAGGAAAACATTTTTCGACACTGCTCGCTTACTTTTTCGCTAATGACCTCGCGAAGGAATCACGAGTTCCACACCTGTCTGGACGGTGGTTTCGAACGGTCGTCCGGAGGTCTGTTCGAAACTCTCCTGCAGTTTTGAGCGAAAAGCCCACGCTACTCTCGCGAAAACTACGAAAAATCACGACGATTCCGTTACTCCACACGCCAATTTGACCATCCGCGAGGCAAGAAATTGGCACTGGCCAAATTATTCTTGTTTGTCATTGGATGCGAAGTCCTTCTTTTTCCTCAATTCGGGGGGGGGGTGGTTCGCCCTTCGTTCAAACGTTTGAACGTTGGAACTTCGAGTTTCGGAACTCGAAGTTCCGTCCACAGACAGATAGCGAATGCAAGTTTTGAAACTCGGGGTTCCATGCGCAAACGGAACTGGCGAATTACAGTGATGGAACCCAGTTCCAGAATTGGGCCCACGAAACCGTACGCTACACGCCCTTATCTTCGCCATGTTTCTCCCCCGCGCGGCTGACGTTCAGTAGCGTCCGCTCTGTGCCGTCAATGACAGGCCTTGATTGGTCTCCAGACCGGCATCTACCGTTTTGATATTTTTCCTCGTTAAAATTCGGATGCTGAATCTTCGGTATTTTCAGGGTCAGCGACGAAGGTCGCGGAGTAAATATTCCTTACTCGGTCTCGATCCCACGTTAGGCCAATCCACTCGTACTTGGATGCACTTACACCGTTGCTCTCTCTCTGCCGGTCGACTCCATCATCGCATCGAAGTGGTTAACAGATTCCTACGCCAGTTCGTTTCACCTGAAGCTTCACGAATCCGAAGCTACCAGAAGCCGTTAACTCGCGACGTTATCGTTAGCCTTCACGAACCGTTAGTTGTCGTAGTCGCGAGATGGACCGTCGCTCGTTGGCCAGAGCACCAGGTGCTCGCCAGTCATGGTCGCTCGTACGGCATGCTTCGCTAGCGTCGCAACGACTTTCGTTACTATCGCTATTCTTGCTGATCCTGGTCGCGTGCCCGGCATCCGTAAACGCTCAGTCGCCGCGGCAAGGCTGCGATAACAGCGTGGAAATGGTACGGCGGTCGACGCTTTGGCTCACGCAACTTCCATAATCTGGTTGAGGAACCAGGAATCCCCCCTTTCCAATCGTTTTATAGCGTCAGATACCACTGCTCAGGATACTCTGGTTTTATCACTCTTACTGCTCAGGATACCACTTATCCATCCATCCTCTCCTCACAATCCTCTCTCATACTCCTCGTCTCCTCACCGTCCCCTCTCACATTCCTCTCGCACCATCCCCCTACCTCAGGTCAAGCTGATCGTCCACGTGGGAGGCAACGCCACGAGCGGCGATTATTCTGCTTCTGCCTTGACTCAAAGCAATCCTTTCGCCGTCCCCCTGCCCAGGTCAAGCTGATCGTCCACGTGGGAGGCAACGCCACGACTGGCGACGATGACGCGCAGATCCTGGCCCTCACGGCCAGCTTCGGCGCAGGGCTCCCTAAGACCAAGCCTGAGGCGCTCTCCTTCTCCCTCGCCCAAATGCAACCCCTGCTAGCCTGCTCCGACCCCTCGCCTCCGCTACCCTCAGTACGTCCACCCTTCCGAGGTGACTTTTGAGTCGACTCAAAACTGCAATCCCTGCTCGCCTGCTCCGACCCCACGCCTCCTCTACCCTCAGTATGTGCCTCCTTTCCGCGCTCGCCGCTTCCTCGCCGTTTTGCTATCCCCGAAGCTGTTGCATCTCCTAGGGCTGTGTTTATCTAGGCAGTGTTGCACACCCTATTCCGCAGCGTGCTTCCTCACTTCGCCTCCAATCTTCCGTGTCCTGCCGCCCATCCCCCGCCTGCCAGTTTCACGGCCAGGCCGTGCTGGTGCAGAGAGGGGAGTGCAGCTTCGCCTCCAAAGCCCTCCGCGTTCAGCAGCTGGGAGCAGCTGCTGCCATCGTCATCAACAACGAAGAAGGTACTGTGGGTGGGGTAGGACCGTAGGTTTTGAGACGTCTCAAAACGAATCTTCTATCACGTTCAGCAGCTAGAAGCCGCTGCTGCCGTGGCTAGGAGCCGCTGCTGCCGTGGTACTGTGGGCGGGGTAGGTTTCTATGGATTGGGTGCGTTTGAGTCGAGTCACAAGCCGGCTGTCGTGGTCAACAGTGTTGACGGTACTGTGGGTGGTGTAGGCCTAAATAGGCTGGATGCGCTGATTGATTTGATCTTGCTAAAGCTAGGCATTAGCATATGCTACTATGCATGCTTGATCTTTGTATTTTCCAACTATTACATCCGCCTCTCTTCATTGTCCACTGCTGTTTCGTGGCAGGCATTCTCGGCATGGGGTGCAACGCGACAGACCTGGCAGCAGGCGACGTGACCATTCCAGTCATCATGCTCTCCAACTCCTCCGGCCAATTCCTCCTCCAAGCCCTCGCCAACTCCTCCTCCTCCTCGCCTTCCTCCCCCTCCTCGCCTTCCTCCCCCTCCTCGCCTTCCTCCCCAGTCACCATATCCCTCTACGCCCCTCCCCGTTCTCTCCTCGATCTCGCTGAGCTCGTGCTCTGGGCTCTCGCGCTGCTGTCCCTTGTGGGGGCCTCAGCCTGGGCTGCAGCAGAGGAGAAAGCGGCGTTGGAATTGAAGGCTGGCAGTGGGCAGTCGGGGGCAGAGCAGGTGAGGGGGGGGGCATGCTGAGTGGCTGGACACCACAAGGTGGTAACTGCTGAGCCGAGCTCGTGCTCTGGGCTCTCGCGCTGCTGTCCCTTGTGGGTGCGTCCGCGGGGGCTGCAGCAGAGGAGAAAGCGGCGTTGGAGGGGAAGGCTGGTGCCGGGCAGTCGGGGGCAGAGCAGGTGGGGGGAGCGGGGAGTAAACAGGTGGTTTTGAGGCGTGTACAGGATGAGGCTACAGTGGGCAGTGGCCCCGTCATCTCCTACATAATTCCGAGCCTCCCCGTGCTCTGTGTCGTTATCCCGTCGCCAGCCCCAAGGCAAGCGTCAGGTGGTTACGACACGTCGGTGGGGTGAGCTTTTACATGGTGTATCTGCTCTGCTCCATGTGTGACCCTTCTTTCCCATGCTGTGTCTCCTCCCGCACCAGCGTCAGGGCGAGGCATTAGGTGGTACGACATGTCAGTGGGGTCTAACTTTAGCCTGTATCTCCCCCCCCTTTTCCTCTGCCTCTGTCTTGGTGTATGTGCCCTTATCCCGTCACCAGCCCCAGCTCGAGGCGTCAGGGGCGTTCGACATGTCAGTGTGGCCACTGCCAGCGCTCGTCCCCCTGTCCTCTTGCAATACGCCTCTCTGCCTTTCCCTCCCCTCCCCACTCCAGCCCCAGGGCGAGGCGTTAGGCGTGTTGGACATGTCAGTGGGGTCAGCTTTACTGTTTGTCCTGTCTTTCCCACATCGTCTTGCTCATCCCTCCCCTCCCCACACCAGCCTCAGGCGAGGCGTCGGGCGTGTTGGACATGTCAGTGGGGTCGGCAGTGGGTTTGCCCCTTTCACTTCTCACACGATTATTGTCTCCCCTTGCTGTGTGTGTGTATCCCCCTCCTCCCCCCCCCCCTCCCCTCACCAGCCCCAGGGTGAGGCGTCAGGCGCGTTTGACATGTCGGTGGGGTCGGCAGTGGGGTTCGTGGTGATGTCGTCCGTCATGCTGCTGCTGCTCTTCTTCCTCATGTCACCTGTCGTCTTCTACATCATCCTCGCACTCTTCTGCTTCGCTGCCTTGGAGGTGAGTGAGGGGCTTGAATGCGTTCTGGGACGTCTCAAGCTCGTCCCTACATGTACCTCATGTGCCCCTCCCTTTCTTTCGCATGTACCTCATGTGCCCCTCCCTTTCTTTCGCATGTTACCGCTTGTCTTCTACATCATTCGTGCGACCTTCTGCTTCGCTGTCATAGGGGTAGAGGAGCCTGTGCAAGAGGTTCCTTCTCCTTCTCTGTGTTAGCTTTTTTCGAATTCTAAAAAACCTGGCATAGCCTGGGGTAAGGGGAGCCCGAGAATAAGGTTCCTCTTCCTTCTCCAACTTTCCTCCTGGTAGTCTGTCCCTTTCTACTTTCCACTCATATGTTTTTTCTATCCCCTCTCTATTCTGTTTATTGCTCTTCCCACTGTTGCTGCTCTTCCTGTCATCGCTGCTTGCAGTCACTACACGTGTGCTTGTCATCACTGCTCTACAGGTGGGTTCTGTCGTCTCCCCTCCTTTTCCCTCATCCCCCTCTCCTTCCCCTTCATCTCCCCTCCTTTCCCGCACCCCCCCCTCCTTTCCCTCGTCCCCCTCTCCTTTCCCTCCTCTCCCCTCTCCTTTCCCTCATCTCCCCTCTCCTCCTTTTCCATAAATCACCTCTCCTCACTTTCCCTTCATCTTTGACCTCATAAAGCACACCCTGTGTCGCCCATCTGCGATGATAAAAAATCTCCATGACTCAAGCTTTTGCCCTTTATTGAGTCTCTACCCTCTCCCCCTTCCCTCCCCTTCCCCTCCCAAAACCCCCGACCCCCCTTCCTTTCTCTCGCCTCTTTACCTCTCCCTCCCCCCCCTTGCAGAATCTTCCCCCTCCAGTCGTCTCTCGGTGCCTCCCTGCCCTGCCTTGGCTTCGTCTCCTGGCTCTCCCTCGCCTCCTTCCTCTTCTCCCTTGCTCTCACCGTCTCCTGGGCTATTTTCCGCAACCACCCCGACGCATGGGTGGCACAAGACATTCTGGTACGAGGGCGAGAATTGGAGAGAGGAGAGAGGGGGGGGGGGAAGGGGAAGGGGGGAGGCAGCCGGCCTGGCCAGCTTTTTAGCCTGTGGTGGTAGGTAACGAATGTTATGGTTATGTCCAGTCCAGGTGTACTCTTATTTGCTGCTATAACTCTCGCTTCTCAATGGCCCCCTTCCCCTGCCGTCCTTTTTTGTTGCACCCTCACCACCCCACACCTGCATACCCCTCTCGTCTCCCACTACATGCCCCACCGCATTCCTATCTTTCAGGGCATCACTCTCATGATCACCGTGCTGCAGGCAGTGCGTCTGCCCAACATTATGACTCTGAAATCGACTTAGAATTTCTTATTTTTGTGTCTCCCTCTCCTTCCCTTCAGGGCATAGCTCGCATGATCACAGTGCTGCAGGCAGTGCGTCTGCCCAACATTATGACTCTGAAATCGACTTAGAATTTCTTATTTTTGTGTCTCCCTCTCCTTCCCTTCAGGGCATAGCTCGCATGATCACAGTGCTGCAGGCAGTGCGTCTGCCCAACATTATGACTCTGAAATCGACTTAGAATTTCTTTTTTTTGTGTCTCCCTCTCCTTCCCTTCAGGGCATAGCTCTCATGATCACTTTGCTGCAGGCAGTGCGTCTGCCAAACGTCAAGGTCAGTTCTGAGGCGCCTCAAAATCGACCGTTTTCTTGCGTGTCCCTCTCCCCCCTTCAGGGCATCGCTCTCATGATCACTGTGCTGCAGGCTGTGCGGCTGCCAAACATCAAGGTCAGTCCGTTGCTCCTTGCACCCTTGAAGAGTCACATGTGCCGTCCATGAGCTTGTGTGTCCCACGTGTTTGCCTGACTTGGCGATTTCAGCCCTTTCGTCTCTTCCTGTCTCACACCTCTTCGCCGTGCCCCTATGTCCCATGTGTTTGGTTTCCTTCCAATCAGGTGGTTGCATCCAGGGGGGGCATTGCAGGGGTTTGTTCTCTCTCTCTTCATCAATCTCTCTCTCTCCATCCCTCCCTGCTGTCCATCCCTCCCCACCGTCCATCTTTCCGCAGGTGTCCACGGCACTGCTCTCGCTCGCCTTCTTCTACGACATCTTTTGGGTCTTCATCTCGCCTCTCTTCTTCAACGGCAAGAGCGTCATGATCGAGGTCAGTTTGCTGCAAGCATCAGGGGCGCTCCGTGTTTCGAGAGCTCTCCGTGCTTCGAGGGCCGTTCGTACATTGAGGGCTCAGCTTGGTTTATGTAAGAGGGTGGTGATCAAGATTCACCTTAAGCGTCGTGTTTGCCCACTTGGGATCTATTCCCAGGCATCCTTTCTACTTTCTTCTCTGTTATGTGTGCGCCATTGTACAAAGGTGGCAATCCCATTAGAGGTTCTGTGTCTCCTTTCCTCGGTGCTGTCATTCCAGGTGGCAACAGGGGAGCGCACGGGAGGGGAAGGCATACCCATGCTGCTGAAGGTGCCTCACATCATGGACCCCTGGGGGGGATACTCCGTGCTGGGGTTTGGGGATGTCGTGCTGCCAGGGCTTCTCATTGTCTTCACTAGAAGGTGACTCGTTGTCTTCCTCCTTGCTCTTAGGAACTCTGCTTTCCTAAGTTAACTCCAGCTTTTAGGCAGTCCAGGATCCTTGCTGCTAGATTCATTGAAGCAGAGTGACTTTCGCTTGCATGTTCTACTTTCAGTCATACTGCCCTGCTCTGCTGCATTCGTCCTCTTCAGAGCTGACTTTTGAGTCGACTCAAAAGTCAGTCATACTGCCCTGCTCTGCTGCATTTGTCCTCTCCAGAGCCGTCTTCTTCTCCTGTCTGCCTTGTTGTGTTTTGTGTGTTTCAGATATGATTGCATTACAAAAAAGATGGGAATGGATGGATACTACATGCCTGCAATTCTGGGCTATGCAGCAGGTGAGATATCCTTACTTGTAATGATGCCTCTTTCGGATGGCGACCGTGCACGCTTTTGCCTTGCTTTTTATTGTGTCGTGCATTGCTATCAGCAAGCAGGTATATTCATGCCTGCTGACCTGCATGCCTTGCTGCATCCTCCTTGCTGCCAGCTTACCTTGATCCCGCTTGTCTGCCCTTCCTTCAGGCCTGCTGCTCACTTTTGCTGGGCTGTTTCTTATGAACGGCAACGGACAGCCAGCTCTGCTCTACCTTGTCCCTTGCACTCTCGGTAACTTATTTTCCAGATTCCGTTCTCTGACCCCTCCCCAGTCCCCCTTTCATCCTTCCCCATTTTAACAACCACGGTTTCTCCATTGCTCGCATCTCTTGCTCCCTCTCTCACTCTCCCCAGCCTGTTACTCCTGTGTTCCTACAATGGACCCGTGCAATCATGATTAACGATGTCAACTATCGTCTTCTTGTCCCCATGATGTGGCAGGCGTGATTGTGGTGCTGGCGTGGCGACGAGGGGAGCTGAGTGCACTCTGGAACCGTGGAGAAGAGAGTTCCGAGCCCAGGTGAGCCTTATCTCTCCATGGTGTCATGCCTGCATTGAATGCATTATGCCGCACATGATTCCGCGTTATTGTTTCAGGGCAGTGCATTGCTGCTGACTGAGCCTGCTTGTTTCTCCTTAAGCCATGTGATCCTCTCAAAGACACATGGTTTTCCATGTGAGTGCGTGAGTCACTTCCTTATAAGGTTGGGCGTGTGATGTTGTCCTGCTTGAGTGGATCAGGGTGTCTGAGGATGAGGAAGAGCCGCTGGTTGGACCAGGCCCGGCCCGCACCAGCTTAACTGAGGGCAGGAGAAAGGATGTCCTCCACAAAGGTTCTGCATTGTAGCTTTTGAGAAAAGAGAACAGTTACCTCGAGTGTGATGTGCTTTACAGCTGTTACATGTAGTGCCGGAGCTTGAAGCAAGGCCTACTCGGCTGGCTCCTCCCCTTGTGAAGTTGATGTACAGAACAGGAAAGCCAACTGCGAGAAAGTCTGTTGTTCAGCTCTCTGCACCTCTTGGGTTCTACATTATTCAACCTTGCCATGCACATCCTTAGTGGCGCCTCTGCTTGTCCTTCTCGGCTTCACAGAGCGACCTCTTTGGCTCTGAAGCTTGGTGAGGCAGAGATTCTTTGCCTGCCAGAACTCCAGAGATTGGTGAGGTGGGAGCAGGATTTCAGTGGTGCACAAATGTGGCACCTCCTTCCTACCTCCCACACTGCCTCATCCCCTCTGTCTGTTTGCAGCGCCACAACTCTGTTGGGCAAAGCCCTGATTGTTTCGCAACAATCACTGCTATTCAGTATGCTGGGGAATACCTGTGAATGACAGGATACCTGCAAAAATTGCTATGCACATTAGACTGGAACAGCAAATACAGTGACCTGCCATGCACAGGGCACCGCAGTGCACCTAGACTAGTGACAGGCTACAATGCGCCAATGGTTGTTGGCTGACAATGCTGCTCCAATCATCCCAGAGGGGATGCACAAGCGTTGAGAACACTAACTGGATGTCTGCATAGAGAACCTGCACGTGCTGTGGGTAGCATGCACCACAAGAAACGCACACATCAGGAAACGAATAAAGAGCAGATTCACACGAATGGGAAGCATAACCAATGGAAACTGGAATTTCTTCAAGCAACACTCACCGGGTCAGCTTTTGTCGAAAGCCTGTCTGATCGCTGTCTTCTGCTCTGCTGTCAACCGGGACGGATACTGCACTTCAAACTTGACTCTCATGTTACCCTTTGTCCCTTTAGTCGGCATCCCCTCTCCAGCCACCACCTTTTCAAACCCTGGCTTGATGATGTCATTCACTTGGAAAGAAAGTTTTCGGCCATCAAGGGTAGTGATGGATGCCGTGTAGCCAGTAAGAGCGTCCACAAGTGGGACTTTGCATGTGTAGATCAGGTCGTTCCCATCCCGTGTGAACCTGCCATGAGGTTTCTCGTCAATCACAAAGGCTATGTCTGCTGGGATCATTCCAGGCTCCTCATTACCCTTTTCGACGAAAGTGACCTTTGTTCCCTTCTTCCAGCCTGGCTTCACATCAATCGTCAAGATCTCCTCCACCGTTTTTGGTCGCCTGCAAGAGCGAAGAAGAGATACGAGGCAAAGGGAAGCTGGCAAGGGAAGGCAGAGGACGGGGAGAAGACACGGCAGAGCGAGCAAGGACGCTAGGGTCGGAGAAGAGGGTGTGACGAGCATCTGTGTCGCTGACAAAACGGATGAAAATGGAAGACGGCCTACCCGTTTGCATCTATGACGTTGCGTGAGATCTTCATCTTTCGTGAAGACCCAGAGTACAGCTCCTCTAGTGTACACGGAAGCTTGTTCTCCAGAGGTGGCGATTTCCTGGGACCAGCCGATGCGGACGAAGCCTGAGCACCGTACATGCCAGGGTCTCCGAACATTTCCTGAAACTGCATCCCCCCTCCCATACCGTTGGTGCTCCCCATGCGACTGAAGCGACCGCTTGGCATCCCACCCATGCCACCCATCCCACCAAATCCGGGGCCGTAAGCCCCTCCAAACGGACTATTTCCGCCGAAGACCTCTGCGAATATGTCCTCAGCGCTTCGTGGGTTAAAACGGAAGTTGCCATGCGAATGACCGCCATGACTGCTATACGAACCGCCTCCTGGCGCAGCCTGGCCCTTCAAACCCTCCTCGCCATATTGATCGTAGATTTGTCGTTTCTCGGGATCACTTAACACCTGCACGTGACAGGTTCTGGAGTTAAGTCTAGATCCCTGAAAGCTACAAGGCTAAAGAGCAAGTGCTAGGTGAAGGATGTACCTCGTACGCTTCCGATATCTGCTTGAACTTAGCCTCGGCTGCTTTCTTGTTGTCCGGATTCTTGTCAGGGTGCCATTTCATGGCAAGCTTCCGATACGCTTTCTTCAAGTCGTCATCACTCGCGGACCTTTGGACTTCCAATACGTCGTAGTAGTCAATCCCCATCTACCGACCGGTCCTTCAAGCTTCTCGAACAAAGGTCACGGTACCACAGGCGAAAAGCGAGGTATGTATGTCCTGACAGAGAGCACCAGGCACGGAACTAAGGAAGAAAAGCACGATGCTAGGGTGTCAGAGTAACCTAGAAAGCCACCTGAATTCACAGCTTCACGGCGACTATTCAATAAACCTCCAGCGAGCCGGCCGGTCGAGATTGCATCAGGATGGCAGCCTTCCTCATAGCGAGGACACGCCGATGGTGTTACCGGCTGAAGACCCCGACGATATGCGTTGGCTAACAAAATATCGCTCCTTCATTTAATTGGGAATCTCCATTGGATTGGAAATGTTATGTAACACTTCTGCAACAATATGCAACAGAAAACAAGCTAAGGAGCAGCATATAACTACGCAAAGATAATGAAAGAGCTGGAATCAAGGGTTCCATTATGTCCCAAATTTGTCTTGGGGCCATCATTTCCGCAAGATAACACGGCAACCTCATTTCTGCATTGTCTGCTTAGCAGGAACTTCCATATCGTCATCGTAGTCATCCTCATCCTCCTCAACCTCCTCCTCAGCATCAGGAACTGATTCCAACGCCCCAACAGGTGCTTTGGCACCTGCTCCACTCTCAATGTCTCCTGCTCGTCTGTAGAAGGAATTCTCCACCACCTGATACTGATCAGCAGTCCGGACCTCCTGGCACAGTGCACAGCAGCAGCACCACATCCATGTGCAAATATCTGTCAACCGCTTGCTCCCGCACCACCAGCGCGACCCAGGAAGATTATAAGTCTCCCGAATCTTCACTCGCCATGCACCGCCATAACCAAGCCCGGTGATCGCAATGGCAATGCCGAAATAGAAAATGATGTTCTTGGACACGTGCAGGTGCACGGCAGCAGCGCAGAGCTCAAAAATAAACACCGGCCCCACGAGCATGATGATGAACATGAACGTGTGCACGACCCGGTGGCCAAACCCTAGCCGCTCCATGTTGTAACCAAACATGCAGAAGGGGAAGAAGAAGCTCAGGCATGCAATTCGAGTGTCAGAGCAGCATCCAGGGAACACGGACCCGGCCCATTGCGCGTCCTCCACCTTGGTGTGAGACACCATGAACGACGCACTGCGCTGGTACATCTGCACCTTGGCTTGGTCCCCCTCGCCAACACGGACAATGTCATAGTCCTTGCTCAGCGGGCTCAGCAGCAGATGCAGGAACGCAAACGCCGGTGCAATGAACGACACCACTGTTGTGATCAACAGGAGCTCCATCGGCCGTTCACCCATAGGGTAAACGAGGAAAACCGCTGCGAAGGCGTACGTCGCCCAGCACGTCAGCTGCAGCCAGAAGACCACAATCGCCATGTGCGTGCGGTCGTTGGGTTTCCGCTTCCCTTCCTTGCAGTACTCCCCGCGAATCTCCCACTTGTCCTTGGGCTTCCACCGGATGAGCAGCAGCACGTCGCGCATGAAGACGGGATGCCAGATGAGGCACATGAGCACGAAGAGCGCGTTCAGGATCTGCGTGGATACCTCCTTAACCTCCTCCAGCGTCTCGTGGTCAGGAATATAGGTCTTCATCAACCCCAGCTCGCACATGACGACTATAACGAAGGCGAACGTAGCGAGGATGCACCAGAAGAAGGACGCGGCGTTGATAGGGTTGGACATCCACTCCATGGAATCCAGCCACATCTGCTTCCATGATAGCTCGCCGATTCCCGGAAGCTTCACCTTGAGCCGACGCTTCTTCTTGTGCTTAGCTCCTGGGGATATGTCCGGGGGTGGAGCCGAGAGCTCCGCGGTCGTGGGAAGCACGCTCGATGTCGACTCTTGTTCCTGGGTCCCCATGTTTGGGGCTGAGGGTGGTTGTGGTGAGTAAAGAAAGAAGATAGGGAAAAGCGGGAGAACCAAAAGATATATTTAGTGCGAGTTTAGTATCCGGCCTGATGGTCCTTGTCCTAGTAAATCTTAAACGATTTTTTGCACGTTAGCTAAAGGAAGGTGGTGAATCCGACCAACAAACGTTAGACTCGAAGGGGGAGCAGACTCTGACTAAGATCGAGGCGACTTGCTTTAGAAGTAATTGTGTTTATTATTTAGGAAAAAAGAGTCCTGTTGCGAGCGAATATTGGATTTACTGTCTCACTAAGCATGCATAGGATTCCGCCTCTCATATGTCCCCTCGATTATGCTTACCTTAAAGTTTCGTGAATCGGAAAGTTGTGCGGGCCGTCTAGCAGACGCAACTCCCTAATTTTCTAATGGGCGCAAACAGCAGCAACCTGTAGGAGATAGCCGCCAATGGAGAACTGGCTACAAAGAAATACTACAACTGATTCGCCTGCCGACGTGATGCTATAACTTGATATCAACTTCCTGTTTCCGTCTCTCGGCAGGATACCTCCTATCGATAGTTGTAGCTCGTCAGTCACCCAGCCTCGTTTCTTCGCTGAAGCGGGACAACTTGGACTAGAAAGTAGTGACCAACTCGAACTTCAACAATTCCTAGTCATCCACGCTTGAACCCAACCTTCCCTGCTCTCGATTGACCCGCAGTTACCTAGGACCTGTTCCGTTCCCCTTGTTTATCTAGTTCCACTTCCTCAAAACTGAGTTTCACAATGTCAAACAGGGGCGCCTGACCACACTCGGCCGTTGGCAAATCAAGCCACCGTTGAATTTGATTGGTGAAAACTTTAGTAGAAGGCCCGTGTCAGATGAACAAGGCCAACTCAGCCTGTGGAACAGGGCCGGCTTCCGCACTAAACCAGGAAAGTTGTCGCAGTTCAGGCCCTTCCGTTTCGCGCTCTGGCTCAGCCCGAGCCAGAGGGCGCACTGTCCGGCCTCATTGCACCCTGACGAAACCTGCGCCGCGAAAGGCGTGAACCATAAGCGCCAGCACAGATGCGCCAGGGGCGCTTGGGGGCGGGCGGGTACTGGAGTGGTTACACGGCATTCAGCTTCGCAAATTTACCACGCTTCTTCCAATCGTTACAGTTTTTGCGAAACATCTCACACTCTTCACATTAATTCTATTAACATGGTGTAGTAAAATCAAATTCCGTTCCCATTCCACAATATTTCACTACCCCCATTGATCTCATAAAACATAATACGACCTAATACGGGTACTTCTTGTTTTCGATGCCCTTAGGCCAATACAAACATGCCCACAACATGGTGCCTGCTTTGCCACATGTATAGGAGCCACAACCCACGTCCATTGTCTTCCTCGCAACAACCTGTTACGGGTACATCAGAAAGAGTTCCAGCACAATGATCAAATAAAAAGGAACGTGGGCGAGAAAAGCAAAAAGGAAACATTGAAGTAACCGCAGTATTGAGTGATTTCAGGAACTAGAGTCAGTGGGACCTGCAAGAGTAGTGAACGGAAGACATAGTTGAACAGGAAATGAGAGATTTCTTACTTGAACGTAGTGGGAGCAGAATTTGCCGGTTTGGCATCCAGCAGGCACTGGAGAGTAGGTGTAGAACTTCTTCTCACCCAGCCACACGTTCACCACTTCGCTGGGAGCCCATTGCCCAATCCCAAAGGTGCTCAAAAGGTTCTGGCCATAGCTGGAAAGTGCAGAAGATCGGTTCATTGTCCTGCATTTGTTGTCAATCTTTCCCAAATGTGCCACCCATGCCTCCGCTTTCGTTGCCACTGTGGGGGATGGAGTGGTAATAGAGCAGCAGCTTAAAGGACATGGAAACAGACATCTCCACCGAATGAGAGAACCCCGACCGCCTTTCAAAATGGCTGGAGAATTTCAGTGGAAAGAGAAGAGTGGAGGGAAGGTAACCACTGCACTTACATGAGTCACTCCATTTGAGAGCGGGTAGCTCGATGGCAGCACGAGCAGCATTGTGGGGATCAAGGAAATCCGAGTGGCCTATAGCCTCGCACTTTCCTTTCACACGGCGGTAACCCTCAGTGCAGTTACACACCCCAGCTCCGTTCTTGACATAGCAGTTGGCATGGGATCCACAATTGAGAGGCGTGCAAACATCTGGCGGAAGGGTAGCAAAAACGAGACAGCCGGAGGTGAATCGAGATGAGAGAAGGATGGGTAGTATCTTGTAACTCAGACAGCCGAAGTTTTGTGCGAAGATCGCAACCATTTGCGCGCTGGTGCTCGACTGAAAAGACATTAACGCGTACTCACCAACACACTTGCCACCTCTCTCCACGAACCCCGAATTGCACCAACACTTGGCGCCGGCCCAAGTGCCATCCAGCGTGCTGTTAGGCGGACAAGAGTACAGCTTGTTGAGGTCCTGGTCTGCATTAACAGCCGGTTTGAAGATGCAATTTGGAGAGAAAATAACCAGACCATGATTAGCACTGCGATGCAGCGTCTCAGCCTTTGCAGGCCACAAATAACCTACGACCAACCGAAGAGCCCCCAGAGGAGATAAGCAGGGGCCAACACAAAGGAATGTTAAAGCTGTTGTGCATATAATGCGACTTACTGTAGATGCAGCTGATGGAGTGAGGCCGGAAAGGCGCTCTGGGGAACTTCCTGCAAAACGACAGGTCGAGGTGGCTGTCAGCCTTGGATAAAAGGCGTAAAAGTGGCGTAAAAGACGTGACTGAGTCAAGACACGGAGCTCTCTGTGACGGGACGAAGGGTGCTTACGGTCGCCTGGTTGGCGAAGGAGGGCTGTGGTCGGTAGGATATGTGAGGTAGTCCGTGTTACCAACTTCGCAATTCCTCGTTGGCCAGAAGTGCACCTGCCGGAGCATCATAAGGATACAATCGTTATAGATTATAATCTACAGTTCATGCCTGCACGAAGTACAGTAAATGATGTCTGCTATTGCTTGCTGGTGCTCACCTCCTTGCAAGTGACGAAGTACATGTCGCGTTTCATGGCGCTTGTCGGCGCGTACCACTCGAGCTTGAGCGATCCGTACTTCGTAGCGGGGAGGTACTTAAAGGGGATATTGAGGCACCCGACTGTCGGGCTGGGAGCGGAAGTCACCCATTTCGCGCCGGTGTAATCCGTCTGGTTCCACCAGGTTAGCTTGGTAGCACATGGTGTGTCGCGATTAGGCGACGCCTTTATGAGCAGGGAGCGGCGCGTGGATCCTGAGAAGCAGATTAAAACAGCATTCGGCGCGTTCGATAGATAACTAAAGGGTCAGAGGAGTAGACACGAGATCAGGAAGCATCACGGGTGGAAATTCTGTGCGAGTCTCGCTGCGACAGTGTCGCGTGGGAAAACCCAGGTGGCTGCAATGAATGTACGATTCTTCTGATCATGTGGTCTCAGAAAAGGACTGACCTAGACGAGATGATGATTCCACGTCTGGAATACGGAGAACTGGCTGGACGAAATTGGTGCGGTCGACTGAAAGCGCGGACAGACGGGATTATGGAGGATCAGTAGCAGGAACTGTTACTGAAATGAGGGCACAAGCCGGCACCACAAACCTGGCGATGAAGCTGCACCAGCGACGAGAGATCCCAGGCACACAAGAACTGCAAGCTGGATATGGCCCACCATCGGGCGTGTTCACACTTTGCAGGCAGCGTCACGTTTCCGGATCACCTATCAGACGGAGAGCGTTTTGGCGAAAACAATTCAACACCATCCACCTCAGCCGAAACTCGATATCAATGGACTCAGATGCATTGGAGAAATGATGCGACAGACACTATTTGTACGTGCAATCGCGTTTCGAAACTTGGAGAAACCTGCCGAAGCCGTTTTCGTCAGTTCGTCAATTTTCCAAATCCTTCGTAACTTCGACACAGCCCACAGGTAAAAACCCAAATGCGCCGCCGAGCTGCGACAAACGACGCAAAACGGAATGCTGGGGTAATTCGCAGCGTTACGCGAAAAGCTTCCTTCTAGTTCCCAGCCGACCAAGTTCCGTTTCCACCTGTCTGTATGGGGCCCCAAACGACGAAACGGCCCTGGAGAAGTGGTGCTTCGTTATTGTTACACCAAGAACATAACAAAATATCGTTGACTTCCTACGGAGTAGACTGAGAAAAACTCTGGTAAAATAATCACCTTTCTTGCACAAACCGATACCACCACCTAGGGCTCTTGCTAAGGGTGCATAATTCATGTCCCCCTGATCCCTCAAGCCACAAGAAAGCTTGTACTGAAAGCAGAGTGCCGCTGCCATATAAAATCGTTGGTATAGAAAGAGATCGGATGAAAGCAACCCGTCAATCAGAATTGCTATCAGACTCAAGTTCGCTATCAGACTCAAGCTCGCTGTCAGACCCAAGGTCACTATCAGACTCCTCGACCTCAAAATCCTTGTGAAGAGAAACATCCAGATGTGGAAAGGCTTTCTGCAGTTTCATGATGCCGTTTGCAATAGTGAAGAGGACATCCATACTGTCCATGAAGACAACCCTCACGCTCTTGAGGGATTTGCACAATGCTATGATCTCACCCAAGGCTCTTGCAATCTCATCTGGAGAAGGGCCATCCTTCCGATACCACGCACTGTCCAGCCGAGCAGCAATGGACCATTCAATGGACGTAATTCCTGGAGCATGCTTCATAAAGTCCCTCATTCCTTGAAAAGGATAAGGTTCAAGTGACATGTGGAGGGACTTAAGACCCGGAAGCACAAAACTTGAGAGATGACTCATCCGCCCCTGAAGACGAAGCTCCTGAATACTGTTCAAACTTGGCAGCAAAAAAGGTTCAGGCTGGAGGTGGAGCTCCTCATCAAGGCTTTGCATCCGCAAAGAAAGAAAGTGGAGGGTTCGAGACGGATTCAGGAAACTCACATCATTATTCAGACAGTCAACCTCCACATGCTTAAGCAAGGGAGAGTTGCTCACCAGCAACCTTGCCACACAATCCAGCTGGAGGGTTTCCAGAGCAGGAAGATCCAGCTTCAAGTCGAACCCCGTTCGATAAACTTGGATGTACCTCTCCCGCCTGGAGTCAGACTTCAGGCAGAGGAACCTCAATCTTTGGCTCGAAAGCGTGTCTCTGAAGCTCGCATCCACCGTCAAAGTCAACTTCTGAAGGTAGCCCAGGCTAGTGAGGCAGGTCGTCCAATCACTTTTAAGCCGCGGACATTCCAACTCCAACTCCTCCAAACTCTTCAGTGAAGTCACTATATCCAGGGAATCTTGCTGGAAATCCGGGCCGTTAAGGGAGAGGACCACAAGATCCGGAGCATGGGAGACGATATGGCTTAGCCATCGAGGCCTGGCAAAGCCTTCAGATGCCATAAAGCAGAGCCTTGTCAGATTGGGACAATGGCGAAGCCACATCAGAAGATAGTGCTCGGACGGTTTTTTATCATGAAGGTTCAAGGTTTCGCTGCCATCGACTGTAGCTTGATCAAATACAGCAGAAAGTGAGCTCAAGTTTGAAGTTTTTCGCACCAACTGGGTGAGTGCTCGTTCCGGTGAAGTCCGTTTGAACCCCACAAACTCCAGCGATGGACCCTAGAAAACGGGGGCGGAACAATGAGAAGAGAGAACGAGATAGGAAATCAAACAAACGGCATTTGGAACACACTGACAATCCGTAACGGAAGCCAATCGCATCGGAACTCACCCTAAAAGCTAGTCGTTTCCAACGCTTGCACGTCGCCGATGCACGAATGATGTCTTTGGCGCTTGAGAGATAATCAAGGATGAGAAGAAGCTCCTCGTCGGAAAACCTCGATAGACCATCCTCTCCACCACGACCTACATCCGCAGCACATGCTCCAGTCATAACAGAACAAGCGGAACTGAAACGGCAACACGACCTACGTCCTACGACCTTCACCAGCGTGCATGCGGACCTAGAATTGCAGTAGAGTTGTAAAATGAGCTTCAGATGCCTGACGTAGCTGCTGCAGCACGTTAGGAAGTGTTTTCCCGGCTGGCAATGCTTCCATTCACAGGCGCGGGGACAGGAAAACATTGCTGCCTGGGTTCGATAAAGGTTCCAGCAGTACACTCGTGCCTAAATGAACTACAGCGCATTGTTCAAAAGATACTTTGTCTCAAAGCGACCTTTTTTATGACGCCACGCCACAACTATGAATATACGATGCATTAGAAAGACACTAAGACAGGTGAGCCTACTTCATGTTGCTGCACGTCCTGCTGATCACATTCGGGACTAAAGCTCAGCGGAAAATAAAAAAGGCAACTAAAGAATGGAAACAATCCAGCAAAGCTACCATCAATCGTTATCCTGATGGAGGGAAAAGTCTACTCGTGGAAAGGTTTTAGCCAGTTTGATGAGACCATTTGCAACAGCAAAAAAGGAATACTGAAACTCCAAAAAGACTACCTTCACCGTCTTGAGGGTTGGGCAGCGCCTTACAACATCACCCAAGGATGTTGCAAAGTCGTTTCCGGAACAAGCATCCTCATCATCCCAGACAGAATGCAGTTCCTTGTCAATGAGCCATTCAATGGAGGTGGTTCCTGAAGCACACTGCAGAAATGCCCGTGTTGTGTCAAAAGGATAAGGCTCGAGTGACATGTGGAGGGATCTGAGAGACGGAAGACTAAATCCTGAAGGACATTGCATCCGCCCTTGAAGATGGAGCTCCTGAATACTGCTGGGACTTTGAAAAAACAGAGATTCGGGTTGGAGCATCTCATCAGGGTCTCGCATCCGCAGAGCGAGAAAACGAACAGCCGCTGAAGGATTTGTAAAAGTACAGTCGCACTTGGAGCAGCCAAGCTCGACGTGCTTGAGCAAGGGAGAGTTACGCACAAGAAGCCTCGACATACCATCCACCTCGAGGTGTTTCAGAACAGGGAGGTCCAGCTCCAATTGAAGCCCCATCCCAAGATCCGTTTCGTACCTCTCGTCCCCCCGTGTCTCGGATTTCAGGTCCAGAAACTCCAGTGTTCGGCTTGAAAAATCGCCTTTGAAGTCCTTATCCACCATCAACCACAATCTCCGAAGCTTGACCAAACTTTTCAGACGGGTGCCCCAGTCCCTCTTGATGCTGAGGCATCCCAGGTCCAATACTACCAGATTCTGCAGCAAAAATACCGAATCCACGGAATCTTGGAAAAAATCGCAACCTCGCAGAGAGAGGACTGTGAGGTTTGGAGCATGGGCAATGATATGTCTCAGCCACTGGGACCTGGAGACTCCGTCATATGACGACATGTAGAGCCTTAGCAGATTAGGGCATTGGCGAAGCCACATCAGAAGGTAGTGCTCACTGATTATGCTTCCATGAGGCGGCTCGTCGGAAGTCTCATGATAGCGTGCGGCTGAAAGTGCGTGGAAATCCGCAACAAGCGTTTGCAGATTTGAGGTCTTGAGCACTAGCTGAGTGAGGGTTCGTTCCGGAAAAGGTTTCTTGAATTCCGAGAAAACCAGCGCCGGACCCTGGAATTGCGACGGCATTCGTTCAATTCAAACATAGAACGAGCAGAAAAAGGGAGGGAGATTGTACCACGACATTACGAGACAACGAGAACGGAAACGGTGTACCGTGTCGTGTCTCGAGAATTACCCGAAAAGCAAGCCGTTTCCAGCGCTTGCACGCAGCAGATGCTCTGACGATGTCGTCGGCGCTTTCGAGGCGATCAAGGACGAGACAGAGCTCCTCGTCGGACAACCTCGACACAGCATCTGCCCCGCTACAGCCAGCGCCTTCGTCACCTGCTACAGCCATAGCGAAACACTACCAGCCAAGCGGGCCTAGAATTGAAGGGAATAAAACGGAATAATTTTGAATGGGAGGAGGATGTCGACGAAGCTAGCTGGCAATTATTTTTCCATGCTGGTGTGAGTGGGGGAGCTGAACTCGTGAGCTGCGATGTGGGAACTGTGAGCTGAGGTCTGAACTGGGCACGGGACGATGAGTCTCAACTGCTGTTATTTTCTCGCGGTGCTCTGCGGTGCCTCTATGATATTACACAACTAGCACCCCAACATTCGCAACTCTACCAATAGAGGCAAGAGGAAACTCCCTCAATTGATAGAAATCTGACAGATCATGTATTTTGGAGGTTGCACCTAATTACTCCTGCTTGTGTTCACATTCGACCATCCTCCACACCACACGCCGCATGAGCAACCGAAGCGACCAGAACCCAAACAAAAAGGTCTGCACGAACCACTGCAAAGCATTCTCCCTTTCACTCCACGCTCCCACCTTGTCATCCTCCCCATCGTCCCACTCCAAACCCTCCACCCCATTCCGTGACCCCGAACCTCCTGAATTCCGAGCCACCATCCAAGCAACACTCGCCTCCATAAGATGGATGGCGAGCGCCGTCCACCATACCGTCTGCAGCATATTCCGGGACATGAAAACAAAAACACCCAGGTCTTGCACCCAGCGTACGGGCAGGGGAAGAGACGTCCGGGGATAAAAAGCCGATAAGTAGAGCAAAACCAGTCCCAGAGGGACGAGAACCCACACTATGAGTGGTGGCTTGGGGACATCTCTTTGAGCCCGGCGCCGCCAGTAGAACCTGGTGGCATCCATGGCATGCCGTGGGTCCACTATGGGTTGGTATCCGAGCTCTGCTTTTGCCTTAGCGGTTGAAAACACGTAGTGTACTGCGAGCTGGTGGGGAGGAGATGGGATGGGAAGGAGGGGAGGATGAAGGTCGATGGGTAAAATATCAGTGAGATGGGATACATGCATACTATGAGGCAGAAAAAAATAGTCAAACTTACCAAGAGCCAACAGAGGATTCAGGTAAGCTAAAACAGAATTATCATACTATGAGACAGGGAGGGAGGAAGTACCTAGAACACTGGTCACAAGAACTAACCTGATGCACTTCTGCTGGCAAAAGCACCAGTGGCTGTGGTAACCAGTCAGCTCGTAACAGTGGGCAGAGAAGTCGGTAGATGCCCTCAGTCAGCCAGGCAAGGGAGAGGGCGGAGCTTAGTGAGAGGCGGATGTAGGGCTGAGTGCCCCCATATGCTGCTATGAGGGGCTTGAGGAAATCGAAAGCGTTCACTGGTGCATCTGAGAGTGACCGGTGGAGGGGGGGATAAGGGAGGGATGGGAATGATTGGGAGGAGACAAAGGTTAACTGTTGAATGTTAGTTTGTGAATGCCTGGTTGAATGCAATGCGCTAACAATGTCAGGTGGAATCAAACATGTTATGCCTGAAAGCAATCAGCCTGCATTATCTCCTAAACCCAAACACACAAATGGCCCCCTAAAACATTAGGCCACCATGTGTGGATTCACGCTCCAATCCTCGGGAGCATACATGCATGCACGCATGCATGCTACTTGCTTACCATCAGTTATGAAGTAGACCTGCCCAGCAGACTTGCAGCCTCCGTCCCCAAGACTCCCATCCCGCTCCCCTTTTCCCTGGCCACCCCCAGGACCACCACCACTGCTTCTGCCGCCACCACCACTGCCACTGCTGCTAGGATTTTCCGGAATGAGGCCGACAAACGCCAGACACTGCGCATGCACCAGGTTATCCACGAACAGCCAATCAGAGCGCGCCAGCTGGTCTCCCACCCTAAACCGCAGGAAACCAGTCCGGACCAGCCCCATGATTCGGCAGAGCGAGGGGGGTTCCCCCGGGCCGAAGAGCTTGGCTGGCCTGAGCACACACGTGCACAGCCGGCCCTTTCCAGGAAGTTTCTTCATGTTGGATTTGAGAACAATTTGTTCGGCAAGGCCTACTGCCCGTCCATAGCTGTCCGCATGCTGCTCCATGGGGTAATAATCGCAGCTCGCCTCATCCACCCCTTCCCCTCCTCTCTTTCCTCCTCCCATTCCTTCTCTCCTCCCCATGTGTCCCATGGTTTGCCCTCCGAAAACTGCCCTAGTGGATCCAGTGTAGACCAGGCTCTTAACCCCCTGGTTCATGCAGCAGTGCACCAGATTGAGTGTACCATCGACGTTAACCGAGCTAATGAGTGACTCTTTAAGGGATTCCTTCCCCCACGCACCGAAGGACGCGATGTGGAAGACACAGTCAGCCCCCGCCAGAGCAGGGTTGAGGTCATTAGGGTTTCTAATGTCCCCAGAGAATATCCGGAGGCGGGAATGGCCGGTGGATTGCTGAGTGCTGGCTTTAGAGAGGACATGGAGGGGGAGAGGGGAGGAGGCTAGAGGGTTGTTTTTGGGATGTGAGGTGGATGAGGGGGGGGAGGACGAGGAAGAGGGGGGTTTGGATGGATCGGATGGTGGCGGTGATTGGGACGGTTTGTGGGGAGGTAGTTCGGAAGAGGGGGGGAAGTCGAAGCAGCGGACTTCTCGAGCTTCCCTGAGGAATGACGAATGCGCGAAAGACGATGGAAGAAATGGCGTTATCAGCCTTACTCAAATCGTAGCAGGAAAAGCCAACGGCGTGAAAATAATCGATATAAACATCTACGATAAAACTTGCCTCCTCAGTAGCTCGAGGCAGAGCCTGACGCCAGCGTAGCTCGCACCTCCCGTTACCACAAACACCTTATCCTCGAAACTTCCGACCTCCGATATATGCACCATTGCTCTAGCTCTATATGTCACGTATACGCCCTTTCTCTGCTCTAGCCACGTGAGTACGACGCGGGGAACAACGGCGACCACATCGAGATCCTCTTAGAAGGGAAGAATAAGGGAACTAGGCTGCCGTGGTCAGCTCAGCGACTAGCAATCCTGGTTGGAGTCAGGAAACAAATTCAGGTTAGAGCCTGCGTCTACAGTAGTGTTACAAATCTGTACAAATTCCAGCCTATACGCAAAGTCGCGTACGTACAGTAACTGTTCCCGCTGCTCTCTAGTCCCCAACCATCCTCTCCCACAGCTTCAAATCCGTGAATTCTGTGAACAAATTCAGGGTGCACGATTTCTCGAAAACCGTTGCATGCTACGGCACCGCAAGTTTCTCGGAGCCCCCGCAAGTTTCTGGGAGCTCGTCGAGAGCGATGCTTCCTCGTTCGTCCCAAACCCACGCCTGTTGCTTCGAGATCCGCACTCGCGTTTCAGCTTGGCTGTGACAAGCGCAATGGCTCGTGCGCATCATGGGGCCTTTTCGCGCGGGAAGCATCCAGACCGTCTGTTGATGCCTGCACCGCCTCATGGGCTTCAGAATCCCCTCGCATGGAATCGACGGGTCCTCCTGCTTCAAATCGCCCTGCCTTCTGTCTTCTGCCTTCTGCTGCGACCGTAGCACCAACGATGCCAGCGTGACTCAGCAGGAGGTTTCTTCATATTCTTGCTGTGCGGAACGTCGTCATGGCAGAGGAACCGGCGGTGGTGCTGCAAGAGCAGGTAGTGGTGGAGCGGCAAGATCGGGAGCAGTCGGAGCAGGTAGAGGCTGAGGAGCATGAGGCAGTTGAGGAGGAGCATGAGGTGGTTGCGGAGCAGTACACGCGGCCCCAGGGTCTGTATCCCCGCCAGCGGGAAGAGGACTTGGAGGAGCTCCGGCGTCTGATTCTTGACGCGAAGCTGGCCCCGTGTCACGCGGGGAGCGATGAATTCAGCCACGACCTGGACGAATGCCCTATTTGCTTCCTGGTGAGTATGATTTTCTCTCTAAGATTCCACCGACCTCTGCCGTTTACGACGCAATGAATGCAAATGTCATGAGATATTCTCGTGCGCTGTTGTTGTGTCTTGTTCCTTCCGATGTCAGGGCTATCCAAGCCTAAACTGGTTGCGATGTTGCCAGAAAGGAATGTGCACAGGTGAGGAATATTCATAAATGCTGGTAAGCCATTGACAAAATATAATAAGATCAAGACCTTCCTCTCAACCGTTCTGTTTGCCGTCTCTTTGTGGTCCCCCATTCAGAGTGCTTCTTAGAGTTGAAATGCCCGACTGCTTTCAACACTGAATGGTGAGCTGCACGTTTCTTGAAATTTCTATCCTAGACTGGATACCCTGTGATGTTTGGTTCAGCTACTATATCGATTTCAGCACTCCACCTGAAATGTCGTCCCCTGCCCTTCCGCTGATGTGCCGTCTTTCAGTTTCTCTGCCCAGTCTTTTCTCTGCCTTGCAGGTGTCCATTCTGTAACACAGCTGCAGCTGCGGTGGAGTATCGGGGAAAACGCACTGCAGAGGAGAGGATCAGGGAGATGGAGGTAAGCTGTCAGGTTTGAAATCACTCCAGTAGTCAGGATATCGATCTATACTTTGCCTGTCTCGGCCATATTTCTCGTTCTAGTCGCTGACCCTTGCACACACTGTCCACACTCCCCCCCCCGTTCTTCTTTTTCTTCAATGCCTCACTTCTTTCCACTCCGCTCGACCTTACTGTCTCTTCTGTTGCCTGTACTTCGTTATCCCCGCCTCATCTGTGGCGAGCAGGAGGATCAGAAGGTGATTGCAGCCGAGATAAAGATGCGCCAAGAGGAGACAGAGGCGTATGCCGCTCTCCAAGCTGATCTGGATGGGCAGCAAGCAATTGAAGCAGAGATTGCAAGGCTTCGGCAACAGGAGGCGTATGCAGCAAGCTTGGCTGAAGAGGAGGAGCAGATTGTTATTGAATCGGATATCAGAAAGCGCCAGGAGGATGAGGAGCACGCAGCACGGTTATCGACCGTGGAGGAGCAGCGGGTTATTGAAGCGGAATTCAGAAAGCGCCTGGAGGATGAGGTGCACGCAGCAAGCCTGTCGAATCTTGAGGAGCAGAGGGCGATTGAGGCAGCAATCAAAACACAGCAGGAGCAAGAGGCTGATGCAGCAGCCTTATTCATTCAAGTGGAGCAGGGCGAGATTGAAGCAACAATCAGGCAGCAGGAGGAGCTTTTGGCGTATGCGGCAAGCCCGTCGAATCAAGAAGAGCAGGGAAGGATTGAAGCAGCTATCCGAGCTCAGCAGGAGCAGGAGACCTATGCTGCAGGCCTTTCCAATAAAGAGGAACAGCAAGAGATTGAAGCAGCAATCCGAAAGCAACAGGAGCAAGAAGCAGTTTCAGCAAGCCTGTTGTCTGTAGAGGAGCAGGGGATGGTCGAAGCAGCAGCTGTAATCGACCAGGAGCAGGAGGCCTATGCGGCCAGCCTGTCAAATCTAGAAGAGCAGAGGGAAATTGAAGCAGCGATTCAAATGCAACAGGAGTCAGAGGCGTATGCGTTTAGTCTTGATGAGTTGGAGGAGCAGGAGATCATTGAGGCAGATATAGCACTGCAGCAAGAGGAGGTGGCCTCTGCTGCACATCTAGCTGAGCAAGTGGAACCGGAGGAGACACCTGCTAGCCAGCCTGTAGCATCCCCATCCTCCCCCTCTCCTTCCACCTCCTCTTCGCTTCCCTCACCCAGCCTGCTGCTTTGACAGTTCTCTGCCACTCCAGCAGCAACACCAGCAGAAGCAGTTGTAAGTGTACCAGCAGCGGTAACTGCACCGGCAGCGGCACCAACGCAGCAGGGGAAGAAAGGCTCCTCGGCTGGACCTGGAGCACCTGCAGTGGAGTCAGCAGGAGGACAATTGGAAGGAAGCAAATGTACCAGCTAGGGAAGCTTTTTCTGTGCACGCACAATGCTAATCACTCTGCATGAAGTCACAGATCTAGCAGTTATGCCTTCGTGGACACACCGCGGCAGTAATGGTGATTGCGTGAATTAGATGACTTGTTCGTACGAAGAATAAATAGGTTGATTACCTTGAATGTCAAAAGGCTAATATACCTACTTCCCACAGTTCAACCACCCACATCAGGCCTTGGGATCCATCATCCGACCCCCCTTTCAAGTCTTCCAATAACGAGTCCTCTCTCCGAGAAGGAATGCAACCCCAAGGTTCACGCCCACTCAAATCTGTCCTGCACTTCGCCTCTGGGGGCCAGTTTAGTTTCTCCCTGGTTTTGCGGCCAGTTCCGTGCCTGTGGAGCTTCCTGTGCCAGCATGCGGCCATGCAGACATGGGGAACTCCTCGTCGCATGCACCCAAAATGCTCGCTCCCGTCGCCTCTGGGTCCCTCCGAAACCCCCCTGTCGTGAGCTTGCTCTCGGAGCAGCTGTACCCCCAAATGCTCTCTCACTCCTCCGTCGCTCTCAAATCCATGTTGCGACCACGCCCAGCCCGCCCCAACAAGGCCACTCGTGAATTCTTGAGTAGGTCAGGCCACGAGATCGACTGCTGCTCTTATCCTATTTTTCTCCCTCTCATCCTAACGCATGGCGGACGAGCAGGAGATGGTTGAGGAGCAGGCGGTGGTGGAGGAACAGTACACGCGGCCTCAGGGACTGTACCGCCATCGCCACTTAGACTTGGAGGAGCTCCGGCGACTAATTCTTGACGCGAAGCTGGCTCCGTGTCACGTGGGGAAGGATGAATTTAGCCACGACCTGGACGAATGTCCGATATGCTTCCTGGTAGGGAGCCATGACGCCATAGCTGAGTTTAGGAGTCACCTTATCTGTTCTTTATTAGTGTTAAATGGTTCTGGTGCTGTGGTATTGGTAGTCGGTCTTGTCAGCTTTCATTTACGCTTTACTCATGTTCTATTGTCGCTTTCTTCTGCAACCTCCTTTGATTTCAGGGCTATCCTAGTCTAAACTGGATGAGCTGTTGCAAGAAAGGAATGTGCACGGGTAAGCAATGTTGACAATGATCAAGAATGCCCGAAATTTCTCCCGAATCCTTCCTTACTCTTCTTCTCTCTTACCTTCTCCCCCCTTTCAGAATGCTTCCTTGTTGTGAAGTGTCCTGCTACTCACAGCATCCAATGGTGAGGATTTTTTGTCTTTCAGTGTTCTGTCCCTCTTCTCGGATTTACCTTCTATCCTTAGCCTGGCGTATTATATCCAAGCGTTTTATCATAATATTTTGTCATCCTTTCCAGTTTCATTCTTCCTCGTGCCTCTAAAATCCTCCTAGGTGTCCCTTTTGTGTGACTGCTGGAGCTTCTGTGGAGTACCGGGGCAAGCGCACTGCAGAGGAGAGGATGATGGATATGGAGGTGGGCTACCCCCTTCTGATATCTCCAAGTGGTCACCATATTGTTATAAATTAAGTATTTTTGTCATCCATCTGTGTTCGTTGTGTACCCCTGTTTAACCTCTGACTGTATCACCCTCTGCCGTTTCCCACCCCCAGTGCTGTGGTCAACCTTTTGCCTATCACCACCCCCTTTCCTTCCCTCCTCTTGTCTTCCTCATTCTGTTGCTGGTTTCTGGCAGGAAGATCAGAAGGCGATTGAAGCAGAGATAAAGGCAAGGAGAGGCAAGGAGGTTGCATGCGCTGCTGCTCTGCTTGCTGATCAGAACGATCCATCCACGACTGAAGCTGGGGACGAAATGCATGATGACACATGCCCCTTCGCTGCAAGTCTCTCCAATGAAGAGGAGCAGAGAGCCATCGAAGAGGAAATCAGACGGATCCAGGAGCAGGAGGCGTTCGCTGCAAGCCTTGCTGATATGGATGAGCAAAGGATGATTGAAGCGGAAATTCGAATGCGCCAGGAAGAGGAGGCGTATTCTGCGCTTATGGCTGGGCAGATAGCAGCACTGGATGAACCTACCAGCGCATCTGCAGCACCAGCGCCTTCCCCCTCTGGCAATCCCTCTGGCAACCCCTCTGCTTCCACCTCAGCAGCAGCAGCAGCACCACCAGAGTCTAGTGGCATGGACGCTACAGCAGTTGTCACCGCTGCTGCTGCTTCTGCCACTGCTTCTGTTCCGGCTGCTGCAAGTGTCACTGCGGGTGCTTCAGCATCAACAGCAGACGGCAGCCAGGATTCTGACGTGGTGGAAGTTATTCATGAGGGGGCTGGCTTGGCAGCAGAAGCCATGGAAGATGGCGAAAGAGACGAGGAGGAGGCTGCAGCATTTACAGTCGAGGCTGCACCAGCAGAGGCCGGTGTAAACACGTCAGCTTCAGCTTCGGTTTTAGGAGCAGCTGCAGGTGCTGCAGCATCGCAAGGACCAGCAGCACCAGCAGCCGCATCTGTACCAGCATAAAATTGGAAAGTGAAAAAAGGTGTGGTCTACTAGCTGGTTGTACTGATGACTGTACACGTGCACTTGTATGATCTCTCTTAGGTATGGTTTCTTCCTCTTGGTGCCCTCTCCATTGCCATTCTTCCAGGTGATCCAGGTTGTTGTGACCATGCCAGGAGAAGAACGGCCCCGGCAGGTTGTTGTGACCATGCCGGGAGAGGAACAGCCCCGGCAGGTTGTTGTGACCATGCCGGGAGAAGAACGGGCCCGGCAGGTTGTTGTGACAATGCCGGGAGAAGGACGGCCCCGGCAGGTTGTTGTGACCATGCCGGGAGAAAAACGGCCCCGGCAGGTTGTTGTGACCATGCCGGGAAAAAAACGGCCCTGGCAGGTTGTTGTGACCATGCCGGGCGAAGAACGGCCCCGGCAGGTTGTTGTAACCAGACCATGCCGGGAGAGGAACGGCCCCGGCAGGTTGTTGTGACCATGCCGGGAGAAGAACGGCCCCGGCAGGTTGTTGTGACCATGCCGGGAGACGAACGGCCCCGGCAGGTTGTTGTGACCATGCCGGGAGAGGAACGGCCCCGGCAGGTTGTTGTGACCATGCCGGGAGAGGAACGGCCCCGGCAGGTTGTTGTGACCATGCCGGGAGAGGAACGACCCCCGCAGGTTGTTGTGACCATGCCGGGAGAGGAACAGCCCCGGCAGGTTGTTGTGACCATGCCGGGAGAGGAACGGCCCCGGCAGGTTGTTGTGACCACGCCGGGAGAAGAACGGGCCCGACAGGTTGTTGTGACCATGCCAGGATAAGAGCGGCCCTGGCAGGTTGTTGTGTTGTGACCATGCCGGGCGAAGAACGCCCCCGGCAGGTTGTTGTGACCATGTTGGACAAGTCTCTGTAGGTCTCGGGAGAAGAACGACCCACCCACGGGCCATTCCACTTGAACCGTTGTGACAAGTGCCATTCTGATTGAGCTATAAATGAACCGGCTGTTAATCGTTTACACTACAAAAAACAGAAACAAAATGCTAATTAGCAGAAAGAAACCCAGGGTGTAGAGCTGAGACAGCTCCACTGACATCAACTAGCAATCAGTATAGCTGATCAGTTCTGTTCAAGACTGGCCTTGAACACTGCTACGCTTCGATCATTTTCTCCACCTTCTCTCCACGTCCCCACCAACCGCCCCTCCCACGGGCCTTTGCACCATCCTCCCAGCACCAATTGACCGCACACACATCCCTGAACTGGCAGCCCTTACAGGAGTAGAAAGCCTAGTAGGGGTCCGATCCACCCCATGCAACTCTGCACCCTTCGCCGCTGCCCTTTCAACGCTACTTGCCCTTGCACCTGCTCCTCCTCCCCCCCCCTTCTGTGGGGTCATGGGCCTTCCCACCCTCCCCACACTCCCAGACCGCACCGGCGTCTTTCTAGAGGCTTTCCCCTCACATCCACCCCCACAGGCTTTCCCTCCAATGCTCCTCCTGCTCCGCCTCTCCCTCTCCTGCAACTCACGCACTCTCCTCCTCTCCACCCGCTCCCGCTCTGCCTCGCTGTACTCCTTACAAGCCGCCTCAACAAGCGCGTCGAGAATCATCCCGTCCAGGTCAAAGGCCACGGCAGCAGCCTCTGAGTCTCTCATTTCTCCCTGGGACCACCGGTCAACGCCCTTCAGCATGTCCCTCCTGGCAGCGTCATCAAGCACGTCGTACACGTCAGGTGACGGTGGAATCGGCCAATCATGGATCTCCACCCAGACTCTCTTGAGCAGCTCCTTTCCCACTGGTCGCCTGTGCAGTTGCCGGAAGGAGATTGGCCGGGCAGTGGAGGAAGGACACGTGTCAAGGTCCCATCGGGGCGGGTTGAGGAACGGAGCAAGGGTGCGGCCGAGTGCTTCGTTGACAGCGTCAAACAGCAGCATTCGCTGCCGTCGCTCCTCCGAGCTCTTAGTGCTCTTGTTGCTCCTGGTGTTTGTGGTGCGCGTGTCGCTGCTGCTGCCATCGGCGCCCTGACCAGCAGCATCAGTCTCAGTTCCTCCAATGCTGCTGCTATCACGGCTGCTGCAGACGCTGTTGATGTCTCCTGTGATCTCCGTCTCTAGCTGTTCAAACACCTCTCTCCGTACTGGAAGGCCGAGGGATGGGACGGAGGAGAGAGGAGGCAAGGCGTCTCCTGCAAAACCAGAGAGCAGCAACACGTGGCGCACGTACTCCAGGTCCTGCTCGATCCCCGCCACGTCAGCAAGCCCCTCGATGCCCGCCACGTCAGCCATGACCAAATCCGTGCTGGATAGGTCTAGGAGGGCCAGGGATTCGGCAGGGCAAGAAGAGCGAGGAGGCGAGCGAGGGGCCGAGAGAGGAGGGGAGCGAGGAGGGGAGCGAGGAAGAGTAGGAGAGGAGGAATGAAGGGACGGAGAAGGTAAGGAAAGAGGAGGAGGAGGGAGGGCGGACAGTGCAGGAGAAGGAAGAGAGGGGGTCTCACTTTCAGATATTGGGGGGGAAGGTGAGAGGGCTGTAGGGGAGGAGAGGGAGGAGGAGAGGGAGGACGAAAAGGAGGAGGAGACGGAGGGGGACGAAGCCGTCTTTGATCCTGCCTTCCTGTTACTTATCAGAAAGTCTTGGAGAACCAAGGTGGGGTTCAGCTCTCCGCTGCTTGTCGTCGTTACTGCGTCCGAGTCGTATTCCTCCCCTTGCGGTTTCATGTTATTCCGCTGCTGCTCCAGGTCCAGCACGGAGACGGGACTCGCAGCAAGCTTATAACGGAGATGCTTCACGCGGGCGAAGCTGTCCGCGTCGTCAGACGACCACTCGCCACTCCCACTGGCAGACGACGCTTCGTTGACGGAACCAGAGTCGTTGACGGAGCTAGAATCGTCCGACTCCGCCTCGTCCGGCAGTTCCACGGTCATCTGACGGAGCTCCGTCAACTGCGCCGTCAGTTCCGCCGTTTTCAGCATCTGTCGGGTAAAAAGCACCTCTTGTCTTCCCGCCGCCATTAGCGTGATTCGCGGAGAGCCTGACCAATCGGAGCGCTCGTCCGACCGCCTCTGCTCCTCTTCCAGAATCCGCCGCTGCTGCTGCTGCTGCCGCCGCTCCTGCCGCTGTCGCTGCTGCTCCTGCACCTGCCGCCGCAGCCGCGTCGCCAGGCTTTCCCCCGCGTCCGCGCTTTCGCGGGTGCCGCTGGGCGGAGAGTTGCGCCGGGTAGCCGTCGCCTTCCGCTCCCCCCGACCGGGGGAAGCGGGGGAACCGAGCCCCAGGCGGCCAGGGGAAGCGGGAGAGCTGAGGCAGCGGGGGGAAGCGGGGGGGCTGTTAGGCGGAGACGGGTACGGAAAACCATGTGAGAAGGGGGAGGCGGAACCTCGACGTCGCACGGGCGACAGTGGCGACGCATTCGGCGACGTCGCAGCGGGCATCCGCTCCAGCCCCTTCGACTCCGACGGGCCATGGGCGCGCGTCTTGGCAAGCGACGAGAGCGTGGGGGTGTAGAGGCGACTGGATGGGGAACAGGCGACCTGCCGGGGCGATGCGGCTGCCATGGTGGCGATTAGCCGATATGGCTTAGAGACTTCGGGATCTGGGAGTGTGGGGAGGGTAGGGGATGCGGTTGATTCGATATGCCGAGCGGATGGGCGAGTTTGAGGTGACTTCGCGATGGAATGCGTGTCTGGGATGCCGAAGGCTCGAATTCGTCGTGTCGCCTCGAAGGCCAGATGGAACACCGACGAATGCGATAGCTTGGCTTTGTAGGAGGGACACTCGATGCTGAAACGAGAATCTAGGAGGTTAGGAGCTTTGCAGGAGGGACACTCGACCTAGGGATTGAGGGTATCACGGGCTCGAGTCCTTTTTCTGTTCGACCGCGCGTGAATGTTCTGACGGGGGGCCAAAGGCTGACGGCGAGCGGTGTGCAGCAGACGACGTCCGGCTGAAGCAGCGGTAAGAACGCAACTCAGCAGACGTTACAGCTCAGCTCAGCCGACGAGTTACGGACGAATTACGTTCAGCGGACTAATGCAGGGAAAATGGGGGGAAAAGGCAGGCAGACTACAAATTCGAGCGAAGGCTACAATGCGCGAAGTCCTGCGATCAGGCAACCGCGCGGGTGGCGTTGGTACGTCGACCACGTGACGTTCTCGGGAAAATATCTCGAGCTGGGAGGAATCTCGCGGGTATTACGGCTGATTCAGATGAATTCGGAACCCTTCGGCTGGAATGGCCCGTAAGGAGGAACCTGGTGGGTACTACGGCCGAATCTGTCCTCTGGATAAGTGAAACTGCCTCTAACCCTAAGTTAAGAATCGGCTGGTAGGAGCCTGGCGGGTGGTTTCATTCCGCCTGCTGCTCAGTGGACTGTACTGCGTTTGCTGGACAGTCAAGTCTACTTGTGACGAACAGACGCACTAATGAAACGGGCGAGGGAGCGATAAGGGGAGGAGGAGGCACGTGGTGCGATGAATTCGCTTGCAAACGGGCGGATCACGGAAATTGTCCATACTGACAAGCCGTGCGTTGGAAGGGAGTTGAATTCGAGTCGAGAGACGTTGCGACGGGAGAGGTAGGAACAGTAACGAAGGCTTGAAACGAAATGCGTTATGTTTGGACGGCGAAACGGGATGAAGGAGGAGGGTGCGGCGGGAGAGCAGCGCCAACCGCAGCTGAGCTAAGCTGACGCTATGAAGCAGATACTAGGAGAAAGGCTCTCAGGTGTGGAGTGGGGCGGAACTATCAAGGAGGTTGCTGGCTGACCTCTTTTCTAAACGGCTTGATAGAAAAGCAGCAGCACAGAGCAGCAGGGGAAAATGAAACCGCAGGCAGCTGGAGGAACAGGCGCGCATTCACTGTAGAAAAGGGAGGAGCGGGCGGGGAGGGAACCCTTCCCCCATCCGCAGCAATGTCAATGGCGCTGACATCAATGTCGGCCGAGACGCGTGTGCTGCGGCCCCGTTGGAAGATTGGACGAACCGCGCTATCCATTCGACGGGACCGTGAAGCCGACTTGCTGGATTCGCGGTCCGAGAGGTCGGTCTGGTCCGGGCGAATAGCTGGAGCTCAGGGGAAGAGGCAACCTCCGCCTGCAGAGGTTGACCTCTTTAGCGGACGGGAGGGGAAAGCCACGAGTGGGTGGGCTCCCCGGGAGTTGGTGGTGGGGAAGATGGGGTCAAGCCAGTACGCGGGGGTGGTGGTGGCGTACTGCGCGCCAATGCTGCCTATGGTGCAAAATGAATTTCCGAAATCTCCTAGCCGAGGGAGACACACGAGACCAGAGATCCTCGAAGTCGCAACTCGAGAGTTGGGGTGGAATGGAAATGTACGGGGGTCTATAATGTGATGGGATGAGGTGAAATGCGGTATGCTACAAAATGTTTCAACACGGTCTGGTTTGGTGACGTTCGGTTCGTGTTGTGGTGATGCGGGTGCTACACGACATAATTCGGGGGGCATGTCACGCAATTCCCGAGGTTCAGTCCAGTGTGCAAGTTACACCAATCGCAGGATTGCTGAAGTGTGGATGTCAGTAAATACTCGCTAATAGTTTCCCCGAATCCCAGCACCGCTCTCAAATCGACTTCCTTTCTTTCTGTACTTTCTTTCTTTCTCTACTTCTTTCTTTCTCAATATCTAACCAAACCATCTAACCAGATGTGGGCCAGGTCAGACGTGACGTCTGACCAGATTCCTCTTCGCTACAATTGGTCGCCGCTGGGGACCACACAATTTCCACACAGAGGCAATGAACTCAGTTACTCATATTTCGCAAACCTCGTTCGTACCGTCCAGCCGCACAAAGTTTGTCAAAATCATTTCCCTCTCTCTCCTCCAAGCCTCCCTTTCCTGGCTCGGACTGAAGCTTCAGAAGTTTTGCCTGTGACACAGAAGGGGAGCAGGGAACCTCGCCCAACACAAACCCCAGCAGATGCAATTCCCTCCATTCCGTTAGGGTTAGGTCCTCCGCTATTGGCTACCTCCTGACATCATGATCTCACGAGTCGCTTTGACGCGTTTCGAAATGGCCGTTTTTGTTCCCTTCCCGCCCAGCCATAACGTTTACTCAACCAATCCAAGCCGTAGATCAATTTTGATTGAAATTAATCCAATGATTCAAGCTCCATCAGTCCCCCTTTTTTATCCCATCGGCCATTCCTCCAGGCCTGTAACATATCGCCCTACGAACCCGCCCCTCCTAGTCTAACTATCGCGACTAATCTGGACGTTCCTGGTTTCCCCTTGCGCGCGAAGTTGCGGGAACATATTTGGAATGTTGGGTTGGGTTGGATAGGTTTGGGATTGAACGTTGGGAAGATAGGTTTGGGTGATAGGGTTGGAATGGTGGTTACCATTCCACCAGCAAGTGACATGTTGGATTTGGGTTGGGCAGCAATTGTTCCTATTGGCTGCAATTCCAATCAATGCACATTTAGCAACCCAAGATAAGTTTGCACACCTGAGCAAACTGATTCCAGCTCACTATGAATTCCTTGGTTGGGAAAACCCAACCCATGCCACATGGGCAAGGTCCACAATTGGTGCACCACCCCCTTGGCCATGGAGAAGGTGGTTGCACCCCAAGGGGTCTAGGAAATGGGAGGGCTCTTGGGGGCTCATTCTTCACTTTCCTTCCCCAATAACTCAATATTGGAAGAAGGATCCTCTTCCTCTCTAAGTCCTCCAACTGCTATCTCTACCACAAAGGACTTAGCTAAATCTTGGCTATTTCCTTATCATCTCCAAGTTCTCCTTGAAGTTCAAGCCTACTCCTAGTTCTAATTAGGAGTGCTATTTCGTTGTATTCCGCTATTTATAAACCGGTGTTGCTATAAACCGGTGGATGTTATAAGGCCCGTATTTGATTTCTGAACCTGTTGCTTCGGAACCGCGCGATTTTTACTCCCATACCCACGATTCGGTTTTTTTTTTTAGACGTCCAGCGAACCGCGAGTTTTGAACCTCGCACCCCCAATCCCCCCCACTCCCTTGCGTTTGGCCTTGAAAATTTCCATCCAGTATATTCCAATCACACATTTCCCAGGAGCGACATTCCAACCAACATTTGAACCAGGCATTTCTTGGAGCGGCATTTCGACCTAGTCAATTTAGCCGAGACATTCGAACATTCAATTCAACATTCCGTTCGTTCGTCTCCAACTCAGCTCTATGTAGCCATTCGCACCTCCACCGGGCTCATTTCTCCTGCTTCAAGGACATTTGTTCGCCGGCTCAGAATGCTCTCGCTGCGGGCTTTTGTGGAGCTTCGAACCACTGCAACGTGCTCCAACGCAGGTAACTTCTCCGTAAAATTTGGTTGGCGCTTCAACATTTTTGTGGACATTTCTTACGCTGCCTTTCTTTCTCGTTTGCAGTCAATTCAACATCCACTATCCGTCGTTAGCCGTAGCTGACTGTCTGCTTTTATGGACCTTCGTTCTACCACAACGACGATGTAAGTTTCCGATTCGCAACGGTATGTAATTCTTTTTATATTATGCAAGTTTCTGACACTTTTTCATGCGATTTATTTTTTGCAGCCAACGTATCATCCGCTATCCGCCTTCATGTCAACCTCCGACATATCTTCCCTCCGTGCACTACGGTTTCAAGCACATCAATCGGCGGATGCTCGTCAATTTCTAGGTACGCTTTTGAATTCCGACTTCGCTTTCTGCACGTTTGACTTTTAAGATTTTCTCTTACGCTGGTCTCGTTTTCATGTGTTCTCAGGTGCGACATCATCCAGGCGAGCGGCCTGACAGGACGCACACCCGTGCAGCATGGATGTCGGCAACCCCTCAACGTGTGCACGGCGCTCCGCGTGCACGGCGCTCCCCATGCATGACGCTCTGCACGGCGCTCCGCATGCATGGCGTCGGTGTGCACAGCAACCCAACCGAGCGTCACCTGTCGCTTGCTGTGCCGACCGGCAACTCGGCCTCAAGCGCCATTTCCGAGGCTAAGTGCTCGCCCGATCCCATTCCCTCGCATGCTTTCCTGCTTTTCGTTTCCCGTGCACTATAAATCCCATGCTCCTCCCCACCCCTTCGATTGCTCTTACTCCCGTCCCCCTCCCCTTTCCCCCAGAAGCCCATGGTGCACGGCGCTTGCTTGAGCCGCCTGCATAGAGTCCAATCGCTAGTGGGTTAGGCTATGTTGGACTTGTAGCTATCGCTGCATGCACGCGTCGAGTCCCCTCCTCCTCGTTGTCCCCGCGCTACCGCTTGCTCGTGCATGTGTGCCATGGGCGACCCTCCCCCCCTCCCCTCCCTCTCCCCCTTCCCCCCTTCTCCCCCCCCCCCCTCCAGGTGCCATAGCTGCTTCACGGGGCTCATCTCATCAGGTGCTGGCGCTGCTCCAGGGGGCGCACCAGGTGCCTCTGCTGCTCTGCGCGGCTCACATGTGGCTCACTGTCCTCACTTCGTCGTCTCCTTGTTCCCTCTGCCCCCCCCCCCCCCCCCCACCCACCCCCCTGGACAGGTCACTCTGCCTCTGATGGTAAGGAGCAGATGGAGACAGAGGCGGGGCAGCGAGCAAGCAACTTGGGGTGCCTCAGCGTCTTCATGCTTCCTAGCGGAGCACGAGGCTGCACGAGGGGACACCTCATGCTGCCGAGGCATGCAGCACCTGCCGTCTGCACGCACTCGCATCATCAGCTAAGTAGCCGTTCCTCCATCATGCATGCATGCATGCAATGCATCGGTGTTTCCTGTCGTTTCGTTTTCTCATAAAATGGCGCCGCTGGCGGAGGCACAGTGTACAACCCACAGACCCCCCTTACTACCGGTAAAGCCCCGCCCACAGGTTAAGCCCTCAGGTAGACCCACCCTACTACAGGTATATCCTCCCTTGGATCTGTGGCGTTTCGCTGTGCCTCCACCAGTGGCCCTCCTTCCGCTCGTCCTCCGTTTCGCCACACATAGAGCCATTCCGTTCCACTGTGTCATTTCTATCCCACTCACTGCGCCTCCACGCGCACTCCCCTCTCCCTCCCCCCCCTCCTCCACCGCCTCCCTTTGCAGGAGCGCGAGTGCCAGCGCTACTGCTTCTGCATTCGCTCACCTGGAGCGAAACACTCACCTGCAGCTAACCAGCAACGTAAGTTCTCTCACTCCCTGTCCAACCTTTAAACGCCACTGTTCCGCGTTTCAGTTCTCATTGCCTTTTACATTAGCTCTCGTTCTCTCTCTCAAATCAATACCACTGGTTGGGCCCGGCTCACATGCCAAAGACCCCCCTACTTCAGGTAACTCCCTCAGGTGCAGCTACCCCCCTTAGGTCCAGGTGCGCCCCTCAGGTTATTGGCCAGGTGCCCACCTCGGGGTCTGTGGCTTGTGGCCGTACCCCCACCAGTGGCTCCTCCCTTCATGCTCCGGTCGTGGCACTTCTCACTCCGTGTCTTGTGTTGCCATGCCATGCACACTGACCACTGCCGTGTGTGTGCATTGCAGGTGGTGGGGAGGGGTGTGGAGGTCAACACCGATATCCCCTCAACACCGCCTCTCCCCTGTGGCCGTGCAGGACGCGCTCGAGAGGGCTGGGAGGATGGCGCCGTGGAAGGGAGTCACCTCATGCTGCTTCAGTTGCCGTCTGCTCGTACTTGCTCGCTCCGTCACTTAAGAGCTAAGTGGCCGTTCCTCCCTTCTCTCACCCGTGCATGCCACGTCATGTCTTGCGTTTGCGTTTGAGTAGACTCAAAAGTCTCCTCCCTTCCCTCCCTCACCTGTGCATGCCACGTCATGTCTTGCGTTTGCTGTCATTTCGTTTTTTGTTTTTTGTTTTTTTGCTTGTGCTCCCATACCCTTTCCTTAAAATCAATGCCACTGGTTGGTTGGGCCGGTTCACGTGCCACGGACCCACTACTTTAGGTAAACCCCTCAGATGCAGGTACACCCCTCCCTCAGGTTCAGCCTCCAGGTGCAGGTTCCCTTGGGGTCTGTGGCTTGTGGCCATGCCTCCACCACTGGCCCCTCCCCTCCTCTTCCGACCCTGACAGTTTGCAGTCCGTGGCTTGAGCTTGCTGCCATGCCATGCCCACTGACCAGTGCCGTGTGTGTGCATTGCAGGTGGTGGGGAGGGGCGTGGGGGTCTACACCGCCATTTCCCCATGCCCCTCCCCCTGTGGCCGTGCAGCGACGCACTGGGAAGGCGTGGAGGAGGGGTGCCTGCCATGGGGGAGAGTATCTTGGGGTGGGGGGTCGGCTCTTGAAGGTACGCCAGCTGTGCTCACTTGCCTAAACCATTCCTTCCCATTCAGTCTGGTTAAAAATTTCACGCCTTGAATTTCCGGCTCTCTGTAGTTTTATGGCCGTTGGGGTCGCTACGTCTCACACTCACCCTCTGTAGGCTCTCCTCTTTATTCTCTGCCCCTTCCCTCCCTCCTCTCCCCCTTTCCTACAGGCCACTAGGCAGCAAGCACGGTCAGCAAGGACTGTCAGCAAGCACGGGCAGCAAGCACGGGCAGCAAGCGCGGGCAGCAAGGACTGGCAGCAAGCGGGGGCAGTAAGGACTGGCAGCAAGCGCGGGCAGCAAGGACTGGCAGCAAGCACGGGCAGCAAGGGCTGGCAGCAAGCACGGGCAGCAAGGACTGGCAGCAAGCACAGGCAGCAAGGACTGGCAGCAAGCAACGGGTGCAAGGGAGAGTATCTGGGCTGGGCTCGGCTGTTCAAGGTAGGCCCCTTCCTCAATGCTGCAATGGCTGCTCGTTGGGCCTTCTGGTGCTCCCTTCCCAGCAGTCACTTTTCTCTCTCTCCCCACCCCCCTCCCCAACGACGCTCCCTCCAGGCAGGTCATTCTTGGCAGTGGCAGGGGCTGCAGTGGAGCCTGTAGCTGAGCAACAGTGGTGCAAGCTGCAGAAGCAGCAATACATGTCGCTGCTGCAAGGGAGAGTATCTGGGTGGGCTCGGCTCTTCCAGGTAAGCCCCTCTCCTTCTGCTGCAAACCCTGCTCGTTCACTTGCTTGTTTTGTCTTAGTTCGCGCTCCCTTCCTTCCTCTCACTTGTCTCCTCTCCCTTCCTCCTCACCATCCCCACCCACCCCCCTCCCTCTCCCCACCCCCGCTCTCCCTCCTGGGGGTGGGAAGAACATGACAGCAGCAAGAACGACTGGAGCAGAGCCTGTAGCTGAGCAGCAGTGTTGCAGCAGCAGCAGCAGCAGATACAGGGCAGCAGAGCAGCAGCATGGGCCAGGGCAGTTAGAGGGCGGGCTAGAGTGTTAGTGGTGAGCGAGGTACAGGTATGGTATGGTATGGTATAGGTACAGGTGTATGGTTAAGTATGGTATGTTCACATTCCCCCCCTCTTTCCCCTCAACAGCTTCCCACCCTTGGTGCGCTGGAGCAAGAAGGGAGCAGAGGAGAGTTGCTCACACCCCCCTCCTCTTTCCCCCCAGCAGCTTCCCACCCCTTGGTCCACTGGAGCAAGAAGGGAGCAGAGGAGAGCTGCTCACACCCCCCTCCTCTTTCTCCCCAGCAGCTTCCCACCCCCTGGTGCACTGGAGCAAGAAGGGATCCGAGGAGGGTTGCTCACTCATACCCCCCTCCTCTTTCTCCCTTGCAGCTTCCCACCCGTTGGTCCACTGGAGCACGTAGGGAGCAGAGGAGAGTTTCTCACACCCCCCCCCCCTCTTTCTCCCCTGCAGCTTCCCGCCCCTTGGCGCACTGGAGCAAGAAGGGAGCAGAGGAGAGTTGCTCACACCCTCCTCCCCCAACCCCCCTCCCTTCCCCTAGCAGCGTCACACACCCCTTGTCTCTGCATGGCGAAGGTAAGTTGAGATAAGCTGAAGGGGTGATGGAGTGATGGAGGTGGGTGGTGCAGGGTGGTGGGAGATGGTATGCGGTGCAGGCTCCTGGGGGCAGCACCTTCAGTACTATAAGCAATGAGGGTTGGGAGAGGCAGTGCAAGTACACGTGTCAAGCACTCTGTGTCCAATCGCAATACCCACGCGTTAATGCATAATGGGCCCATGGCAGACCATTGCGGCCGAATGGTTCTGTCTCGTGCCAGCTCTTGCCACGCCGGTGAGGGGTAATTGGATCTTGGGCTTACCGTGTGCTTGCCTCCTGCCTCACTTGGCACCTCAGCGCAATGGGTACTGCCGGTGCGGCTCTTAAGGGGTCTGTGTTGCATGCCTCTCCTGCTGCTGTTGGGTGAGTTGAGGGGATGGTAGGTGAGGCGAGGCAGGTGTGGTGCTGGTGGTGATGGTGGTTGTGGTGAGAAGTGGTGGTGCTGGTGCTGGTTTTGCGAAGTGGTGGTGGTGGTTTTGCGAAGTGGTGGTGGTGGTGGTGGTGTGAAATGGTGGTGGTGGTGGTGTGAAGTGGTGGTGGTGGTGGTGTGAAGTGGTGGTGGTGGTGGTGGTGGTGTGAAGTAGTGGTGGTGGTGGTGGTGTGAAGTGGTGGTGGTGGTGGTGGTGGTGTGAAGTGGTGGTGGTGGTGGTGGTGGTGGTGTGAAGCGGTGGTGGTGGTGGTGTGAAGTGGTGGTGGTGGTGGTGTGAAGTGGTGGTGGTGGTGGTGGTGTGAAGTGGTGGTGGTGGTGGTGTGAAGTGATGGTGGTGATGAGAAGTGGTGGTGGTGGTGGTGGTGGTGGTGATGAGAAGTGGTGGTGGTGGTGAGAAGTGGTGGTGATGTTGGAAGGTGGTGGTGATATTGGTGGTGCAGTGAAGGTGGGGGGTTGTGGTGGTGGTGGGATGTGGCAGAGGGGTGGTGAGAACCTCCTGGGTTTGGTGAAACCCAGTCAGGGGAAGAGGGTTGGAGTCCCTTGGGTAAGGCAAGCGAGGGGTAGGGGGGGAGAGGGGGGCTGAAACCCCCAGGTTAATGCAAGTATGGGGCAGGGAAACCCCCTTCCTCTGCCTTATGCTCGCCTTATCCTGGGGGTTTCAACCCCCCTCTCTTTCCCCTCACCTGCCTTACTTTGGTGCTTCAACCTTGTTCCCCTGCCTGGATCTCAGCTTACCTTGGGGGTTCTTACCATTCCTCGGCCACATCCCACCACCACGACTACTTTCCATCTTCACTGGCCATCACCACTTCCCGCCAGCACCATTGCCGCAAGCACCGTCCCATTGTCTGCCATTACCATCACCGTCATCACTTCTCAGTGATGATGCTGGTGGTGGTGGTGAGCCATGGTGTATCATCCCATGGTGGTGGTGTGGCATGGTGCATCATCCCATGGTGGTGGTGAGCCATGGTGTATCATCCCATGGTGGTGGTGTGCCATGGTGTATTACCCCATGGTGGTGGTGTGGTGTGCCATGGTGCATCATCGCATGGTGGTGGTGTGCCATGGTGCATCATCGCATGGTGGTGGTGTGCCATGGTCCATCATCCCGTGGGGGTCGTGTGCCGTGGTGCATCATCCCATGGTGGTGGTGTGCCATGGTGCATCATCCCATGGCGGTGGTGTGCCATGGTGTATCATCCCATGTATGGCCATGTGCAGGGAGATTTTGCCTATAGCCCAGGCCAGAGGGAAGCCTATTGCCCAGCCCAGAGGGAAGCCTATAGCCCAGCCCAGAGGGAAGCCTATAGCCCAGCTCAGAAGGAAGCATATAGCCCAGCCCAGAGGGTGGTGGGTGTGGTTGCTCATGCTGGTTATCACATGTCGTGGGCTGCAACAGAAGCACCTACACAGCTTGGATGACTTTGATAACTCTGCATGATGGAGGGATGTGGTAATTCTGCATCAGGCAAGATAATGTCTAGGGTAGAATATAGATGGTAGTTTAGAAGTAAGGAATGTTTATAATATGATGCTTATATACACATGTATGCATGTTTTTGTGGTAATAAACTTAGGTAAAACGTTTTGAGATGGTAAGACACAAGGCAACCTACGGCATATACCTTCATGGGAGCTAATTATTTCATTGGCAATAAGGTTTTGCATCTCTTTGCAGGATTGTTAGCATAGAGCTTATAGAAATCATGTTCCCAACAACGTTCCCGTATTTCCCTTAAACCGGGACGGCCTCTGTGTGGGTGTCTTGGGAATGGTTGGTGCCGCGAAGGCGCGAGGAACTCGGGGGGGTCCCAATTCTCACCGTCCGTGCGGAGGTTCTGAAACGCGGATGGACGGACGGATGCAATCCGCAACGGTTAGTGGAAGAAGGAATCTGAGCTGACTCCCCTGAGCTGGTGAGTGAAGGCCACGGCAACCCCGCCTGTCACAGCACGCTGCTACCTCCATCACGCACGCGAACTGGTTGTTGCATCAGTTCAGTACAACCTCGTTCCAATCTTGTTCGCTCACTTCCCCTCCCTTGCCCTGTACCTTAACCGTCTATCTCGTTGAATGAATTCGCGTCTCTGGGACGTTGGCGAGCACTTCAGGGAGCACTAAGACAGGACATGCGAGCGTCAGTGTAGCCTCCAACGTGTACAAATAGGGTATTGCGCCGTGTTGCCTGTTAGGTATAGTCCATTTATATGCCCCGGCACATCATCTCGTGTTTTTCTGGGTCGAGCAACCGAAGAGCCCGAAGAGCGTCAGTGGTTTTCGTCTTGTCGATATGATGGGAGACCGTCGGCATGGAAGAGCCGATTGTCGCACGACCCACGCTGTCGACCAATCTTCCGTCGCAGAGGCGTCGCCACTGGATGTCGTTATTCCAGATTCCCGCACCGGCTCAATATGCGAGTCGTCGACTCGGCGGAAGTGCGACGATGCAGCAGCACGCAGCGCCTTCTGCCGGCACGAAGACGCAAGTCTCCTTACCCGCGAAACTTCAGCCACGTCAGCGTCTATCCTGGAGCCCATCATGCTGTCGTCCACAGTACCACGAACACCGTCGAATTCAGAGGCTTCCTCGTGTTTAGTTAAAAGCGAGACGGATAGAACTCCCCACTCCAAGGCTGTGGACTCACAAACTGACACGGCGAACGAATGGTTCAAATCGCACCTGCATCCACGGCGGTGTATCTGGGTGACGGCCGCCGTCGGATTGCTCATGCTGGTCGGAGGACTAGTCGCCGTTTTGGGTCCGTTACTCTTTTCTAAAGTCATCATTCCCATGCTGGAATGGGAGCAAAAGAATCTTAGTCCTCCAGTCCTAGGTGTAGTAGCCGTTGCCAGTATGGGTCTCTTCCCAGTGGTTTTTATCCCCACGGGTCCCTCCATGTGGCTCATCGGGATTGTCTTCGGCTACGCGTGGGGTTTCATCCTCATTATGGTTGGCTCCTTGATCGGTCAATCGCTGCCGTATTTCATTGGTCACTGGCTGTTCCACGCGCGTGTGCAAGCGTGGTTGGCCGACCACCCACGGAACGCTGCTGTGCTGCGATTGGCCGAGGCTGGCGGCTGGTGGCACCAGTACCGGGTCACCTTGCTGCTCCGCTTCTCCCCGTTTCCGTTCCTCCTCTTCAACTGTAAGTAGATCCGCCTTCGCCAGTTTTAAGTACCAATCTGCCCTCTCGTGGGTGCTTTAGGTTGCTAGGCTGTTAGCTTCAATTCCGAGTTAAGGGGAGGTTTCTGTGGGCCTCCTGCTGAGTCGTTTCTGTTGCCGCTCTCCTCCTTTCTTTCTGATGATCCACAGATGCAGTAACGGCCACTCGCATCCGCTATGCGCCCTACATTTCTGCATCAATGACCGCCATGATTCCCGAAGCCTTTTTCACCATCTACTGGTGCGTATGCCGCACGCCCTTACCAAGTCTTCGCCACCGTCCATTGCTACATGTCATGGGGTCATTGCAAGAATTGACACGGCTTGCCCCATTACCTGAGTCATCTGGTGGAGCTGGAGTATCAGTTGGTATAGCTTGGTTGCCTTCTGTATCATCTCCTTGTATCCATTCTACAGCGGTGGAGCTGGTGCATGAGCTGATAGGGTTGGCTGTTGATTATCTAGCTCTCTGTGTCATCTCCTTAACTTATTTAAACCCCCCCCGTTCGCCCCTCTGTTACAGTGGTCGCCTGATCAGTGATCTGGCGGAGGCCCACAAGCGGCACATCACAGTGGTGGAGCTGATTTACGAGCTGATAGGGCTGGCGGCAGCAGGCGTGGTGCTGCTGCTGCTCATGGTGCACGGCAAGAGGGCGCTGCAGCAGCTCGAGGAGGAGGAGAGGGCCAAGCACAAGGGGATGGAAATGGAACAGGTGGCTAGCGCAGGTGCTGATGGGTCGGGTGCGGTGGAGACGGGTGTTGCTGGTCCGTTTTTTAGGGTGGAAATGGCTGCTGCTGAGGTGGCACTCATTGCTGATGACTCTCAGAATGTGCTTGGAAGGGAGGGGGAAACTCAACGAGGGAGTCAGGGTCATTGTAAAGGCATGCAGGGTGACTGCCCTCTTGCCACTAAGAGCATGCGAGGGGATACTCCAGGGAAGGGCAATTCTTCTGTAGTGATACATGAAACTGAGGCCCATGAAGATACAGGAGAGGAGGGGGATGGACTTCTTGGCGCACAGTCGTTTTACAGAAAAGGGTTCTTCCGCCTGGGCAGGTTAAGTGTGGGAGAGCCAAAAGAGGCGGAGATGACAAGCCATGACGCTGAAGTGGGATTCCAAATGGCCCGCTGAAGTCTAGGGGAATTTAGGGAGCGGTGGATGAGATTCAAAGCCGTATGTTGTCCGTTGTAACTTGCTTGCCAGTTCCTGGGTTTCAATTATGTCTGGTTTATATTTTAAATCATTGAAGTCATGGTATCATGAAGTACTAGCGGGATGGGAAGGAGAGCTGATCAAGTCAAAAGAGGGTTGCATTGACCACTTTATTCAAGGATGTATCGTTAAACGGATGTACAGCACCGTATACCGTCTGTGTATAGCGGGCCACCACGTTCTGCCGTGAGGAATCACATTCTTGCGCCGTCGCCTGTACCCTCGATCCCGCCACCCCCCCTCCCTCCCTCACACCCAACCCCGCCATCCTTCCTCCGCCACTACACCCCCCTCCTACCGACCATCCAAACCAAGATAGACCTTGGGATTGCCGAACACCACAGATAGCGGGTGTGGTGAAATGTAGTCTAGTCCACTGAAACCATATGTACTTCAGAATAGAGCCGTTTCCGCGTTGATGTGGCTCGCTTCGCGCTGGGAGAAAACTAGCACGGGTTCGTGGGTGGCGAAGACGCCGGGATCTCTCTTAGATTGTACGAGAGGCTACTCTATACGACCGGAGCATTGGCTGGAGAAACGTGAGTGGTTGTTATATTGTTTGTCCACGTTTCTCTCACAATGTAAAGCGTTCGTCATTATCGAGCATCGGTTTCTCTCGCATAGTGAACACAGGAGCGATAGGTACGCTTATCTGGTTTGTCACGTGCGCCGTAACCCGCGTGCCAAGTAGTGGTAGGAAGGTTGGTTGGATAGGAGGGCGGGATTGGTTGTCGAGAAGTTCTCCTAGGGAACTCTCAACCAAAGGTAGGAAGCTCGAGGCAATTTTGGGACATTTTGGTTCTTGTTCATTTCCTCGCTTTTTACACTGCAGCAAGTGTGCTATCCCTTTTATCCATATTGTCGTAGTTAAACTTGGAAAATCGCGCGACATTGTCTACCCTGGTCGTCGCCTTCTCTATGTGTGTCAGAGGTTCGCATCGCAGGTGACATCGACCGACCATGGCGGCGATGATGCAGCGATCGCTCTCAGCTGCGACGTCAGAAGACGACGAGTTCGACGAGGAGGTGAAGATTGAGGAAAAAACATCCTTCTTGTACATTGCCTATTGTAAATGGTATTTTTTTAGGACACGTTGAACGCTGACGAGGGGAGAGGACGTGAAAACCTCCTCCCGTGTTTGCCTGCTCAGATGATGTTGCGCAATGGCTGCTCCGCCTCGTGCTCGAAGGGTATTTTTACATGTTACATGCTCGTAGGGTAGTTCTACATGTCCGCAGGCCATTCCGATTGGAACCCACGGCACTTGTTCCTGCGGGGGCTAACCGCTGGCTAACCGCTGGCTAATCGCTGGCTAACCGCTGGCTAACCGCTCCCGAATGTGTGTGTATGTGCGTGCTTGTTGTCTCTCCGATTGTGGCCGGCAGCTCGATGGGTTCGACGACTTCACGCTGGCGTCGCCATGGGAGCGGTGAGTGTCGTCTCGCTCACGCAATACTTGCGCGCTCGCTAGCACGTTGCGACTCACATCACCTTGCATCACCTCACATCACCTCGCATCACCTCACATCACCTCACATCACCTCACATCACCTCGCATCACCTCACATCACCTCACATCACCTCACATCACCTCACATCACCTCACATCACCTCACATCACCTCACATCACCTCACATCACATCACAACAATCTCCCCCTTTTTTTTTAAGTACTGGACGCGTCTTACGCCCCTGCGTCTCGCTCCTCCGTCTGAGTTCCCCACATTTCTGGACGTGTGCTTGCTCGCCTACCTGTCTGTTTGCCTGCTTGCGTGCATGCATGTCATTGCCTCTTTCCATATGCCATTCGCCGTACCCGAGCCCAGGTTCATTGCTGCGGTGGAGGGCAGTCTGCGCCAGTGGCTGTCGGAAGGCTCTGCTGCGCTCGTGCAGGTACTTACTCGATCAGCTGTACTTACACGATGTGATTCCTCTGCGCCGTTTTGCCTCGGTTACACCTGCTGTGATACATACGCCACATCAGCTAGATGGTCCGATTCGTTATTGTAATGATGCTTATTTCTCGCCTTACAATCTACAACCTCCGCCCCTCTCCCCCGAGCATACGGGAGCAGAGCGGCCGGTGGAAGGCAAGCCGCTGATGGTGTACGTGGAGATTACTCAATCGAGCTACCCCCCCCCCTTTCTCCCCTCCCCCTCCCCCCCCACCGCTCTCCCCTTTCTGCCCCCCACTTTCTCCCCGAGCAGACGGGAGCAGCGCGGCCGGTAGAAGGCATGCCGCTGATGGTGTACGTGGAGGCGGAGCACGCTCAGGGGCATAAGAACTACCGCCTCACCTACTACTTCCAGGTGAGAAAACCCATGGTGGTGTACTTATTTCACATTATCATTTGCTTTCCGTAGAATCCATGGCTCTAGGTTCCCATTTTTACCATGTGCGTGCCCTTGCGAAGTGATTTGCTCCACACAGCTATACGTTTGTCACCATCACCGTGCATGCATTTGCCCGCCATGTTCTTGCCTGCACTTTCTTCCTCCTCCCACCCTCGCCCCGCTCTCCCCGGGGGTGTCTCTGACCAACAGCAACAGCGTGCACCCGTGAGTGGCTGCGGAGATAGCAGCAACTCTGAAGCCCATAGCGTCCATCGCCCACGACCATGTGCTCATCCCCATGACCCATGCCATTGCTACGACTCCCCACTCCCCCACAACCCCACCCCCTCCCTCACGACCGCACCCCCCTCCCTCTTCCCCCAGGTGTCTCTGGCGAACAGCAACAGCGTGCACCCGTCAGTGGCTGCGGAGACAGCGGCGGCGCTGAAGCGCATAGCGTCCATCTCAGCCACGGGCCGGCCCAGCCCGTGGGAGAAGGCTGTGCACCCGCTACAGCTCTGGTTCGGCATTCAAGAGTTCGTGGTGAGTCTTTGAGCCGACTGATTTTCCCAGCCCGTGGGAGAAGGCTGTGCACCCGCTGCAGCTCTGGTTAGGCATTCAAGAGTTTGTCGTGAGTCTCTATTGTTGTCGTTTTTCTGGATTTTTTTCCTGGTATGCGCCGTGGCATGCTGCTATTCGTGCTGACTCGTTTGTGCTGACTCGTTTGTGCTGACTTGTTTGTGCTGGCTTGTTCGTTGGTGTGCTTGGCTTGACTCGCCTTGTACTCGTGGTCTACTTCCTGCTCAATTCCCTCACCGCTGCCACAGGTGCTGGCCCCAGTGACAGCGTCTGGCGTTGTGCTGGACTCACCTGAAGCCTCCATGCTGCTCAGCACCCTCGCCATCGCCTCGTGTAACACCGAGTGGTAACCACCCGATTTGCTTTCTAAAATACTCGCCATAGTTCCCGCTGCCTTCAATAGGGAATAGTGGGGCAGGTGTAGTCGGGCGAGTAGTGACATCGTCTGGCAGTGAAGCTTACATGCACCTTTAGCAGTGCAGCCCTCCATGTAAGCGTCTCAGCGTCTGCCTGCACCTTCTTGTGCTCGTCTCCCCTCCGTCTCCTCCCTTCTTACCATACCATCCCATCCCATCCCATCCCATCCCATCCCATCCCATCCCTTGCCCCTCAACCCACCCTCCCGCAGCTCCCTGCCCTCCTTCGTCCCGGTGCACGACCCCTCCCGCAAGGCCTTCATAGGCTTCCAGCACGGCCCCCGGGCCACCCGCACCAGCTCCAACGCAGGCTCGGGTCGAGGTGTGCGGTCAGGTCCGGGCGCGGGCGGAGGCACGGTGGGAGGGGTGGGGGCGGGGGGCGTGGGCGACTATCTGTTTCACTACGAGGCGGACCGCATCACAAGCAACGTGCCACAGAACCTGCTGTCCCTGGATGGGCTCTACTACCTCTTCGCCTTCAAGCTGGTGAGAGCTGGTTGTTCTCAAGTAGTTGAGGGGATTCTAAGTTCTAACAGCGGGGGGCGTGGGCGACTACCTGTTTCACTAAGAGGCGGACCGTATCACGAGCAACGTGCTGCAGAACCTGCTGTCCCTGGATGGGCTCTAGTATCTCTTCGCCTTCAAGCTGGTGAGGGATAGTTGCTCTGTGTCTCGAGTGCAGTCTGTTTCTGAGGTGCCTCAAACACAGACTCCTCCTCACACACTGAACCTGCTGTCGCTCTACGGCCTCTTCTACCTCTTTCCTCCCACCCGCAGATAGCAGAGCTCCCCAGCAGCGTGGCGTCTGTCTCCCTTGACGTTCCCGTGGCCATGCGCACTCGCTACCGCCTGCGCTACTGGGGCTCCGCATTCCCCCCCTCAACCCCCATCCCCGCCCTTTCGCCCCTTGTTCCACCCGCAGATAGCGGGGCTCTCCAGCAGCGTAGCATCAGTGTTCCCTAACGTCACTGTCGCCATGCGCTTCCGCTACCGCCTGCGCTACTGGGGCTCCGCGATCACCCTATCCTGCCCGCCTCCTTGTCTCCCCCATCCCCCCCCCCTTCCTGGCATGCTCTCACAGATTGCGGAGCTCCCCAGCAGCGTGGCGTCTGTCTCCCCCGACGTCACTGTCGCCATGCGCATCCGCTACCGCCTGCGCTACTGGGGCGCCCCCGACGCTCCTCCCCCTTCTAGCCGCGCAGGAGCAGGCGGGAAGGACGAGGAGGGTGCGGGAGGGGGAGGAGCGGGAAGCGGAGGAGGGGCGGACGAGGAGGATGAGTACTGGGGGCAGGAGCGGGCGTGGGACGAGGGCATGGCGTGGAGTGTGTGGCATGCAGTGGACGACCCTGTGAAGGGCTTCGAGCTGGTGGCCACCTGGAAGGAGCTGAGGGCCAGCAGCTCGTCGGGCATGGCGCAGATGGAGCAGCTCGACGCCACGACTGCTGATGAGTGGCTGCTACGCGCGCTCCTCGCTCCCACCAGGTGAGCCGCGCTGTTCGCTTGCTCCTCTCAACAGGTAAGGGAGTTTAAGTGCGCCTACCAGGTGGGGACAAGCAAATCGTCGGGTATGGCGCGGATGGAGCAGCTGGACGCCACCACCGCTGCGGATGAGTGGCTGCTGCGAGCTCTCCTTGCCCCCACCAGGTGAGCCGCACTGCTCGCTCGCTCCTCTCAACAGGTAAGGGATTTTAAGTGCGCCTACCAGGTGGGAGCCAGCAGCTCATCGGACATAGCGCATTGCAGCAGCTAGATGCTGCCACCGTGGGGCCACTGCTCGCTCCCACGAGGAAGGCGCCCCCCATCTCCCCCTACGTGCTGTTCTCGCCCTCCGTCCCTCCCTCTCACGCCTGGCTCCTACTCTCCGTTTCTCCCTCCCCTGTCCGTTTTCTCGTTTCCCTTTGCTGCAGGACGGACTTTGACAGTGACGACCCCCCTCAGGGATTTGCTGGGCGGCTGCATGCTCTCCTGGGGGCGTACGTGGTGTCCACCACAGGGCAGTACATGGAAGACTTTATAGCGGGTATGTGCTGTACATGGAGGCTTCAATGGGGAAATCAGCTTATAGATGAGGTCGACGTACACTGAGTGAATTCCACGTGTGTGACAGTTTGGATTGGAGATGCTTATGCTATTGTATGTGCGTGCTTCCCTCCCATCTTCTCGTCTCCTCACATCTCTTTCTCCTTCCTCTTCTCGTCTTCCTACGTTTCGTCCCCCCCCTCGCAGCTCAGAACTTTGCGCGGCGCAACAACATGACCATCCCCCCTCCCAGTGTGATGGAGCGTGTGGTGAAGGACCTCTTCCACTCCAGTAAGTCGGGGGTTGAGCCTCCACCAAGGGCTTATTATCATCGCATTATGGATGAAGCAAGGTCTTGTTATCCCAGGAAGCGCACTCTCTTGGCTATGTATAAGAATAGCAGATATTCCTGCAATTTCAATATTTAGTTTCTTCCTTCCATTTCTCTCCTTTCTCTCCTACACTGTTGTCCCACTCGAGAGGAGGCGCTGGCATCAGTGGCGAGATGCGTGGGAAAGGTGTCGGAGCACCAGGAGGTCAACCTCACATATCTGGTGGAGCCCAGCATGGCTGCTCATCCCTGTGATTGTAACTATTATCTGGTGGACTCAAAACGAAATAACTATCATCTGGTGGAGCCCAGCATGCCTGCTCCTCATGCCCCTCTCCTTCCTTCCCCACAATCACCCCTCTCTTACCCTCTCCACTCCCCTCCCCCTGCATTCCCTCTGAGGATGCGCTGGCATCGGTGGCCAAGTACATGGGAAAGATGTCAGGGCAGCAGGAGGTCAACCTCCCATCTAATGCCCCTCCCCCTTCCCCTCCTCCGCCCCAGAGGAAGCGCTAGCATCCGTGGCCAAGTACATGGGCAAGGTATCAGAGCAGCAGGAAGTCAGCCTCACGTCTGGTAGGCCCCTCCACTCTCCATTCCATTCAACCTTCCTCCAAAACCCCCCCTCCCTCTGTCCCCCCCCTCCCCCGCTCCTCCCCCCTTCCACTCCAGAGGAGGCGCTAGCATCAGTGGCCAAGTACATGGGCAAGGTGCCGGAGCAGCAGGAGGTCAGCCTCGCATCCGACACTGACCCGGCCCCCACCATCACCACAGCCAGCAGCATCATCAGCAGCATCAGCGGGACGGACACCAGCGCCACCGGTAGCGGGGTGAAGGGTCCAGGAGCAGAGGGGGCAGCAGCGGGAGCAGGAGGGGAGGGAGGAGGAGCAGGAGGTGGGGGAGCAGGGGTGGAGGACAATGGGCTGAGTGGCAAGTTCAAGGGGGCGACTCACATCGGCAAGGCGGCTCCTGTGGATTCTTTGTTCTCACGGCTCGCCCTGCATGTGCTGCGCTTCGGCACATGCAACATCCGATGTGAGTGGCATGGCATGTGCTTTCCACTCCAGGATTGGGAGGCCTGGCATTGTTGCTGGAGTTCACTCAGGAGCTAGAGCCCGGCTCTGACTCCCCTGTCCTGTTCCCCCTCTCCCGCTTTCAGTCCTCGTTTAGTGCCTCTATTGCACACTCTAAACTCGATTCCTCCTCGCCCCCGCCATACCTCCACCCGCCATCCTTTCTCCCTCCGGTTATCCCTCTTTCATGCCAAGCCCTGACACCATTGCCCTGACTGACACCATTGCCCTGACTGACACCATTGCCCTGACTGACACCATTGCCCTGACTGACACCATTGCCCTGACTGACACCATTGCCCTGACTGACACCATTGCCCTGACTGACATCATTGCCCTGACTGAAACCATTGCCCTGACTGACACCATTGCCCTGACTGACACCATTGCCCTGACTGACACCATTGCCCTGACTGACGCCATTGCCCTGACTGACACCATTGCCCTGACTGACGCGATTGCCCTGACTGACGCCATTGCCCTGACTGACGCCATTGCCCTGACTGACGCCATTGCCCTGACTGACACCATTGCCCTGACACCCCTTACGCTCTCACCCTTGCCCTGTTTTTTACTCTCCCAACCGTGGCGGCGCTGTGGCTGGAGTTTACCAGGGAGCTGCAGTGGAGCCGGGAGCAGGCTCTGCCCATCCCTTGCTTATTCCCCTCTCCTGTTTCCACTTCCTCTGGCTCCCCTTCCCCTCTCACTCACCTACTCCTACCTCCCTCTCCCAGCTGTGGCGGCGCTGTGGCTGGAGTTTACCAGGGAGCTGCGGTGGAGCTGGGAGCAGGCTCTGCCCATTCCTCGGGTCATAGCCGACGGGCCTCCCCACACCGCCACCTGCCTCATTCACCAGAAGCTGCAGCTGGTAGGGTTACCACAGCCCATGCTGCTGCAGCTGGTAGGGTTACCACAGCCCATGTTGCCACAGCTGGTAGGGTTACCACAGCCCATGTTGCCACAGCTGGTAGGGTTACCACAGCCCTTGTTGCTGCAGCTGGTAGGGTTACCACAGCCCTTGTTGCTGCAGCTGGTAGGGTTACCACAGCTCTTGTTGCTGCAGCTGGTAGGGTTACCACAGCCCATGTTGCTGCAGCTGGTAGGGTTACCACAGCCCATGTTGCTACAGCGGGTACGTGGCTTGGAGCCGACTCTCAGGCCTCCCCACACTGCCATGCCATGTGCCTCATCCACCGACATCTACAGCTGGTAGGCTCGCCAAATCCCATGCTGCTGCATTGGTATAGGGTTTCTCATTCGTCGCTAACCCCCTCCTCCTCTTCACCCTGCCCTCGCCCATTCTGAGCCCAATCTCTCCTCTTTCCCCCTTCCCCCATCTTTCCCCTTCCCACCCTTCAGCTGCAGGAGTGCATTCGGCGGCGGCGCAAGCAGCAGGAGCGGGAGATGGAGGAGCGCATGCGCCACGCCGAGAGAATGCACCAGATCGCCGCCGCCAAGCTTGTAGGCGAGCGCGTGGAGGAGCTTGTAAGGGGTACAGCGCTGGACGACGGCCTGGCACGGGGTGACTCGCCGTCCGGGAGAGGCAGCGGGAGGAGGGGGGGTGGAAGGGAGAGGGAGATGAGGAGGGGGAGGGGAGGGATGGGGAGTGACAGGGAGAGGAGGAGGGGCGGGAGGGAGGAGGATGATTGGGATGGCGTGGAGAGGTCCGGTAGTGAGGCAGACGGCTGGCACGATGGCGAGGTAAGGCCCCAAACTAAATTCCCTTTTCCAACCAACCCCCTCCCTCCCCTCCCCCTTCCCAACCCCCTCTCCCCCGCTTTCCCCCTCTCTCCTCCAACCCTCTCTGTCATTCACGCACACACTACATCTCTCCTGTCGTCCTTAAATGCATTCGCTATCCCTCTGTCCTTTTATGGGTGCTCTGTGAAGGGTGCAAGGCGCAGGGTGGGCGGCAGAGGATGGGATGGGACGACAGGGACGGGGCGAGCCCCTACCGTGATGAGAACACGGCATCAGGGGACTCCGACACCCATGGCTCGCGTGCCCCATCTGGACCCCGCCCCATCAAATCTCCTGCATCCTTTCTCCCCCTGTCCTACTCCCCCCGTCTCCCTTCCCTCGTTCCCAGGGTGGAAGGCAGGGTCGCAGGGTGGGAGGGAGAGGGTGGGACGATGGGGACGGGGCGAGCCCCTACCGCGATGACTACACGGCGTCAGGGGACTCCGACACCCATGGCTCGCACGACGTGGCGTTCTATGACGAGGGCGGGGTGGTGGACTCACCGTCGCGCAGGAGCGAGGAGGATCTTGATGAGTGAGTGGGGGATAGTGAGGTAGAGTGCGTGGATGCTCGGGTGAAGGGGGGAGGGCCTTCTTGGCGGGCTAGGGCACTCTCCGACACCCGCGGGTATCACGATGGGGCGTTCTATGATGGAGGGCGGGGTGGTGGATGGTGATTCGTCGTCGCGCAGAAGCGAGAGGGGGATAGTGTGAAGGGTACATGGCTTTTTGGGGGTGTGGGGGGGGGGGGGGAGGAGGGGAGGGTGTGAGTGGATGATATGAAACGGGAGGGGTGAGGGGGTGGGGGAAGTGTGTTACGTGCATGTTCTCACATCTTGAAGTGCCTCATACCCACCCACCATTCAGGACGCTTATACACATTTTTGTCCAACCCGTACCTACCCGGCTACAACATATAATTCTAAAAAATTACTCCTCTGCAACCCGCACCTATCCGGCTACAACATATAATTCTAAAAAATGACTCCTCTGCAACCCGCACCTACCCGGCTGCAACATATCATTCTAAAAAATGAATCCTCTGCAACCCGCACCTACCCGCCAACCACCATCCGTCAACCTCTCAAGGAGAGGCCGTGCGAACCAGCAGTCACCGCGTTTACCTCTGTAAACATTCACACTCCGTCCACCCCACACCCATCCACAACTCAACGCCCTCCCCACCCAGAGATACTTCAGCGAGAGCCGTGTATTGGACAATGACACGTGGGGGTGGAGCGGGGCCGCAGGAGCCAGCAGTCACCTTTGGCCTTTTAGGCATTCACACTCCATCCACCCCACACCTACCCACCCACCACCCACCTCCCACCTCCCACCCGCCCCACCCACAGGTACTTCAGCGAGAGCGACGTATCGGACGATGACACGTGGGCGGAACGGGGCCGCACGAGCCACGGCAGCAGCGGGCCGATGGCCCGGGGGCGGCGCCGCGTGCGCCGGCGCGGGGTGGTGGGACCGGTGAAGGGCGACATGTGGCTGCTGCGCGTGCGGCGGCACATGCTGGAGCCGCACACCCAGGACCCGGTGTTCATGAGTGAGGATATGATCGAGGAGAAGGAAAGAGCTATGGAGGCTCTTGGCAGTACCCCTGCGGTGAGTCTTTGAGTTTTGTGTTTGGGGTGTTGGATTTGCACGCCTGCGGTGAGTTCAACAGACAGGAGTAGGCGCGCGCTGGAGCCGCACACCCATGACCCGGTGTTCGTGAGTGACGACATGATTGAAGAGAAGGAAAGAGCTTTGGAGGTTCTGGGGAGCACCCCTGCGGTGTGTGTTCGAGTCTTGGGTTTTGGGGTGTGGAGGGTTTGTGCCGCACACCCAGGACCCAGTGTTGATGAGTGAGGATGTGATTGAGGAGAAGGAGCGCGCCGTGGAGGCATCGGGAAGCACTTCTGCGGTGAGTTAAACGGAAAGGGAAGAGGCACGAGCATTGAGCCGCGTGCCCAGTCAGGACGTGGGCGTGGGCCACACAGTCAGGACCCGGTGTTGATGAGCGAAGACATGATCAAGGAGAAGAGGCGGGCCATGGAGGCTTTGGGGAGCACCCCTGCGGTGCGTGTTCGAGTCTTGTGTTTGGGGTGTGGAGGGTTTGTGCCACACACCCAGGATCTGGTGTTGATGAGTGAAGAGTCGATTGAGGAGAAGGTGCGCGCCATGGAGGCTTTGGGAGCACCCCTGCGGCGAGAGCTCAAGTGCTTGCTAGGCCCTGGTTGTGGAAAGCATGGCACTTAATTACCACATGTGTATGTGTGTGCGCTCCAACATCTGCCTTTGTCTGCTGGTCTGCGTTCGTCTGCCCATCTGCGTTTGCCTGCTCATCTGTGTGTGCAGGGACGTGAGACTCGAGCTCGCATGCAGAGTGACGTTGTTGCTTCAGGTATGGCTTGTTCTTTTTGCCAGCTTGTGCTCTTTGTGTGAAGCCTGTCCGTGTGATGCCCGTGTGATGGCTGTGTGAAGCCATCAACAGCTGTACCAACACTCGCCCCCATGCCCGCTCTTTCCGTACCTTGTCCGTCCCGCCCTTCCCCTCCATACCCGCCCGCCCTCCCTCCTCTCTTCCCTCCCGCCCGCCCGCCCGCCCGCCCTCTCATCCCTTTCCCGTGCCGCACCCAATCCCCCCCAACCCTCCCCACCTTGCTTGTATTTCCGCTCTCACCTCCCTTGGCCCCATTCATGGCGGCATTCAAGGCAGCCCATCCCGGAGCAGTTCTGGAGGACTTTGTGCGCTGGCCCCAACGGCTGGCTCGTTTCACCCACCCTTCTTTCCGTGCCCCCACACATCCCCCTCTCCCCCCCTCCCTCGCCCCACACACACCTCCACCTCCCCCCACACACACCTCCCCCCCACACACCCACACACACCCTTCTTCCCCCCAGACATGGCGGCATTCAAAGCAGCCAACCCTGGAGCAGTGCTGGAGGACTTTGTGCGCTGGCACTCGCCCAACGACTGGCTTGAGATCGCAGCCACTGATGATGACTATGATGACGTGGACGATTACGATGACGCGGACGACAGGGGAAGGCGGTTCCGTAGGGACGACAGTGAGACGTACGGGAGGGATGATGATGATGATGGGCGGTACAGGAGGGGCGGGAGGGGCGGTGATGATTCTGGGAGGTATGGGCGGGGGGATAGGTACGGAAGGGAGGAGGATGGTAGGTATGGTAGGGAGGATGAGGACAGGTATGGGAGTGGTCGGGATGACAGGTATGGGGATGAGAGCGGGAGGTACGGTGAGAATGATTACTCGGACAGGGAGTCTGATAGGGAGAGAGAGAGGGGAGGGAGAGGGAGAGGGAGAGGGAGAGGGAGCGGGAGAGGGAGACTGAGGAGAGTGATGGTGACAGGGATGTGGGTAGGAAGGATGGTGGCAGGGATATGGGAAGGGACAGGGGCAGGGAGAGGGAGAGGGAGGGAGAGGAGGGCAGGGAGTACGGGGATGGTGACAAGTCCAAGAGGGAGGACGAAACTGATTTCGATAAGGATGGTCCAGGAGAGGCAGATCAGAAGAAACAGGAGGATAAGGAGAAGCGGGAAGCAGATGGTGACGGGGAGACAGAAGGGGAGAAAGGTGAGATGGCGAGCAAGAACCAGAAGCAGGAAGGCGGCTCCCCCTCTCCTCACCGCAGCAGCAGCAGCCCCGGGAAGGGTAAGGATGAGGAAGAGGAGGAGTTTTTCGAGGCGGCTCAAGAGGAGAAGCCGGGGGAGGCGGGTGCTGGTGAAGGTGGCGAGAAGGAGGGTGGTGGCGTTGACGAAGGGGCGGATAGGGAGGAGAAGTTGAAAGAGGGAGGGGAGGATGTCGGGGGTGGTGGGGAGGAGGAAGTGGAGGAGCAAGCTGTGAGTGAGAGTGAAGGGGGTGGTCTGAAGGGGAAGCCGAGGGTGGAAGACGAGAGTGAGAAGGCAGTGGAGAAAGAGGACAGGGAGGGGAGGGAGAACAGTGATAGGGAGAGGGAGGGAGGAGACAGCGACAGGGAAAGAGACAGGGGAAGGGAGAGGGAAGAGGGTAGAGAGAGGGCGCGGGCGGGCAGTAGGGATAGGGGGCGAGACGGAGATCGAGTGAGGGAGAGAGAGAGGGAGAGTAGCAGGGGCAGGAGCCCGGACCCGGACAGTGACAGGGAGAGGGAGCGGGCGAGGGAGAGGGGGCGAGAGAGGGGGCGAGAGGAGCGGGAGTACAGCGACGATCGCGAGGAGTGGGACGAGTTGGCCGAGCAGCGCAGAGGCAGGGACAGGCGGGGCGACCGTGATCGTGAAGATGATGATGACTATGAGGAGGACGAGTGGAGGGGCGGCAGGGGGGGAGGGACGGGCGGAGGGAGGGAGACAGGTATGATGATAGGAGGGATGGCGACCGCGGCGGGCGCAGAGGGGGGAGAGGGAGAGGGGGCGGCAGTGGGAGAGGTGCGGGTGGTGGTGGTGGCGGCAGGCGGCGGCGGGTCAGGGATGACGGGTCGGGGTGGCCGCCGAGGGGGCGGCTGTCGGAGCGCATGGAGGAGATGCACGGCAACCTGTGGCGCGAGCTTTGGGACAGCGCCGAGCCGGAGCCCGCCCACGAGCAGAGGCCCATCTTCCACTTCGACCTGGAAGGGGAGAAGGTGAGGGGAGGGGGAGGGGGGGGCGAGTGAGGAGAAGAGTGTGTGAGGAAAGAGGGGGAAAGGGGGTGATAGAGGGAGGGAGCTGTGGGACAGCGCTGAGCCGGAGCCCGCTCACGAGCAGGGGCCCATCTTCCACTTCGACCTGGAGGGCGAGAAGGTGAGGGGGGAGAGGGAGCGAGTGAGTGAAGGGAACCATGGGGGTAGGGGAAGAGGGGAGATGGGGAGTGGTTGTAGAGAAAAGAGTGGGACAGTGAAGAGCTGGAGCCCGCCCACGAGCAGCGGCCCATCTTCCACATCCTGCAACACCTCGTGCCTTCCCCCCCCCCACTCCCCCCCTGTAACCCCTCACATCCTGCAACACCTCGTGCCTTCCCCCCCCCACTCCCCCCCTGTAACCCGTCACATCCTGCAGCACCTCGTGCCTTCCCCCCCCCACTCCCCCCCTGTAACCCGTCACATCCTGCAACACCTCGTGCCTTCCCCCCCCACTCCCCCCCTGTAACCCGTCACATCCTGCAACACCTCGTGCCTTCCCCCCCCACTCCCCCCCTGTAACCCGTCACATCCTGCAACACCTCGTGCCTTCCCCCCCCACTCCCCCCTGTAACCCGTCACATCCTGCAACACCTCGTGCCTTCCCCCTCCCCCCCCCCCCCTGCAACCTGACAGATCCTGCACCACCTGGGCACGGTGGTGCCAGAGGAGCCTGCAGGCCAGCTGCTAGCCCAGTCTTCTCGTCCGCAGTCCGGCTGCTGGCCTCATAAGCCGCCTGAAGCGAACTTCCCAACTGCCCCTCCGCCCCCCTCCTCCCCGGTGCAACCTGTCAGATCCTGCACTGCCTGGACACGGTGGTGCCAGAGGAGCTGCTGGGGCAGCTGCTGGCGACGCCGTGCTGCTGCTGGGGAAGGCACAGGCCTCTTGAAGCGTTAGTCAATGCCCGAACCACCCTCCGTCTCTCCCCCCCCCCCCAAACACCCTCCTGCACACTCTGGACACGGTGATGTTGGAGGAGCTGCTGGGGCAGCTGCTGGGGACGGCCTTCTTGTCCGCCGTGCTGCTGGTGGGAGGGGCGGAGGGCGCAGGCGTCTTGGGGTGCCTAAACCTAAACCTACACCATCAACCTGTACAAATCCCTCCACTCCCCCCCATCCCGCCCATCCCCCCCTTTCCCCTGCAGATCCTGCATTACCTGGACACGGTGGTGCCGGAGGAGCTGCGAGGGCAGCTGCTGGCCACTGCACCATCAACCAATACAACCCGTCCTCTTCCCCCCCACCCACCTCCCCCCCCCCCTCCTCCCCCCCTTTCCCCTGTCAGATCCTGCACTATCTCGACACGGTAGTACCTGCGTGAGGAGTCTATTTTTGAGGCGCCTCAAAAATAGACTCCTCCCCCTCCCCCTCCCCCCCCCTCCCCCTCCCCCTCCCCCTCCCCCTCCCCTGCTCCCCCCCTTTCCCCTGTCAGATCCTGCACTATCTCGACACGGTAGTACCTGAGGAGCTGCTGGGGCAGCTGCTGGCCACGGCCTTCTCGTCCGCCGTGCTGCTGCTGGGGCGGGCGGAGGCGGCGCGGGAGGAGCCGGTGGCTGAGCAGAGGCAGCGCGTGGCGGGCATGGTGGCCTCCATGTGGCAGTGGCTGGATGACCGTGAGTGGTGGGGGGGAGGGAGGGGCGGCGGTTGGGATGGGTGTGGTTGGATGTGTGAGTACAGAGAGGGTGCTGTGAGGTACGAGTGGTGAACCGGTGCTGATTGGAGCTGGTGGCAGAGTAGAGGCAGCACTTGGCGAGCATACTGGCATCCATGTGAGTGGTGAACTTGTGCGGAGACAACTGCATTCGCCCGTCGTGGCATAGAGGCGACTGCCATGGGGACGGCCCCTTGTGCTTCCAGTCACCCTTTTCCCCCACCACCCTTCCCACACACCAGGGAGTGCGGGGAGTTGTTCCGACGAGCGCGTGGAGGACCTGGAGGTGCTCTTGAGGGCGTTCACGTGCATGGAGGCCACTGTCATGGTGGTGGCCTCTCGTCCTTTCAGACACCATACAGTAAACTTCCGAACCCCCCCTTCCTCCTGCCCCCCTCCCCTTCCCTTTTCCCCCTCCCTTTCCCTTTTCCCCCTCCCCTTTCCCTACCAGAGAGTGCGGGCAGCTGCTCGGACGAGCGTGTGGAGGACCTGGAGGTGCTGCTGAGAGCCTTTACCCGCATGGAGGCCACTGTCATGGTGGCGGCCTCGCTGTGGAAGAGGCTGCAGGGCTGCTCGCGCCTTGTGGTCAAGCTGCTCACTGAGAGGGCGCTCAACGCCACGGATGTGCCGTCCGTGCGCCTCCTGCCCGCCCCCATTCGGCTGCCGCACCTACCGGTAGGCGCTTGAGGAATCCCAGGAACTGTTAGTATGCATGTGGCCCATAAGCAAACTGCATGCATGGGGAAGAGGCTGCAGGGCTGCTCATGCCTCGTGGTCAAGCTGCTCACTGAGAGAGCCCTCAATTCCACGGATGTGCCGTCCGTGCGCCTCCTGCCTGCCCCCATCAGGCTTCCGCATCTGCCTGTGAGTGTCTGACATGTGTCTGAACAGACCGTTTGCTTGTAGAGGCTGCATTCTGGTACCCCCTCAGCTGTATTTTGGACCCAAAACCACCCAATTACCCCCCCTCCCCCCCCCCCTCTCCCCCCACCTCTTTCCTCAACTCCATTTGCATTCCGCCAATCAAAGGAGCCGGATAGCCGGACGGACGAATGGCGGGTCGTGGGCAAGCTATGGCAGGAGAAGGAACCCTCTGGCAGCAGCAGCAACGACAGCTCCGGCGCCAGCAGCACCACCCCTGGCAGCAGCAGCGGCAGCGGCAGTTCCGGTGCCCCCCCGCTCCCTCCTGCTGCCAGCAAGTCTGCTGCTGGTGGTGGGGGGCGCCGCATGGGGAACCTTCTCTACAGGCATGAGCCGACGGAGCGCGAGGTGATTTTCACGTCGCCGGCGTTTGTGATATTTAACACGGTGGATGAGGAGGATGCGGCGACCGGCACCGTGGCGTCGAGGGACTCGGTGGAGATCGTGAAGCACCAGCTGTATGCCAAGGCCAGCTTGGATGATCTCACTCTTGCGCTCAAGGTTGCTGCACAGGAGTAGAAAATGGAAAGTTGAGCCCGTTAGGGTCTTTTGCTGGAGGACGTGTAGGGTAAATGGACGTATGAGCATTGCTTTTGACAGACACTGTGGCCAAGCTCTCAGGAGATTGCTTTTGAAGTGAAGTCTCACGAATTCTAGTAGAAGCGGTGGATGGTCAGTAGTTCGAAGGACCTCTCACCTCAATGTTTTTTTGTGGTGCTGGTTTGAACACCACGGGAAATGTTCTCGTACTGGGTTTGCTGTGAAAATGCTTCTCACTTTGCTCGTAATCGAATTCGCTACGAACGGGATACCTGCGTCCAGTTGGCGCAAACCCAATGAATGAATTGGTCGCGCCAGCGAAGACGAAGAGCCAATAGCAAACGCACCGAACCGAACCGCTAGCTTCGAAAACGGGCGACCATCACTGTGCGCGCAGTCGTCAGGCGCCTCCTTGCTTGCGCCTGATCCCCTACGCGCAGATCACCGAACCAACGGACAAAATATCCTCCGCTCCGCCCATCACTTCCCACGTTCCAGCAGTTTTCCCGCCACACTGCTGGACGCGTTGGAATGGTATCTCCCCGCTATGCCCCAACCCAGTCAGCGCCCGCACAGGGTCTGGGCCATCGGGCGGACCACTCCAGCTCCGCAAACAGTGACTCGTCAGAGCAGCTCGGTTCTGACGTGGGCTGGGCTTCCCACCGAACCCAATGGCGCGCTCAACGATCTGCTCTTGAAAAGGCGCGAGGGAGAACCCATCACAGGCCCCAAGAGGTCTTGCGCGGGGGATGCGCTGTCTGCGGAAGGTGACGGGCTCCCTTCGTTGAGCTATTTCCCTGGGTGCTGCTGCGCAATTGCGGAGGACCTTGATGTTGCCGCGTTTTCTTCGACTTCGCGTCTCTTCCCGTCAATCTGTCAGTCCGTCATGCCGTCATTCCGTCAAGTTTCCCCAGACTACCACCCGTGAGCTTGAGTTGAGAGCAGGCGACCGGCAGAAGCGTGCCTGCATTTGACGAGTGCCTGCTGAGATGTGCCTGTGATGACTCCAGGTACCGTTGGGAGTTTTTTGTGTCAGGACGAATGCTATTTCAGATTCTTCTAACCAATAATCGCCAATATTCGCCAGTAATCTCCAATAACCGCCAGCCTATTCGTACCATCGTCCCTAAGGACAAGAAATTCCTGAGTACACGGTTAGGGTCCCGTATCGTAGACGCGTGCGTCTCTAGAGTCTCGTGTGTGCAGGGAAGGAACTTCATGAGCGAATTCTGCTTCCGTGGTTCTAGTCAGGAATTTGCCACTTTCCTTGTAGATTCGTTCGTCGTAATCTTAGTCCAGTAAGGTAGTACCTCTTAAATTTCGCCTTCCTGGTTCGGTCCCTGTCGCAGCAATTACTATCACCTACATAAACTACGAAAGCCATCATTAATGGTGGACCCTGACGAAGCGAACCCGCTCAATAGTGGCAGCAGTAGTGGCAGCAGTAGTGGCAGCGGTAGTAGCAGTGGTAGCCATGGCACCAGAAATCTGCCTGTTCCATCTAACCTGGGTCGGCCCAGGATCACAACCCCTGGGATTCCCATCACTTCTTCTCAGCAAAACGCTACCAGCAATCACTTGACGTTTTTCGGGTCTAGGTTCTCCCCCATCGATGCCTTATCGAGAATCCTCCGCGCAACCAGCACCAACGTCCCCAGCGCCACCGGCAGACGCGGTAACCAAGCACCCGAACGAGCCAATCAGGAACGCCATCAGCTGCTTCCGCAATGGCTATCCGACGGTCATCCTGGCCGTCAGCAGCAGCAGCCGCGTCAGCAATATCAACGACAGCAGACGCACGAGAATGGTCAGCTGTCAGACACTCCGGACTCCGAGAACGAGGAGCAGGATTTTTTCCACCGGGTAGTCGACGTCTCGGGATCTCCGCCGTTATCCGCGCTTAGCCTCGGTCTCTCCTCCGCGTTTTTCGGCTCAGATCCCCCCGTTGCCCCTGCTCGCCGGAACCCGGGCCAGTCCCCTCTTCTCGCCAGCCAATCCGCTACAAGCAGTCGATCCGATATAAGCAGCAGATCCCCGCTCGTCCTGTCGGATTCCGGTTCAGGAAATGCCGGACAGGAGCCGCCGAGTGTAACGCCGTTGCGCTCCCCGCACTTGCCGCCGCTGCCGCCGCCAGCGCTAGACCCTGTCGCGCGAGAGCGCGCCGAGCGTTCTTCGTCTGCTTTTGAGTCGATTCAAACACTAGCCCCTGTCACGCGACAGCGCGCCGAGCGCTCTTCGTCTTCAGCGGGTCCGGAAGCCTTTGACGATGGACTCGCGGAAAGACGAGGGGAAGCGGTAGAGCGCGGGGAAGCTTGCGGGGAAGCGGAAGGGGGAGGGGGAGAGAGAGGGGAAAGACCACGGGGACATTCCGCGGAGGTGTCTTCCGCACGCGGAGATTCCGTGTCAAGCTACCGCCCGTACGAGACTCCCCCACCCATTCAACGACGCCCGTACGACGCCCACGTGGCGATTGCTTCAACCAATGGCGAGCCGTTCGCCCTCCGGAGTCTCACCTCCCCCCCGACTCCCTCCCAGATGCTCTCCGCCGCTTCCCCCGCCGCCCCTGCCGCTGGGCTCCCGTCCCCCCCTTCGCTATTGTCACTACCGGGAAGCGTGACAGAGGGAGGCGAGAGGCAAGAGGGCAGGGGAGGGGGAGAGGTACGGGTGGATATGGATAGAGCGAGGGAGGGGAGACGGGGAGATACCGGGGAGGCGCAAGGGGGCGTCGGGCAAGGGGCTATATTGCAACGGTGGAGAGAGGGGATGACTGGTGGCGAAGCGGCCTGTTCTGCTGACTTACCGCCAGAAGCAGCAACGGGAGCAGGAGCAGGAACAGGAGCCGCAGCAACAGAGGCGGAAGGCACAGCATCAGGAGTAACAGGTGCAGGAGCAGCAGCGGCAGCGGCAGTAGAGTCAGCAGCAGAGGCAGCTAGTGACGCAGCGGGGGAAGCAGCAGCCATGGCGATCATCGGCGCAGGAGGGGGGGGGCGAGCAGTGCGACCAGCCACGGCAGCGGAGGGAGGGCCGCATGCAGGCTCAGGTTCCCCTGCTGCCGCCAATGGTGCTGATGGTGCTGATGGTGATGATGGTGGTGGTGCTGGTGAAGGGGGGAGAGGAGGGGGAGGGGGAGGGGCGGTGACGCGGGGGTCGGACATGCACCTGGCGGCGAGGAGTCTGGAGCAGGCCGTGCCGTTCGTGTTCCTGCTGCTCTTCGTGCAAGTCAGACAGCACCTCGTCGGTGAGTGGCGACGCAGGCAGCACGTGATGGTGAGGCAGGCAGCACCTCGTCGGTGAGCTGGGAGTGAGGTTGCACCCGGTGGTTGGTGAGTCAGGCAGCATCTGATCGGTGAGTCAGGCAGCGCCTGATCGGTGAGTCAGGCAGCGCCTGATCGGTGAGTCAGGCAGCGCCTGATCGGTGAGTCAGGCAGCACCTGATCGGTGAGTCAGACGGCGCCTGATCGGTGAGTCAGGCAGCACCTGATCGGTGAGTCAGACAGCGCCTGATCGGTGAGTCAGGCAGTACCTGGTCGGTGAGTCAGACAGCGCCTGATCGGTGAGTCAGGCAGCACCTGATCGGTGAGTCAGACGGCGCCTGATCGGTGAGTCAGGCAGTACCTGATCGGTGAGTCAGGCAGCACCTGATCGGTGAGTCAGGCAGCACCTGATCGGTGAGTCAGACGGCGCCTGATCGGTGAGTCAGGCAGCACCTGATCGGTGAGTCAGACAGCGCCTGATCGGTGAGTCAGGCAGTACCTGGTCGGTGAGTCAGACAGCGCCTGATCGGTGAGTCAGGCAGCACCTGATCGGTGAGTCAGACGGCGCCTGATCGGTGAGTCAGGCAGTACCTGATCGGTGAGTCAGGCAGCACCTGATCGGTGAGTCAGGCAGCACCTGATCGGTGAGTCAGACGGCGCCTGATCGGTGAGTCAGGCAGCACCTGATCGGTGAGTCAGACAGCGCCTGATCGGTGAGTCAGGCAGTACCTGGTCGGTGAGTCAGACAGCGCCTGATCGGTGAGTCAGGCAGCACCTGATCGGTGAGTCAGACGGCGCCTGATCGGTGAGTCAGGCAGTACCTGATCGGTGAGTCAGGCAGCACCTGATCGGTGAGTCAGACAGCGCCTGATCGGTGAGTCAGACAGCGCCTGATCGGTGAGTCAGGCAGCACCTGATCGGTGAGTCAGACGGCGCCTGATCGGTGAGTCAGGCAGTACCTGATCGGTGAGTCAGGCAGCACCTGATCGGTGAGTCAGGCAGTACCTGATCGGTGAGTCAGACGGCGCCTGATCGGTGAGTCAGGCAGCACCTGATCGGTGAGTCAGACAGCGCCTGATCGGTGAGTCAGGCAGTACCTGGTCGGTGAGTCAGACAGCGCCTGATCGGTGAGTCAGGCAGCACCTGATCGGTGAGTCAGACGGCGCCTGATCGGTGAGTCAGGCAGTACCTGATCGGTGAGTCAGGCAGCACCTGATCGGTGAGTCAGACAGCGCCTGATCGGTGAGTCAGGCAGCACCTGATCGGTGAGTCAGGCAGCACCTGATCGGTGAGTCAGGCAGTACCTGGTCGGTGAGTTGGGAGGCAGGACACAGCAATGCTACAGAAGCTCAGGCTTGGTGCAATGAGTTGGAAACGAAGCAAGGGGACAAGCAGCAATAGCCTCCGCACTTATGCATGCCTCGCCTTGTGTGTCTCCTTACGCTTATGTGTCTCCTTACGCTCATGTGTGTCCTTGCGCTCATGTGTCTCCTTACGCTCATGTGTCGCCTTGCGTTCATATACACGTGTCCGCCTCCCTTCCACAGGTTTCTGCACGGTCGTGTGGCTCACCGCGGCCCTGTTCAAATCCAACGACTTCATCCGCAAGCAGGGCGCGCTCAAGGTAGGCGCCAACCCCTTCGCTATAAGCACCATGCTGCAGCCCCTCTCGTCGTGCACCCTCCCCCACACGACTTGCGCCTCTGTTGCCCGCCTCTGTTGCCCGCCTCTGTTGCCCCTCACCAACCCAATCATCCCCCTATTACCATCCCTTCCCGTGACCCGTCCACTCCGTTCAAATCTATCTTCCTCTGCGTCCTGCCAACACATCCCCTTCCCCTTCCCCTTCCCCTTCCCCTTCACTCCCCGCAACACCCTCCCTTCCCCCCTTCCGCCTCCCCATCACTGCCCCAACACCCTTCCCCTTCCCCTTCCGCTTCAATTTACTGCTAGGCGGAACGCAATCCTGTCTTGCTGGCGCTCGCCGCTGTGCTGCTGCTTGCACACGTGGCAGTTGTCAATTGGCTCTTCTGGCCCGAGCAGCTATGGAGGCCGCTTTTGCTCATCCCTCCTGCTGAGGTCCCCCCTTTCTGGCACGCGCTCTTCATTATAGTCACAAATGGTACGTGTGGGAGATCTGCACGTTTTTTACATTTTGATCCATAGAAGGTTTAGGCAAATAAAAAAATGCATTCGATCATGTAGTCAACAATAGCATGTCTGAAAACCTTATGAAAGGTTTTCACTGGTAACATGATTGATGACTAGTAAAAATGTGTTACTAATGGGTCGGTGTGCAGAACCACTTCCCCTATTTCCCCCCGTAAATTCTCCCCTCTCCTCTTGCCCCATCCTCTTTAACGGCTCCAGATTCTTCCTGTACCTGGCTGCCTACATTCCCTCCCACACTCACACATGTTGGTATAAATCCGTGGCGTTGTTTTCTAGTGAGACAACTCCTTGTCTTCGTTACTCCGCAACTCACGACCACTTTGTCGCCACATCCTAACCCACTACATGGCAATGTCCATTCTGCCAACTCTATCTACCCTCTTCTCCCCCTCCCCCCCCCCTCTGCGTGAGGAGTCTATTTTTGAGGCGCCTCAAAAATAGACTCCTCACTCATGGCAACGCCCATTCTGCCAACTTTACTTACCCTCTTCTCCCCCCCCCCCCCCCCCCCTCTGCTTCCTCCCCGCTCTCTTCCCCTCTCCCCTCCACTCCTTCAACTTCTTTTCACCAGACATCCTCGTTCGCTTCATGGCAATGGCAGTCAAGTGCGCCATTCTCATTGCGCACCGCCACAGCAAGGGACTCAACAACCGCCAGCAGGTAGCAAGGGCTTCTCAAGTAGCTAGTTTCCACTGTTGAAATCCAGTATGAGCGACTAGGCCGAGAGACACTCCTGGCAGACCGTGGCTTTGATACTAATCGGCGGGTGATGGTGCACGCACCAACCAATCAATGCCACAACCCGTAGGTGATTTTGAGTCGACTCAAAAAGCACCAATCAATGCCACAACCCGTAGGTGATTTTTGAGTCGACTCAAAAAGCACCAATCCATGCCCCAACCCGTTTCCGACCAATCGATCACTATGTAGCCCTACCTCTCTTGGCACAGTTGTAGGCACAGAGTCAGAGCTCTGGCGGTTAGAGTCAGGGCTCTGGTGGTCAGAGGCAGGGCTCTGGCGATCAGAGGCAGGGCTCTGGCGGTCAGAGTCAGGGTACAGGCATGGCAGGGGTACACGCATACAGGTGAGTCCTAGCAGCCCGGCCTGGAGGACCCTAAGGGTTTAGGGCCCTCTCCCCTCCCACCCACCCTCTCCCCATGTCACATCAGGCCCAAATACTGACGTTAATCGAGTACACCTCGCTGATCTACTGAGCCACGTGCCCGCGCCCGTGTTCCTTCCTCAACGAGGAGGCGTATGGCCCGCCCCCAACACCGCCCCCCACCCCCCCGCCCATTCCCATTTCACACCCCAGGCTCAAATCTTAACCGTCATACAATCCCCCCAACCACTCCCTTTTCCCCCCTCCCCTCTCCCCATATCACACCCCAGGCTCAAATCCTAACCGTCATACAATCCCCCCAACCACTCCCTTTTCCCCCCTCCCCTCTCCCCATATCACACCCCAGGCTCAAATCCTAACCCTCAGAGTCCCCCCAACCACTCCCTTCCCCCACCCTCCCCTCTCCCCGTACCACACCCCAGGCTCAAGTTCTAACCCTCATAGAGTACACCTCTTTGCTCTACCGCGCCTTCGTCCCGGCGCCCGTGTGGTACCGCTTCTTCCTCAACGACGAGGCGTATGGCCGCCTTACCGCGTCCCTCACTGCCGGGCTCTACCTCACCTTTAAGCTCTCCACTGCGCTCGATAGGGTATGCCCACCTCCCTTGATTGGGTATGCCCACCTCCCTCGATTGGATATGCTCTTGCACGGAATGTGATATTTTAAGGGCATTGAGACTCACTGTGTCCCTCACTGCCGGGCTCTACCTCACCTTTAAGCTCTCCACCTCGCTGATGTCGACTTGGTAGGGCATGCTGACGTCACTTTGGTAGTACATACTGATGTCCCTTGGCAGGGCTTGTTCTTGCTCAACTGTAGTTGCTATGATGGTTCGGTCTTTGATCAGTCATCGAAAAATTTCAGAAACCCAGCTCCCACTTGTCCTCTCCGCCTCTGCCCCTCTCTCCGCTTGTTCCCCAGGTGCTTCTCTTTGTGTCGGCTGTCCGGCAAGCGGTGGGGAAGGGGGAGCAGTACGGCACAGAAGCCACACCCGAAGAGGTACGCTATGGGACGTATTAGGACGGTGAAGTGCTGTGAAGAGGCACCAGCCGTGAAAGAAATAAGGACAGTGCTTGTTAGGCCACTAATAACGGGCAGTGGGAAAAGCTGAGTCGTGCGGTATGTGCCAGAAGGTACGCGCAAGCAGCAGACATATCAAGCGTTGTTGTGGAGTATGGTACAGAGCCCATACTTGAACTGTGTATGGCCAAGCATGTATGCTCCCTTGGAATTTCGTAGACTTGCAGAATCATACTCTTTGGGGTGCATGGGTTCTATATTCAGACTCTCTTCGCCCATGAGGTGCATCACTCTGAGTTTTATTGTGTCAATTGGACATAATAAACTCCCAGCCACCCCTTTTTGTCATGTTCCTGCCACCAGGAGAAGTCAAACCTGAGGTGCCCTAACAATCTCCGTATTCTGATACGCTTCACTCCTCTCCCTCATCCACTTACCTCTCGTTTTCCTTCTCATCCCCCATCAGGTGGCAGCAGCAGAGGCAGCACGTGCACCATATGCCAGGACCACACACCCGGCCTGTTATGCTCCATGTGAAGCAGCTCAAAAGCACAACCTTTCTTTCTCTCCCTCCTCCCCCTCCCCTCCTCCCCATTCAACGCCAGGTGGCAGCAGCCAGCAGCATGTGCGCCATATACCAGGAGCTCATGACTGGCGCATATGAAGCAACTCAAAAGCACGCCCTATCTCCCCTCTCCCCCCACCCCACCCTCCCCCTCCCTCCCCCTCCCTCCCCCCCCCCCCCCACCCACCTTCAACACCAGGTGGCGGCAGCAGGCAGCATGTGCGCCATATGCCAGGAGCACATGACCGGGCCTGTCACACTGCGATGCCGCCACGTCTTCTGCGACGAATGCGTCTCCGAATGGTATGCTGTCCCTCGTACATCCTTCACACCTTGAGATGTACATTAATCGAATGATCCATGGCTTTTTGCATGGTAGCTTGTTTATAGGGTCAATACATCCCTCCCTGAGTGTGGCTGACTGGCTTACTCTCACTGATCACTCCTCCCATGGTCAATGCATCTATGCCGGTTGATTGCCATCTGCTACCATGCATATGCCTGTGGCAGGTTTGAGAGGGAGCGCACGTGTCCGCTGTGCCGCATGGTGGTGAAGCCAGCAGGGCTGCGCTCCTTCAGTGACGCCAACACCAGTCTGCTTGCGCAGCTGTTCTGATTACTGCTTGCCATTAGATTGGATCGGATGAGCTTCCAGGACTCTGCGCAACACGTGGTGTGGCTGGCAGCGCAAGCCGCACCATCAGCTCAGCAAGCTGCGCAACATCCTAGTCTTGACCGATAGACACTGTTTTAGAAGTACTAGGTCACCAAGGGAAGCTTATCGGCTAGCAGATTCTGATTGCTGCATCCCCACCACACCAACAAGTGTTCTCCTCTTCTCACAAAAGCTAACTCATTTATGCAACCTCAGCCGACACAAGCATTGCACAGAACTATTTGCAACCCTCACATACAATCTCCACATCTCCCTAGATTTCCAGTCCCAACAGTGGATAAAGTGCACTGACCACCCGCACTGACTCGGTCAACCGTCCCTGTCATCTAGTCCTCCCTGGCAGGTCTGCCTACCCCACCTGCCCCTCCACTGCCAGCTGGGCCCCTGCAGAGCGAACGGGAAACAAAAGACATACTAAGTGAAGAGATGCATCATATCGCACATATCTCACTAACATACTGGTAGCCCAACCCACCAAGCAGCATCCAAAGCTAGTGTTTAAACTTGTGCTGGAGTCTGAGAGGAGGCCTGCTAGGAGGAAGCAGGTGCAGAGAAAGCAAGCACATACCTGGAAGGTGGGCCGCGGGGCGGGGAGCGCGCACGGCCGCGGGGAGAGGGCGAGCGGCTGTAGCTGCGGTCGTCATTGGAGCAGCTGGGGGACCTGGAGGGGTTGCATGGAAAGGTGATTCAAGAAAAAGGGGTGGAATGAAGGCATGCAGTGACACAGCCGATATGTGAGAGGGCGAGCGGCTCTAAGGACAAGAGAGGGCGAGCGGATGTAGCTGCAGTCGTCATTGGAGTAGCTGGGGGACCTGGAGGGGTTGCATGGAGGGGGAGGGGAAGGAGGGTCCTGCAGCCTTCTCAAGGCCAGTGGAGTGGAGGATGTTCAGGAAGAAGCAGCAGGTAGCATGGCGCATAAGACATGAGTCACATGCCCTGCCCAGCAAGCATAAGGTCTGCCCTTATCAAGCATAAGGTCTGCCCTTATCAAGCAATTTTAACCTGACAAAAGAAGAAGCAGCGTAAGGTAGTAATGGGCATGTGCAGAAAAGGGGAGGATGGGGGAGAAAACGAGACGGTTGCAAGGAAGAGGTGAGAGAAGGGGGCGGAATCTACCTGCGGGGAGGGCCGCTGCGGCGGGGGGGAGGAGAGCGAGAGCGACGGCGGGGAGGAGGCGAGTACGAGGAGCGACGACCGGGAGGCGAGCGAGAACGCGACCGCGCTGAGGGGGGGGGGGGGGGACACACGGGAATCGGAATCAGGGGGAAGGTGACGTCACAGAGAGAGGGGGGGATGAATATAGCAGGGAGGGAAGGGGGGTTGGAAGTGGGGGAGGAGGGGTGAGAGGAGGGGGGGAGGTGGGAATGGGAAGGGGGGCGGGGGAGGCAGAGGGCGGAGGTTGGCCATGCTACAGAAAACGAAGAGCGAAAGTATTTTGGGTCTTAAGAGCGTGATGGTTGAGCATGCTAGGAAAAACGAAGGAGCGGAACTAGTCCAAGGCAATGACTTCGCTGACTATAGGACTACCCAACAGCAATACTCACAATAGCCCCGACGTCTTCCGTATGATGGCCGGTCCCGGTCGCTGGGAACAACAATAGCAGACCACGCATATACACGCACCCACACATACACACGTGCACACATAAGCACGCCGAGACATATGGATACACAAAAAAAAAAAACATTAATTTTGGGGGATGGCATGGGGCGCACACAAACCAGTCGCCTAGCTGCGTATAAGACGACATCAACGAATTTAGAGCAATCTCACCTGCAACGCTCTCTGGCGCGCATCTCACATGCACCGCTCTCTGATCTCACCAGCACCGCTGTCTGGGGCGCATCTCACCTGTACCGCTCGCGCGTGCGCATCTCGTCGGGCTTCTTGCGATTCTCCTCCGCGAAAACCACCGTGATCTCCCGGCCGTTGAAGTTGGTGCGGTCCAGCTCGTACTGCGCGTCCTCCGCGTCCGCCATGTTCACGAACTGGTAACCGGTAGCGAAAACACGACCACGAACAGACACAACATTAAATTCAGTTCCTGATTAAACATAACAAGAATAAAGATAGCAAATTAATTTATTAAGGCGATAAGGCGGGGCTGGTAAGCAGAATACCTGCACAAATCCGAAGCCTCGTGGTTCCCTGCGACAGTCACGACAAACGAGAGGAGAGAACGCAAGCAGAAGCTCGTCAGCAGCTTGTATGAAGGAGTCAGCGCAAGTAAAAAAATGTTGCAGAGTAGTACATGGTAAGAACGAGGGATAGTGAAGGAAGGGAGAGAGAGGGAGAAGGCTGCTAAGGAAAAGAGGAGAAAAAAGAAAGAAACGAGGAACACGAGAGGCGAGTGTGACAATGAACATCCCACCACCAACCTGCCATGTCAAATCGTGACATGCAACCTGCCTCTGACGTCCTTGATTCACGCCTCAACCGCCATGAACCGCCATGAACCGAACGCATCGACCTGCATGGCTTGGCCCTTCGTGTCACTTCGCTTGTGCAAGCCTCTCCTCTCTTCGATTGCCCTTCTAGGTTTCGCTTCAAATCAGCAAGAATTAATTCCTGGTAACTCCGTAACTTCGCTTGGCTTGGCTTGGCTTCGCTTGGCTTCGCTTCAAGCTCATCTTTCCAGCCTTGCGACTTCTGAGACTTGAAAGCTTGACCAAATAACAATTTGCCTCTTCCCTTCCCTGCCGTAATTCCCAAAAACCCGCAAAAGCTTAAAATTGAGCGGCGTGGCAAGCAGCATAAGCTTTCTCAGGAGGTTTGGGCACACAGAGAACCATACAAAACAAAGCAAGAGAGCATACCAATCGCACAGGTCGATCGGTCCAATTAAGAGACATGGACATATTAACACACCCTGTATGGTAGTCCTTCGGAAGGTAGACATCCTTAATCGGTCCGTAGCGCTCAAAAGGCACGCGCAGATCCTCTGGCCTGAAACAAAAAACACACTAATGTAAAAGCTTGACATAACGCGATGCATTGTAATTAATCGCTATCGCTCATCGCAGGCAAAAAAGTTCCACGTCGAAGCGCACCATGCAAGGGACATGGAAAACGAGCTTCAAGCGAGCACGAAACCTAGTCAGTTGCGAGCTTATCCGGTGAAGGTTGAATGATCACCTGGTATCTCTCGGAATGTTCCTGACGAGCAGGCTGACGCGCTCTTTCCGCGGCGGCGGTCCCCGTCTGTACGGCGGCGGGCTGCGGCTCCTGTCTCTGTCCGGCGGGGGACCTCGCCCGCCGGGCCCTCGACGCGGCTCCGGGCTGTAACCCCGCTCGGGACTGTATGGCCGCGACATGGCTACTTGGTGTTCGAATCGAAGGCTCGTTAGCGGGACAAGCAACTAGACAGTCCCTAGGACGACACTGTTCCCTAGATAGAAACCCTAGCTTTTAGAGAACTACGATTGTGGGTGCGGCGGAGGTGGGATGAAAAGAGGCAAGGTGGATGGATCTGAAAATTGAAATGTGGTTCTGGTTAGGCTGCTGCTTCAGGCGGCGGCTCGCGAAGTAACGAAAACTGTTGTAACGTAACGTAGTCTTTGCACAATTTCAACCTGTATGTTCAAATATTCAAATTCAGCCGCAGCTGTTACAGTTTGCACGTTTGTCGCTACATCGTCGTCAGATCTTTCGCAACTAGGTGCGCTTTCGTTTCAAATCCGCCTGAGCTACTTCCTCAGCGTCATGCGAACTCACGGCATCGGGCGAATTGCGCGAACGACGAAGCCCATTCGCAGACGACGACCGCGAAGAGCGCAGCTCGCTTTCGCATCCTGGTTCGCTAAGCGCTGGGGCATTCCGAGTCGCATGCACGTCTCCTTCAGCAACGCGTAATTTGTCACGATGAGGCGAAATGACCCTCCCCTCGTGCTCCACGTTCCTTGCAAATTCCACATTCACTCGCTCCCTGGCTATCTCCCACATAACATTCCCCCCTCCAACTCCCACACCCACCTGCTCCATATCCTCCCGCGTTTCACCACCAAGAGCACCTGAACCTGTAGGTTTCCCAGCGCCTCTATCCGCATCTCCTCCTCTATCCGCATCTCCTCCTGCCCCCCTTCCGCGCTCTTGCCTTCCTCCCAAGCCACCGGCAGGAGCAACTCCACTCGGTGAGTTCCGCGCCTTCTCCCGCTCTACGCTCCTGTAATACCTCGGAACGAGCAGCGGAAGGCACTCGTTGCACCCGTGCACTCGCAGTCCGATCGTCGCCCCCCCCGAGCCCTGAGGCCCCACGTGTTCCGGTAACCCTCTAGCCCCTGTCGTGTTCTGCTCGCTTAGCTCCGCGCCGCACACCAGACATCGCAGCCCATCCCACGGCGCGGCCGGTCGCGGGAAAAATCCAGGAAAGCCGTCGACTTTCACGCGAGCTGTAGCAACATTCGCAGGCTTCCAAACCGGCAGTTGTCCCGCCAAGAGCTCCGGCCACGCCCCAGTCTCGCTAAAATCCCCGCCGAAGCCTCGTAATGGGTCAGGATATCGTAGGTTCGTTTCACCCGAGAGCCTGCTAGACATACTAGTAAGGGCTACTGCCGACTGCAGCGGGCTCGATAAGCTTCCTGCCCGGTCGACCATGGTGGGAGCGAGTGCTGCGTCTGCCGGGATCCTGAACGCAGGTAGCAGTGCTGCAGTGTTGCCCCCACTGGCTCCGATACAAGCAGTTCCGACAGCAGAGCTGACGTTGAGCTGAACACCTGGTAGTATTCCTGCTGCTGCTGCTGGTGCTGCTGCTGCTGCTGCTGGCCCAACTTGTGACGATGACGAAGACCCGGCATAGAGGGTTCGGAGCTGCGCCATGGTGTGCTGGAGATTATCACCTTGGAGCTGCTCGGAAGTCCAGCGCACCGTTACCACCATGCCACTGCCGCAGAGGGCCTCCGCCTTCGGCGCCCGAGGCTGCGGCTGCTTGAAGGTTCCCGGTGGGGACTTGGTAGTGGCAGCGCTGGCGGGCGTCCGCGGCTGAGCGGCGAGGGGCTCGTTGCCATTTACCCACCTCGCCGCCTCCTGCGTTGCCACTGCTATATCCTGAGCGAATCCGTGCTGCGGTGATGCGTGCGGCGGCAATGGATGCTGAGGCATTGCGTGCTGCTGCGGGCGTGCTTCCCCTGACTGAGCTCCCGGGACTTCCCAGCCACGACCGCTGGCAGCTACGGCCGTCTCGTGAGCCCCCCCTGCGAGCGCACCCTGCAAGAGCGAGTCCGCTTCCCGCGCGCCCGCCGCGAACAGCATGCTGCAGATGTCCCGCAGCTCCTGCTCCTCCGCTTCCCGCGCTGCCTCCGCCTGCTCGCTAACTACCACCCCGGTGTTCTCCCAAGGGGACTCCGGACCGGCGGACTCAGTGGGGTTGCAGCTGGTCGGGTCTGTTTGCGGCGACAGCGCGAGGATCCCTAGGGGCGTGAGCATCACCGTCGACTGCGCCATGCTCCGCTCGCCTCCAGTGTCGGAGGACACGGCGTCTCGTGTAGTGCCCAATGTAGTACCCGCGATTTCAAGGGCCGTAGTCCCAGGATATATATTCGCCGTTCTGTGTGTGGGTAAGCTCGCGTCAACTTGTAGGCTCGTTGCCGCCGCCGCCACCGCTGCCGCCGCTGCTGCCGCGCTTGCTGCGGGAAAGAACGTCTTTCGGGGAGCAGTGACTGGGACATTTGGCTCGTCGTGGGCAGCAGCAGGGCGGTCCTGGGTTTTGGGTGCTGGGATACAAGCTGCGGTGGTGTCGCGAGAGAGCCTGGCCGCGCGTGCTTTGCGGATTTCAGCTAGCAAGTACTGTCGATAGGGGTCGTCCTGCTGAGACGGCCTTTGCCGCTGTTGTTGCTGCTGCTGCTGGTGGTGCGGGATAGCTGGTACTAGCCAAGTCGCAGCGGGGTCATGCGGCCCACCGTTGCCAGGAAACAACCCTCTCGTGCCACCATGCTCGGCGCGCTGCCCCAGCGCTCCTCGCTTCTTGTCAGCAGGCTGCTCGTCGGCGCGCTGCCCCAGCCGCTCGGGCGGCGCCCCTTGCGCCCCTTGCGCCCCTTGCGCCCCTTGCGCCCCTTGCGCCCCGCAATCGGCGTCGTCAAGCAGCAGCGCTTTCAGCTGCTCCACCTCCTCGGCACACAGCCGCCACATGGCGCTTTCAGTGACATCCGTCCCTCGCGCCACTCGAAGCTCGAGTGAGTCCGACTCGCCGGGGTACGCAGGAGACGGACTTAGGGCAGCGCCGATCACGGCGGGGAATCCGGTGCTGGCCGTGCTGACGCTGCTGGCGGGAGAGAGAGATGGGCGGCTGGATTGGGACATTGATGCGGAGGCTGCGTCGGGCGAACGCGGGGCGAGCAATAACGAGGATGGGCGTGGGTGCGGTGGCGAAAAGCGGGTGGTGGTTTGTTGGGTTGGCGATATGGACGCGTAGGCATTGCCGGCGCTGAAGGGAGTTTGCCGCAGTGCGAGTGGTGACACCAGCGAGATGTCTGTCGCTGCACCTGTGACGGCGCCGGTAGCAAGGACGGTTGCTGGCGTAGGACGCTGGGAGTCTCGCAAAGCTGTGGCTGGGGTGTGACTTGGGATGGCTGCCTCCGCGAGAGCCATAGCAGCAATGGTAGCAGCCGCACCAGCAGTGAAGACGCCGTCGGTAGTAGTCGCAGTGACGGGAGGTGCCGGCGATGGGGTAAGTTGCGGGAAGAATGATGCTGGTACGATGGACGTCATTTCCGCCATTTGAGCAGAATACGGAGTCAAAGCCGCGGCGTGATGCCGTGTCAGTGGCGACGCCGCGTTTTCTTGTGCTGGATGCAGCCGTTGTTGCGGCGGGAGATGCAGCGGTTGCTGGGGGGAATGACGGAAGTCGCCGTCCTGGAAACTATGCCTCCGCGGAAGACGGTTCAGTTGGTCAAGCCGACCCGTCGCGGCTGATGCGGCGGCGGTTGCGGCGGCGGTTGCGGCGTCGATAGCGCTAGCCTCTCTGACTGCTAGCGCGGCGTTAGGCAGTGACGCGCGGGAGTGGGCCTGGCTATTGCTAGCAGTATTACCTCTCGAAACAATCGAGGCAAGGGCAAGGGCCGCGCCATTGTCAACAGCGTCGCGATTGAGAGCGCCGTGATCAAAATCGACGTGACTGAAAGCGTTAAACGCGCGACGTCGCATCGCCTCAAGCACAAGCGCCTGACGGAGTCCGTCTGTAAGCCGCGCCGAGCCCTGCAGCATTAGCTGGGAAGCAGCGGATTGACTCATTGCCACTGCCACTGTGTTCCGACTCGGAACGGTAACGGCCCGTTGCAGTGGAGCGTTGCCAACGCCAGAGCAGTTCGCGGCGGGATATGCCGCAGCATGATGGCTATTCGGAGAGGCCTGGGCCTCGCCATTGATTTCCGCAGCCACAGCGACGCCGCTGAAGCTACTCAATAACTCATTACTGGGCGACGCGCTACAACTAGAGTTCCCCAGACTCTGCCTATTAGCCGTCACGGTACGTTTTTCTTCCCTCTGTCTCGTCGCGGACGGGAGCTGCGTCGCTGGGAAAGAGAACGGCTCCTTGTGTGGAGATTGCGACATTGAAACGCAGGTCAGAGGGGCGCCGGTTGGCAAGTTTTTCGAACTGAGTAGTCCTTACTCTGGCGTTCGAGAAGGGCTTCGGAGCGGGTTTCAAGACATGCGTTATTCTGTGATTGAAATGGCGCTGGCTGGGTGAATCTGCTGATTCGTAAGCTAATCTGCATTGTGCTTCTATTAGACAACGGAAGGGAGTGGGCGAAATCCAAATCCAATGTGTGAACTCAACTTTAGCCAGGGATTGCGCGCACAACATCCCGTAAACGGCCCGCAAAATTCAGTTGCTTTTGGTCTGCTTGCTTGCACTGCTTCATTACAGTATCACCTCGTCTTCATGAACCTCTCAGATGTTTTGGTCTTCATCAACTCAGGGCGTGTCGCAGAAGTCAGGTGAAGTAAGGTGTTCCACGTTCTAGAGCATTTTAAAAACCCCTGAGAGCGGTTGAGTATGGCATTCTGCGGTGACGAACTCTTTTGACACTCCGTGAGGCGGAAATAAGTTCTGTGCAGCTGGCTGAGAAAGATGCCGAAATCTATACAACTGCGCAATGTGCCCAGTCCAGCTGTACATTACGAAGTTATGATTGGTGAATGGTGTTTGCCCTGCCCACTCAATTCGCAAACGTGGACACCTGGTTCAGAAGCGCATGTGACACCCTCCAACATCCACAGAGCACACATTCACTGACGGGACTCTCTCACACTGCACTCCCTTATGTTTGGACGGGCTTTTAGCGGTCTTCATTTGGACTGCCTACCTCTTGAACAGGATAATCAGGTGTAAATACACCGTTAGTCCAGTGAACCGCTCATTCATTAGACGTTACGTGTATATCTACAGGCCCATTGGTCCGAACACACGGGCAACGGCCCAACCCACAGAGTCCCACAGATCTCCAACAGTGACCACATCTGATTCCAAGACCTCCAAACGGGCAGACGGGACGTTCTGAGGCCTTACACTGTTGCCCGAGGAATGCAGAAGAAACAACAAGGTCACCCGCTTTAGATTGAAAAATGCCAAATAGGTAACCAGACGACTATATACATCTCATATGCTATTAGAATACGCAACGATTCCACAGCTGCAATTTATCCATATGCGCACACCCCTTGTACTCAATAAGAAGTGAAACTAGCCAATTAGAATACACACCACGCACGATAAAGTTAACGGTCGCAACCAACTGCGTTAACCCTCAGCTACATTCTAGCTCATGCATTGGCCCGCGACCAATTGCAATTGCGTCGTGAGAGGGAATCTAACCAATCGCCACTTGGTGCCCTTGAAATCCCCTATAGACGTGGCATGCATTCCTTCTGCCAATCATTAAGCTCCATGGCGACTGACGAAATCCGATGGAGCAGTCAGGCGACCTCCGTCAGCATAACCCAATCGGAGCACGCCATCCAGATGCGATGGAGCTAGCCCCGTAATCTATCCTTAGGAGAAATGTTGCTCGTGGGTGTATTTACCGTCATCGAGTCGCTTTCACGGTGGCCCAGAAAATTGCCATCTGTGAGTACGCGAACAAAAATTCTACATTGCGCCTGAGCGACCTCACCAACAGGTGCCGCACAAGATACGGCCTATGGCCCAACCGTAGCACTCCTAGCCGAATCATTAAGGATAAGGTACGCTGGAAGGTGTTTGACCTAGAGAGCTCCAAGTTCAAAAGGCTGAAGAATGCATTATGACCAACACTCAAGGACCGTCTCAGAACTTCGCTACGCAACGCGAATCGCGCAGGCCTCCTGATAACTACCGCTCTGATTCAGCAGCAAGCTCCCGCGTTCGCCCCAGATTGCGGCGTGCCGTTCGATTTCAAAGCCAGTGTCGGATGGGTGCAAGTGGCATTGCATCAAATGGGCTTTAAGTGGCGGAAAATGTCAGGGGAAGCTAAATCTTCAGATGCCCGTGCTGCGCTTTTCGCCAAGCTGCACTTTCCCTGCTTATGTAATACGCTTCGCATACGCCCTAAGAATCTGCTCGATTTCGATGAGACCCGCGTTTACTGGGCGATGTTGCCCGAGCATACATTCTGCGACGAGGCGACCCCAGGCACCAAGACTCAGAAGGAGCGGCTCACAGTGGCGCTCCTTATGAATGCGCACGGGTCCATGATTTACAAACCGCTCATAAATCACCGTTATGAGCGGCCCCGCTGCCTTGCACGCGAGAATTTCAATTCGGCGAGGTTTTGCCATTGGCGGGCCAACGCCAATGGCTGGATGACGGTACCGGTACATCAAGAAGAGTGGTTTTTGTTCGCAGCTGTGAATGATTGCTTCTCGGTTTTATTAATCCCATGTTCAATCACTCACCACCAACTCCACCTCGCTTGCGCGCGCATGTATTCTCGGCTATTTTTCGAGAACGTCAACGCGTGCTGCATGGTGGAGAGGAGAAGCATTGCCGTTATAGCCGACAATGCTTCGAGCCATACCCTGCAATCCCCGCTTGCCAGGACCGAGGACGTGTACGGGTTCCGCACATGCGCGTTTTCCCACGTTCGGTTCGTGTACCTCCCACCAAATACAACACCGTTCACCCAGCCGCTGGACTAGGGAATAATGGCGGCGTTCAAGGCCAAGTACAAGACCTCCCTGCTTCGGGCCATCCTCATTGAGTGGTCGAAGCCCGGCATGACGGTGGACGCGCTCATCAAGTTCAAGCCGGATATGACTCGTGTCACCGAGTTAATATACGACGCCACAAATCGGCATCGATACGTCGACAATTCAGAAGTGTTTCTGGAGGGCCGGCATACTTCCACAAAACTGGAAGCCACTGTTGACCCAGTTCGATGAGGCGCTACTAGAGAACGACCACGTTCTGGGCGCGGACATCATAGCCGTCCAGAACGTTATGAACGTGCTCATCTTTGTCCCCGAAGGCTGGGTCGACGCCGCTGTCGCGTTCGTCTATGCGGACCATGAAGAGCAAACGGATCTGCCACGCGGCACCGACTTGTTAGAGCAAGAGCCGGCTGCGGCGCCTGTCCGAGATGCGTGATTCGTGAGCGCTCAGCCATCAGCCAATCTCGGAGACTCGGACTGTGGCAGGCGGGGGCTCACGAGTATGGCGATTGAGATGTTGATAGGCTATGCGGGGAGCCTCAATCTCGCTCCTCGAAACCTCCGGATCCTTTTTGATATCCATGATCCGACGGTCATCGAACACCTCGACCGCGCGTCGCCGCGCCTCGACACCAATGCCACACAACAAGATGTGGACGGCGCATACTACGAGTCGGTCCTGGAGGCGACAATTGTCATGTCTGGTTTCTCCGACTCGGATGAGTGGATGACCTACAGTGGCTTGCCAATGGAGCGGCACACGACTTAATATCCCGCGGCTCCGGATTAGGCGCCTTACGGACGCTGCATGGCATGGGTCGGAGTCCATACTTCGTTGACTTGTGTTGTCTTGTGTTCCGCTCTATTTCTGTTTTTCTGGCCTATGTGTTTTAGATTTTTCCCTTGGTTGGTGTTGGGTGATTTTGTTGTCGGCTTATGTGCTTCTTGGATATGGCTTCTGGCGACTGTTTTATGGTTGTGATATGTTTACGCATGGCAAAACCTGTGCGACCTGCACTTTCCAGAGCTGTCGCAGCATCCGCCACGGTGCCCGCCCCTGAACAATACGCATCGGACAGAGGCCCTACATTCTGGGAATCGATAAGGGCACATTTGCCCCAGGCGTACGGGCCTAATCGATAGGTGCAATTCCAACGTTCCTGGAGCTTGCGCTAATAGAATATAACGTGTATTGGCCCATTTCGCCCCATAGATGTTTTGTGATCGACTCTGGAGTACCCGTTCGAAAAGGACTTCATCTGTACTGTGTCAAGTGTTTTTCCGCACTTGCCCTGCACGCATGTGCTTTGCTCAGCGCTCAGGCTCACCCGGTCAGGCCGCGGGCCTGAGGTGGGGCGGGGCCTCAGGGTGCAGGACTGATCCCGCCCATCAAACGAAGCCTTTCGGGGACCGCGAGAGTGTACAGTACAGCTGTACAGCACCCGTGCTAGCTTGGCATTTGAGCTGGCGAATAAGAAGCTTGGCATTGCGACAGCAAAAGGACGGGATCATTCATCATTGGACCGAAGCTTATCGCTGTGACTGCCCACAAGGTCGCATGCCTTCGTCCAGCGACGCGAAACAGTCCATGCGACATAAAGATAAAATGAAAGGAACACTTGGGATAATGATGCGAAGTTTTTCTTCCTCGAGGGGTTGGCCCAACCAGCTCAAGCTTCACGTGAAGTTGTGATGGGACGCCCCCCGGAGGAGACCCCATGTGGACACTGCTCACAAGCATTGGCGAGCACCACCAGTGCTGCCAGATGCTGACAGTCAATCGCAACCGTCGATTTGGGCGATTGGAAATTGGGTGCCCGCGCGGCTTCTCTGGAAAATCAGTGCAGCATTGGATGCGCCCATCACGCCAGGATCTAGAAGGTTCCAAATCTCAAACTTAGGTGGCCATGTTCGCGCAACTTGAGCTAGCTGTACGCCAATATTATCATGCCTTCATAATGGTAAAAGCTGCTGAGTAAATGCGCTTAGGGAATACAGTACGAAAACGGGAGGGAACTGTGCCCTGGATACAGTATACACCAACCTCACTAACTGCCAGGCCTCAAAATAGCCGGGTGAAATGCCCTGATTGCCCTGATTTTTCCGGGTATTTTTCATGTTACTCTTAAAAATCCGACTTGTAATTTTTTTAAGGCTGATTCAAAAAGTGTTCGCCTTTTTTTACCCTGCTAGAACCAGGGTTAGGCGCCTCCCAGCCCTGAGGCGTCAGGGTAGAATGAAAATTACCCTGATACAGAAACTCCAAAGAGGCAAGATACGTGCCAGATTTTGTGCGAGTGATGCCCGCCACGCCACCGCCACGCCCCTCGTCAGTCCGAAGTTTGTTGCCCACCATCATCACATGCGCATGGGCACGTGTTGATGGTACCACCTCGTTGGCTTTGCGCCGCCTTACGATTGGTTAGAGTGGCAGCATTGTTTCCTCGCTGGGTGACAAGTTCGCGCGCCGACAGTGAATGCTGATGCATGCAGCAACTTCACAGGTTTTTTCCTGTGAGCTGAGCGGTCCCAAACGAGGCTCTTGACTGCACACCTTTTGTGTCTCGCAAAACGCCCTTCTTCTCCATACGTTTCTTCCAGAAACCATGCCCCCTGACTTGCAACGAGCATTCCCTCACCCAGTAGAGTTTCGAGTAGCTGGATCGTCCTTCAGCCATGGCGCTCGATGCTGCCGATCCTCCTGACCCTCCCCCACTGAATGGACTCAGCGTTCTTGGGGTTTTCCCCCTCCTCCCGCCGCGTAGAGTTGCGCCTTCCCCGCCGCGCAATCCCTCGCTCGACAAGCGTGCACCCCCTCCGCAACAGTTTCTTTTTGAGCCAACGTCCCCACCTTGCTCTTCTCATGCTGCTGAGGCGATCGACCTCAACCTGTTGCACAGCGAAGGCACTTCTGGCGAGGCACCAGAAGTTGCTGAGTCTGTCGCCACCGCTCCCGCCAAGAGGAAGGACTGCGGACCATGGACTCAGCGTCGGCTTCCTTGGGCGCCACCGCCGAAGAAGCCGGCTGCACCGCCTACTCCTCCGCCTGTTGCTCCTACTCCGCCCCAGAATCCCGCTTCTCATGTCGACGCGGAGTATGAGGTCGTGAATCGTCGCTTCGTGGACGACTGGTCACGACGCTTCCCGTGGCTCCGACTTACTCGTATGAAGAACGGCCGACCTGCCCTCAAATGTGCCCTGTGTCTCCAGTACGGTGATGCTTTCTCCAACACTTCATATGGCAGGAAAGGAGAGGGTGCGCGCGATCTCCAGGTGGGCAGCATCCGAATCCACATTGGGACACGTGCTCACAAGGCGGCTGTCAAGGCGCAGCAAGAACGGGAGAAAGAGACGGATCAGCAGAAGACGCTAGACCGATGGGCGGTGACAGATGCATCGACGAAACATCTCATCCGGTGCTTCCATATCGCCCTTTTTGTCTGTAAGGCCGACGCGCCCATCACGATGTACGTGGCGCTTTGCTACTTCCTCGTGTCCGAGGGCTTACCCGATCTCCCGCAGGGTCGGGCGTATGGGACCTACTACACGGAGTGAGTTTTGATATCCGAATCCCTCTTCTCCCGTCAATGCATTGCATGTCGCCGCAGACATCGAACGTTGCCGTAATTTCCTTGTATGTGTCCACTTGCTCTCCAACTTTCTTACCAGTAGCCTATCCATTCCCATCTCCCCCTACCAGTTATGGCTTCAAGCAAGGGACCAAGGCGATTTCCGAGTACCTGAAGGACGAGCAGCTCCACCACATCCTGAGCTCCCCGTTTGTCGGCATCGCCATCGATGAAAGCACGGACCGCGTGCACGGGAAGCATCTAATTCTGTATGCTACGTTCTTTCGTGGCAACTCGGTAGTCACAGAGTTTGTCACTCTGCTAACTGTCGAGCGGACCGATGCGGCGTCTCTGACGGCGGTTCTTCTACAGTACCTGCAGTACATCGGTCTCGACCTCCAGAAGATCGTCGGGATGGCTACCGATGGAGCATCGGTAATGACCGGTGTGCAACAGGGAGTGGTAACCCGCCTAAAGAGGCGGATTGAGCACCTGATGGCTGTTCACTGCATCGCCCATAGGTGGGGTGTTTTACTCGCTACCCTCATGTTTTCAGTAGAACGCTCCAAATCATTGCATCTGTTCTAGTGTTGTACTCGTTGACCGTATGCTTTTCCTCTGCTTGTCGGACTCATTGCTTTTTGTGTTTAATCCACTCCTCCCGCCAGAGAGGCACTTGCGGCGAAGGATGCTGCCGCTGCTGTGGCCGAGCTACAGATCATCGACATGCTCATCCGTGCTTTCGCCGAGCTCGTCGGTCGCTCCAACAATCAGCACCTCAGCTTCATAAACTTCCAGCTGGTGTTTTGCAACACCAATCTAGAGATGCAAGGGATCCATGCCGTACGTTGGTTGTCGCGCGGAGAGGCGGTGATCCGCTTCGTCGAAGTGCTGCCGGCGGCCATCGTCTTGCTGCGTGATCACCCCAGCGGTCTTTTCGAGATTGTGACGTCGTTCAAGGTGCAGTTCATGCTGCACTACCTCGCCGACATACTGGAGGAGCTGAATCACCTTAACACCCGCTTCCAGCAGCGCCAGGTATGACACTCCTCTCATCGTTGAATGTCGTCAGTACCATGTGCTTGCATCTAGGCACTCAGTCATACTTTGCACGTTTATTTTGCATGTCGTTCATGGTGCCCTGTTTGCTTTGAAATTATCTCTGTGTTTTCGTTGCAGGTGGATCTCACAATCGTGGCCTCAGTGGTGGACAACACGTGCAACCGCATCACCGACCGCTACATCAAGTGCGGCGGTGGTCTCTTCTTCGGGAACGGCAGCGAGAGGCTTGGGAAATTCCTGGAGCGTCACGGGAGGCCCGACCAGCGCCGCGTGCGCGTTCAAGGCGTTGACTCGGAGGGGAATGCTCAGGCGTTCGAGTATGTGCTGCATGAGCGGATGGTGGAGGGGCACAACACCAAGAGCGACCTAGACTCCTGCGCCCAAGTCTGCCGGAAGCATGCAATCGATGTCGTCACCAACGTCCGTGCCCGCCTGAAGGACCTGGCTAACATGGAAGGATGCAAGCTCTTCAAAGCCAAGACCTACCCACGAGACGACGAGTTGCGCCTAGCGAGATGCAAGCAGTGGCTGAAGCAGTCCCACAACCTCTTCGATGGAAAGCTCCCAGGTGAGACAGATTTGTTCTCGATGATGCTGCCTGTCATCGATGCTTGCGTGTCCGTTCTTAGGCTGCAGTCCCCGCAATCCATTTGCAGCAACATTCGTTGCACATCTCCCCTCAAAGGCTTACTGTTTCCTATCCTTTGAATCCCAACCCCACCATCCTGTAGGCTTCGACTACAACAAGGCCGTCACGGAGCTGTGGGTGTTTACTGCTACCATGGTGTCGCAGTACAAAGATGACGAGTTTCAACAGGGGCTCACCTTGACTCTGGACAACAATGAGTGGCAGCGGAGCTACCCCAACATCCTCAAGCTGTGGCAGGCACTGGCGGTGCTCCCTCTCAGCACAGTGGAGTGCGAACGTGGTTTCTCGAAGCAAAATCTGATCAAGTCATGGAGTCGTGGGTGCCTTGGCGATGACAGCCTGGGCGACTTGATGCGGTGCTCGCTCCTGTGCTACCAGATTGACTGGTTTGATGTGGTAGCTGTTTTCCGAGGTGAGAAGCGGCGGCGGCCTCTGCGCGACTTGTGTTATGCCAACCCAACTCCAGCTGCGGCTTCTGCAGATGCAGGCACCATAAGGACTGACCCTGACCCTGACCCAGTTCCACTAGAGGATCCTAGTGTGCTGTAGGTCGTGTGGTTGTGATTTTCCTTGCCTACGTTCCTAGTTCATGCTAATTATTTCCATATGTTAATTATTGACATGCAGTGTAGCTAGGAATATAGTGCATTTCATAACGTGAAACTGGGTTCTGCTTTTTTTACCCTGAGCACCCAGAGTGCCGAATGTTCTACCCTGCTGAATCAGACTTGAGAAAAATTGTACTCTGACCGGCAGGGTAATTTTTTTTGGCACTCTGATTCCTAAGAGTGGCCTAAAACCAATTTTGAGGCCTGCTAACTGCTCTTCCTAACCTTGAAAACCTTCAATCGCCTAATCAAGCATAATGTGCTCATGCACATCACACAACTATGCACTCGTCAAAAAGTCAATTGTTACTAAACCAAATACGCATGCGTCGGCATTTTTTGCCTGAGAACAAATCACCTAGCTGGAGCAGCTGTGGCAGGGAAAGCAAGACCGGTCGAGGAGAGAGTAGAGTGATCAGGGCCCAAATGGGCTGTTAAGTCCCGCTCCACTGCCGCCAACAGCTCATCGTACTGCGATGCATTTGGTTGTGCCTGTAAAAACAACGGGCCACGATTGGGGTAATGGGATAACATGTGGTTAGCAAGCAGAGTGGAGGAGAAGGCCGAGTGGTCGGGTCCCATGTCAGTCCCTTTCCAATGCTGCCAGCAGTTACTGTACTGCAACGCATTCAAGTGTGCCTTCGTGGGGAGACGAACAATGGGAGTGATAGGGCAGTCTCTGGTTTGACAGATTCCATATGCTTGTGCTTGGATGAAAAACGATGCCATGACATTGCATGTGCTTTAAGGAGTGAGAAGATGCAGTGACAACGGATGTGCATGAAAGACGAATAAGCAACAGCAGCAGTGACAATCCACAGCTGCACATACATTGAGCACTAACATGTATGCAGTCCAGAGCTTCAAATAATTCAGAAACTATTATGGAGTCAGCTTGAAACGAGCCCCCCACATACCTTGAGCACCCTCACGTAAGCAGTCCACAGCTTCATGCCATTCTGAAAGAGCCTAGTTTTGAGGCGAATCAAAACTAGTCATTCTGAAAGAGCGCTGCAAGCACCTGAAGGGAGCAGTCTATTTGTGATGCGCCTCAAAACTACCCAAGAGACCCCCACATACCTTGAGCGCTCTCACATAAGCGGTCCACAGCTTCATGTCATTCTGAAAGAGCTCTGCAAGCACCTGCAGGGAGACGCATGGAGAAAATGGGATGGAGAACAGGATCAATCGTTGGAAATAACTACAGCTGGCTGCAATAGTGTGGAAAGCACCGCAGTCCACTCGTGGAAGCCCACAGTGCGCAAGTAAACCAAGATGAACATTTGTGGTGGGCAAAACACTTACCAACCCTCCACCAACCCCTCAGCTCTGCTGGCAGCAGCAGTGTGGCGGGGACAATGGTCATCTCGTGGAAGCCTGCAGTGCGTACGTGAGCCAAGAGGAACCCCGCATCTAGCCAGTGTATCCGGCACAACACTTCAAAACTCTGCACTCACCGCTTACCTCCGATCGCTGCAGCAGCGTTGCGAACACCACTGTCCACTCGTAGAAGCCCCCCCACACACACACACCACGCCCAACCCCTCACCTCTGATCGCTGCAGCAGCGTTGCGAGCACCACGGTCCACTCATGGAAGCCCACGGTGCGCACGTGAGCCAAGAGGAACTCCGCATCTAGCCTGCTCTGCAGGTTTCCCTCTATGGCGAGCTGAGGGGGATGGGGAGCAGGGGTAGAGGGAGAGCAGGAAGGGAGGTACTGGTGGCGCATAGAACCAAGAGGAACTCCGCGTCTAGCCTGCTCTGCAGGTTCCCCCCTATGGCGAGCTGGGGGGGATGGGGATAGGGGCGAGGGGAGAGGGAGAGAGGAGAGGGGAGAGGGGAGGGGGAGAGGAGGGGAGAGGGGAGAGGGGAGAGGGGAGAGGGTAGAGGGGAGAGGGGAGAGGGGAGAGGGGAGAGGGGAGAGGGGAGAGGGGAGAGGGGAGAGGGGAGAGGGGAGAGGGGAGAGGGGAGAGGGGAGAGAGGAGAGGGGAGAGGCGAGAGGGGAGAGGGGAGAGGGGAGAGGGGAGAGGGGAGAGGGGAGAGGGGAGAGGGGAGAGGGGAGAGGGGAGAGGGGAGAGGGGAGAGGGGAGAGGGGAGAGGGGAGAGGGGAGAGGGGAGAGGGGAGAGGGGAGAGGGGAGAGGGGAGAGGGGAGAGGGGAGAGGGGAGAGGGGAGAGGGGAGAGGGGAGAGGGGAGATGAAAGGAGTGAGGGGATAGCGACTGCGGTTAAAGGAGACAGAAGAACAAAAAGAATCAAATCTAAGAAAAGCAAAGCAGAAAAGATTGCGAATGACAGACAGTGGCACAACAGTAGATAAGCACATGTTGCAGTACAGGACTATCGCCGCCCCTATCCCCCTCCTTCCCTCACCTTACCCCTCTCCTCCCCCTCCTCTCCCCATCCTCAAGCCAACCCCCCCCGTCCCCCCTCCCCCGCGCCCCGCCTGCCCCTCCAACAGAGGTGTGAAGTACTTTGAAGTAGATGTGCGCAGGGCAGTGAGAAAGCCCTTCCCCTCCCCTCCATCCCTACCTGTCCAACGCCCCCCTCCTCGTCCCCCCCCCTCTTTTGAGTCGACTCAGAAGGTACCTTGAAACGGATGGAGATACCTTGTCATGCGACGTTGTAACGAGGTGACTTTACAGTTGACTCCAAAGTTACAGCAGATGGTGCCACCCTGAAGCGGATGGTGCTACCCTGAAGCGGATGGTGCTACCCTGAAGCGGATGGTGCTACCCTGAAGCGGATGGTGCTATCTTGAAGCGGATGCTGCTATCTTGAAGCGGACGGTGCTATCTTGAAGCGGATGGTGCTATCTTGAAGCGGATTGTAACGAGGTGACTTTCGATTCGACTCAGAAGGTACCTTGAAGCGGATGGTGCGCAGCGCAGTGGGGAAGTCCTCCAAGCGAATGGCCCTGCCCCGATCCGACCGAAGAAACTCCTGGTGGGGGCAGAGGGATGGGGGATGGCGCATGAGTGGCATGGTGCGGATGTGGCATGGGTGGCATCGTAGGGATGCGTGACATGGGGATGGGGGATGGTAGCATGGGGATGGGGGATGGTGGCATGAGGATGGGGGATAGTGGCATGGGGATGGGGGATGGCGGCATGGACTACAGACTTAACACTCAGAGAAATCGAGCAATACTGGGCATGAAATGACTCCTTCGCAATGAAGTCGAACTGGGTGCCGTTACCAAGGCCTAGAATCTCTCACATTTACACGCACACGCACACGCGCACGCATACGCACATGCGCACGCGCCCGGACACGCGCACGGATACGCACACGCACGCCCACGCGCGCGCGCGTGCACACACACCCATACATATTTCTGTGTGTGCGTGTGTGTAAGCATAAATGCATGCCACCCCTTACAGTGAAGTCGAACTGGGTGCCTTTAACGAACGCCACCAGCTGCCGCAGCTCCTTGCTGCTCATCAGAGCCGTTGCCTTCTCCCCCAATATGTGCTTCACCGTCGTGTGCAGCACGTCCCCCCGAGCCTTGGGCGCTCTGTGTCATTGTTAGGGGGGGGACGGGGAAGATAAATTGGGAGCAGAGCAGGTTCGCTGGGCAGCAGAGGCATGAGCCATCAGGGCGTCGCCCCCAGTATGTGCTTCACCGCCGCATGCAGCACATCCCCGCGCGCCTTGGGCGGTCTGTTATGGGAAATGGTGGGGGGAGTAAAAGAAAAGTTGAGGGAAGGTTAGCAGAAGGCAGCTGAGGAATCAGCGCCACCAGAAACGTTGAGAAACGTTGTGGGTGGTTGCCTCTCCCCCAGTGTGTGCATCACTACTATCGTGTGACTTTTGAGTCGACTCAAAGGCCACCCAGTACCTATGTTGCTATAAACTTTAGGGAAGCGTCCAGCGTATATTCGCCAAACGCGTTTATGGCAACATAGCCCAGTACGTGCGTCACTACTATCGTGTGACTTCTGAGTCGCCTCAAAAGCCACCCAGTACCTATGTTGCCATAAACGCTTTCGACGCCTAAGTGCGTCACTATCGCCGCCTTGTGTTGGGAGATTTTTTTGTCGACTCAAAAATCGCCTCAAAAGCCACCCAGCAGTACGTGCGTCACTATCGCCGCCTTGTGTTGGGAGAAAGACGAATGAGAGTCAGCGCAGGCGCAGGGTGACAGGTGAAGCCACGGGAAACAAATGATTGAGTTGAGACTCGCATGCTTTGGGCGCTCTGCAATGGAAGGAAATTTGAATGCATACTTGGAGCAGGGATGGAGTCACGTGGACGGATGGGCTCACGTGGACGGGACGGGATGGGATGGGATAGGATGGGATGGGTTGGGATGGGTTGGGATGGGATGAGATGGGACGGGATGGGATGGGATGGGACGGGATGGGATGGGATGGGATGGGATGGGATGGGATGGGATGGGATGGGATGGGATGGGATGGGATGGGATGGGATGGGATGGGATGGGATGGGATGGGATGGGATGGGATGGGATGGGACGGACTCACGTGGAGGTGAAGCCGAAGGTAAAGAAGCTCTTGAGCAGGCTCTCACTGGCCCTCTCGTCCTCCTCCACTGCTTGGCTGTACTCCCGCCCCGACCGCAGCAGGAAGCGGACCTGGGATATGGCAAAGGGGTTGCATCGAGAGGATGCGGATGGAGAGCAGGAGGAGGGAGAGGGGCCAGTGGAAAGGGGGGCAGGGGGAGGAGGAATGCGGGGGAAGAGATTGAGGGGAGTTGGGGATGGGTATGAGGAGGATAGGAGGGGGGCATGCCAGAACTGAAGGGCATGCCAGAACTGAAGGAACAGGAAGAATGAGTGCAGTGCAGCTGAGAGATTGGTCTTACCAGCTCGCCTGCGAGGTCGTTCATCCACTCTTGCAACGCCACCAGCATTTGACACCCATTGTCATACATGCATGTACACACACACAATGGCCCACCAATACTCCGACTACAGCGATGCAACGGCAGCGATGCAACGGCAGCAATGCAACGGCAGCGATGCAACGGCAGCGATGCAACGGCAGCGATGCAATGGCAAGCAACAATGCAACGGCAGCAATGCAACGCAGCCAAGGCATTGGCCTCACCAGCTCGCCTGCGAGGTCGTACATCGACTCTTGCAACGCCACCTGCACACACCCACAGCACACACAGGACATGCTTCGTTGTGAGGGATTTCAGAGAAATTTCAGAAATCTTCCACAACATACAGGACATGCTTCCTGACTCAGGCGGAAGAAGGACATTTGGGGAGGGGAACCGGGGGGCGACTGAAACTAAAGTGGAGGTGGGGAATGGGGTCAGGGACCCAGCAGGCTGATAGCCACTACCAGTAGGGTAGCTGCTACTAGGGCGTCCCAACCCCAAATAAGCAATGGGGTACCTTTTGATTCGACTCAAAAATAGCCACTAGCAGTGGGGAGCTGCCATTAGGGCGTCTCAACTCAACCGCAAAAGCGCAAAGGGGTACCTGCTATTAGGGCGACTCAACCGCAAATTAGCGACGGGGTACCTGCAAGAGGCGCAGGGCGCTTTGTTGGCCAATGGTGGGGCCTTCTAGCTTCTCCACCACCTGACAAGGACGAACGGGGCGGGATCAGGGGCAGGAGGCTAGTCTTGAGGCGCCTCAAAACTGGGATCAGGGGCAGGTGGGAACGGATACTATTTTTGAGGCCCCTAAAAAGCATTCGCTTGTTGGCCAACGGTCGGGCCTTCTCGTTTCTCCACCACCTGATGAGGGCGGATGGGACCGGAGCAGGGGCGGATGGGACCGGAGCAGGGGCGGATGGGACCGGAGCAGGGGCGGACGGGACCGGAGCAGGGGCGGACGGGACCGGAAGAAACAGGAATGCATGTGGCAGACCGACAGGGTACATACACGCACCATCCTGCCAGCACTCAGCAAGCATAGAGTAACATGCCCCTGCTCCTGCTCTTGTCCCAACACGGAAGGCACAGATGAGGACGGATGAGGACGTACCAGAATGTAGCATGTGGCTGTACGATACTGCTTGTTCTCGAAGCACTCCTCAAAGAGCCTGCCTCAACCAGGGAAACACAGAGGAGACGTGTGTCAGAATGGAAGGTGAACTAACACATGCAGGCCAACACTGGCCAACACTGGCCAACACTGGCCAACACTGAGCCACATGGCAAGCCAGCCAGCACCAAACCCAGCAGCATTGTGTCATTCCCATTCCCCGTCCTTTTGAAACTCCAAATTCGCCAGTATCTCATACGCGTAAGGTTCTCATCGTACACCATCTCACGTATTTGAGTTGCCAGCGGAGGCGAACAGGTCAGGCCAGTGCCGGCTGTCGGTTCTTCCGGGCCGCGCTCACCACGTCCCGATCGTCCCGATACTCCCCGCTGCGACATGTGTCAATTGCCCCACATCCGATGTGCTCAGACCCCCCAAAGTCTCACGTGTTTGAGTTGCCAGCAGAGGCGAACAGATCAGGCCAGTGTCTGCTGTCAGTCTTCCTGGCCACGCTGACCACCACGTCCCGGTACTCCCCAAAGTGCCGAATCAGCTCGCACGCCCGGTCCAACAGGCTTGGCCCTTTCTTCACCTCCTTGCGCCGGCGCCGCGCACTGGCACTGGAGGAAGAGAGGGCAGCGGGAGGGGGAATTACGGCGGTGGAGGACGATAAGGGGCGCAAAGAGCCCAGCCCCAACCAACAAGCTTGGCCCTTTCGACCCCTCCTCGCGCCGGTGCCACGCACTGGCACTGGAAGAAGACAGGGCAGCGGGAGGGGGAATTACGGCGGTGGAGGACGATAAGGGGCGCGAAGAGCCCAGCCCCAACCAACAAGCTTGGCCCTTTCGACCCCTCCTCGCGCCGGTGCCACACACTGGCACTGGAAGAAGAGAGGGGAGAAAGGGGGAGTGTGGGGGGTGGGGTGGGGGGGGGGGAAGGAGGAGGGAGGATGGAAGAGAGTGAGTGAGAGGGGGAGTGGGTGGTAACGAAGTTGACCAACGGGAACCCATAACGCCTCACAAAACCCCTCTGCACCGCACTGAACCCACCTGGACGTCTCGGCATCGAAGATGGTGAAGAGCAGCCACTCGAGGGAGTGGGAGAAGTGGGGGCGCGTGGCAGAGAGGCGCGCCAGCTGTATGGCCTCCTCCATCTTGTTGCGCTGAGGGGGGGAGAAGACGAGGGGGAGAGGCGGGGGGGAGAGGAGGGGGGGAGAGAGGGGGGAGAGGGTGGGGGGAGAGGAGAGGGGGAGAAGGGGGGGGAGAGGGGGGGGAAGAGGAGGGGGAAGAGGAGGGGGGGGAGAGAGTGGGCGGGCTGTTCAGAAGAAGTCAGGAGGGAGTGGGAGAAGTGGGGCCCTGTGGCAGTGAGGTGCGCCAGCTGTATAGGCTCCTCCATCTTGTTGCGCTGAATGGAGGGGTGGGGTGGAGAGGAGGGAGAGGGAGAGGGAAAGGGAGAGAGAGGGGGAGAGGGAGAGGGAGAGGGAGAGGGAGAGGGAGAAAGAGAGGGAGAGGGAGAGGGAGAGGGAGAGGGAGAGGGAGAGGGAGAGGGAGAGGGAGAGGGAGAGGGAGAGGGAGAGGGAGAGAGGGAGAGGGAGAGGGAGAGGGAGAGGAAGAGGAGAGGGAGAGGGAGAGAGGGAGAGGGAGAGGGAGAGGGAGATGGAGAGGGAGAGGGATACGGAGAGGGAGAGGGAGATGGAGAGGGAGAGGGAGAGGAAGAGGGAGAGAGGGAGAGGGAGAGGGAGAGGGAGAGGAAGAGGAGAGGGAGAGGGAGAGAGGGAGAGGGAGAGGGAGAGGGAGATGGAGAGGGAGAGGGATACGGAGAGGGAGAGGGAGATGGAGAGGGAGAGGGAGAGGAAGAGGGAGAAGGAGAGGGAGGGGGAGAGGGAGGGGAGGGGAAGGGGGAGGGGAGAGGAGGAGACATGTTCAAAGTAAGGAAACCTCAATGGCAATAGCCGGTACCTGTCCCTTTGCTTCCTTTCCCATCATCAGTATCCCTTTGCTTCCCTTCCCATCATCAGTATCCCTTTGCTTCCCTTCCCATCATCACTATCCCTTTGCTTCCGTTCCCATCATCAGTATCCCTTTGCTTCCCTTCCCATCATCACTATCCCTTTGCTTCCCTTTCCATCATCACTCCCACCTGCAGCAGGTGCCGTAGCAGGCACGGCACAATCGCCAGTCATGTCCAGGACAGAGGGAACCTAAATGGCCATAGCCTGTACCTGTCCCTTCGCTTCCCTTCCCACCATACCTGCAGCAGGTGCCGTAGCAGGCACCGGTTGCGCCTGTGGCGTGGGCTCAAAGCACGGACAGCAACAGGCGCTGACGGACGCCCACTATCTCCCATGACTGCACCTGCCATTCGCTAGCGCTTTCACCATCACCATACCTGCAGCAGGTGCCGTAGCAGGCACGGCAGGATGGGTTGCGCCTGTGGCGTGGGCTCAAAGCATGGCATCTCGGCGCAGGAGGAGAGTGACAGGCGCTGGCTGACGCCCACTATCACCCCCGCTGCAGGTGACACCCCCAGCGGGTACACCTCTCGGTCGAAGTCGAGCTCTGGGTCCAACTGCTGCACCTCTGACGGCTGGCCGGATGCATCGTGGTACAGAGAGGGGTACCACACCTGCAGGCACACGCCGTGGGAATGGAAAGGGGGGTTGAACCATTTCAGCCGAAGTCGAGCTCTGGTTCCAGCTGTTGGACTTCAGACGGCTGGCCCGATGCGTCGTAATAGAGAGAGAGGTGAGGGACGGTGGAAGGAGGGGGGATTGGAGAGGTGGTTATTGGGTTGACTTGACTTGGGGATCAGATCAGCTGCAGCGACAGACACCCCGCTCTCAGTCAAAGTTGAGTTCTGGCTCTAGCTGCTGCTGGTGCAGGCGGCCCGATGCATCATGGTGCAGAGAGGGGCACCACACGTCGTGAGATAAGGGAGTGAGGGATTGAGGGGTTGAGGGGGTGAGGGGGCTTTAAGATGCAGCAAAGCAGAAACGCACGTCAGGGTGAGACGAGGGAATGGCAGCGGGGCACTCGCCAGAGGGGAGTGTGGGGGGGCAGTAAGGGAGAAGAATAAAGCCTGAAGCATTAACAAAGTCCCTTTCCTGATGAACCGCACTGCACCCACCTGCATGCCTCTGTGCCCATACGCCCACCAGGGCACCTCCTCAATGAGCGCAGCAGCAGCCTCGTCCCCACCCTGAGTCAACCAGAAGTTCTCAACGCCCGCCACCAGCGCCCTCTCACTGCCACTGTCCAGATCCAGCAATGAGAGATCCCCATCGGTGCGCAGCAGCATGCACTTGGTTGGCTGCCTCCTCATCGCCGCTGCCAGTGGATCCCTTACTCCCCCACCGTTGCCACTCGCTTTAGAGTCTCTTAGCCCCCCGCTGCCAGGTTTAGAGCCCTTTGCCCTGCTGCTGCTGCCTGCGCCTTGCCCCATCCCCTCTGCCTCTTGGTCCCCCCCCCCCTGCAGCTCCCCCTCTCCTGTGCGCGGGACGAAACGCATGGAGACGAGGGGCTTGCGGGCTGACATGATTGAGAGCTCTCTTACTGTGCGCAACTGGTGGAGGAGAGGGAGAGGGGTTGGGTTGGGGGGTTGAGGGACAGGCAGCGGGACAGAAGGAGGTTAAGGGGCTTGCAGGCTGACATTATGGAGAGCTCTCGTGCTGTGCCTGTCCCATGACAGCACGAACAACCCACCTGCACTGTGGGCAGGTGCAAGGGAGACACGTCGCCCTCCACGTGCATGTGGTACACGCGGATGCCAAAGGGCGACGTGGCCACGGCCACCAGGATGCAGCCGCCCGACGCGTCCAGAGCCACTCATGAATGGGTGTGTGTGTGCATGCACATGCAGGGGGAAGACCTCACCTGCACTGTGGGCAGGTGCAGCGGAGACACGTCTCCATCCACGTGCATGTGGTACACGCGGATGTCAAAGGGCGGCGTGGCCACCAGGATGTAATCGCCCCATGCGTCCAGAGCCAGGGGGCGGGCAGGGAGTGGCTGGCGGCACAGCAGGGAGGATTCGTCCAGGTGAAAGCGGGGGTAGAGGCAGAGCTCGTAGCTGAAGGGGGGTGGAGATGAGGGAGAAGGGCAGGGGAAGTGTTGATGGGGTTAAGGGAGGGGAGAGGAGAGTCTTGGCTCCTAGCTGAGGGGCAGCAGCTGGTGGCACAGCTGAGACAACTCGTCCAGGTGGAAGCGAGGGTAGAGGCACAGCTTGTAGCTGGTGGGGCATTGGGTCGGTGGGGGGGTGTGGGGAGTGGGGGGTGTAAACGAGGAGAAACACAGCTGATAGGTTGGCAGCAGAGTTTTGAGACGCCTTAAACTCAGCTGAGCGGGAGCAGGGGGGGAACTCGCTCGTTATCACATCACACAGCACACAGCTGATAGGCTGGTGGCAGATTAGTGAGAGAACTCGTTCAAGTAAAAGGAGGGCACTGCACGGAGATAGCAGCGAAGGACACATTCACCTCTAGTTGAGCGTCTTACGAGTGGGAGGCAACTCTGTGGTTGCACACGATGATGATTTTGCCCAGCCACAGCAGCCCCTCGCACTTAACGCCCCCAGTGCGAGTGTGACTGGGGATCTGAGCCTGTGAGTGAGGTACTGTGTGTGTGCTTGTCTGCCTTACGAGTGCGAGGCAACCCTGTGGTTGCACACAATGATGATGTTGCCCGGCCACAGCAGCCCCTCAGGGTTGAGCGTTGCTCTTCACTGCAGTGACCCACTCACGCATGGGACTATGAGTGTGAAGCACCACCTGTGTGTGTGTCTTACGAGTGCGAGGCAACCCTGTGGTTGCACACAATGATGATCTTTCCGAGCCACAGCAGCCCCTCGCACTTGATGGCCCTCTCCTGCATCACATCTCCAAACACGCGCCACTTCTTCGACCGCAGGTTGTGCAGAATCACGCCCCTCCGCCCCGCCACTGCCAGGTACGACCCGTCGTCGCTCGCTGCCACGTGCCGCACGGGCCAGTTGACCCCCATGTACGTTTGCTGGAACCAGGGGTTAGGGAGGGAGGGCGGAGATATGGCGAGTGAGAGATTCAAGGCCGTACAGGCCAGTTGACCCCCATGTACGTTTGCTGCATGGGAGGAAGCGGGGCACACAAGTCCTACAGAATAGCCCAAGTCAGGGGGGGCATCTTGGACCTGCCATGGCCTGCCACAAGTGGGAGCTACCCGGTACAGCTAGCTCCATGCTACAGCTAGCTCCATGCTACAGCTAGCTCCCTGCTACAGCTCCACTCCAGGCACAGACTTAGGCATGAGTACTCACCAGAATCACCAAGTGCTGTACCCGCAGCTCCTCCTCCTCGTTGCGCTGCACCAAGAGCACCCTGTCCGCCGCCGCCATGGCCTGCCACACGTGCAGGCTCACTGGTATAGCTAGCTAGCTCCACAAGCACGGACATACGCATAAATGCTTACCGGGATCACCAAGTGCTGCACCCGCAGCTCCTCCTCCTCGTTGCTCTGCACCAGCAGTACCCTGTCCGCCCCCGCCATGGCCTGCCACACATGGGAGCTCCCCGCCACTGCCTTGCTCGAGCACTGCCGCGCGAACGCAAACTGCACCAGCCGCCCCGCCTGCCTCCCCCTCACCCCCGCCGCCACCTCCCCCACCACCCCTGCTTCCGCTGCTACCAGCTGGTACCCCTCCTCCCCCCACGCTACAGCTGCCACTCCCCCCACCATTGGCTCGCTGCTCCGAACCACTGCGGCTGTAGCGGACCCGGCTGTAGCGGCTCCTGCTGCTGCCGAGCCTGGGGTAGAGGCTGGGTCTGAAGCGGAGGAGGAGGTTGGGGTGGTGGTGGTGGTGGTGGTGGCGGGAGTAGCAGTGGGGATGGTGGAGGAGGAGGAGGAGGAGGAGGAGGAGGAGGGCGGGAGGAGGCTCATGGAGCCCTGGCGGATGGTGCACATGAGGCGGCAGCCAGACACGGACCACACTGCCAGCCCTCTTAGTTTCCACCCCACGGCAAACGCCAGGTTGTCCGGCGACCAGCATATGCAGGCAACTGCTCCCGTGTCTTCTAGTGAGTAGCTGCAGAGGGCAGGAGAGGGTTATCGGAAAGGGGACGAGGAGTGGGAGCATGAGGCGGCAGCCAGACACCGACCACACTGCCAGCCCTCTCAGCTTCCACCCCACGGCAAACGCCAGGTTGTCCGGCGACCAGCATATGCAGGCAACTGCTCCCGTGTCTTCTAGTGAGTAGCTGCAGAGGGCAGGAGAGGGTTATCGGAAAGGGGACGAGGAGTGGGAGCATGAGGCGGCAGCCAGACACCGACCACACTGCCAGCCCTCTCAGCTTCCACCCCACGGCAAACGCCAGGTTGTCCGGCGACCAGCATATGCAGGCAGCTGCTCCCGTGTCTTCTAGTGAGTAGCTGTTTTGTAGTGGGAGGGTTTTAGGGAAGAGGATGAGAGATGGGAGCATGAGGCGGCAGCCAGACATGCACCACACCCTTGGGCTTCCCCACCTCACCGCGAAGGCTAGGTTGTCTGGCGACCAGCATATGCACGCCGATGCTCCCGTGCCATCCAGTGAATAGAACGGGAGAAAGGAGGGGAGCATGATGGAGGGGAGGGGTGGGGAGACAGGAGGGGTGGGGAAAGGAAGGGGTGGGGCAATGGAGAGGACTGAGAATGGGGCACGGTGATTGGGAGCAGTCTGCAACGGCGAAACACTCCACGGTGCCTCTACTCCAAGCAGCAAGTTCCAAACAAAACAAAACAACAACAGAAAAGCACCACATACCCCCAGTCAAAGAGAGAGATGGTGCGTAGATGCAAGGAGCTCCGGGCGAGGTCAAACAGCTCGACCGTGCCTCTCCTGCTGCCCACGGCCAGCAGCTGCTGCCTGGCCCCAACAGCCACTGTGGCGGCGTCCACCACACCCACCCACTTCTCTGGAGTCACCTCTTCCACGGGCCTCAGCCCCCTCTCCCCAGTAGAGCACAGCACCACTCTCCCGTCTAGCAGCACCACTGCTATCAGGCGTAACAACGGGGAGTATACCATCTGCGCCACTCCTCCCCCTCCCGCTCCTGATCCTGCTCCCCCTGCCCCTCCGCCTGGGTCTGACCCCGTGAAGCTGCTGCGGCCGTTTGGGGTGGTGGGAAGGGCAGCATTGAGGGCGGGCGGGGAGGAGGGGTAGGGGTAGGAGGAGGAGGAGAGGGGGGAGGAGCGCGGGGAGTGGGGGGTGCTTGGGAGGCCGTTGGCTTCGGGCACGTACATGGGGCCGATCACCTCCCGGCTGTGCTTGCGCCATAGGTCCGCTGTGCCGCGCAGCTGGGAGGAGGGGAAGAATGAGGAAGAGGAGATGGGAGGTGGGAGACGAGGAGGAGTAAAGGGAGGAGGGAAAGGGAAAATGGAGGAGGGGAGGGAGGAGGGAAAGAGAAAATGGAGGAGGGGAGGGAGGAGGGAAAGAGAAAATGGAGGGGAGGAGAAAAGGCAGCGGGAGAGGAGAGGGAGGGATGAGGTGAAGCACGCACGTAGGCCCAATCAGCTTCTTCGCTCACCTGCCCCAGCTCTTCCCACACCTGCCCCAACTCTTCCCTCACCTGCCCGAAACTCTTCCCTCACCTGCCCCAACTCTTCCCTCACCAACTCAGTCTACTTTCTCACCTGCCCCCGCCAGGAAACAAGGTGCAGGCGGCCACTGGACAGGCCCAGCAGAATGTGGTCCTCGTCGGCCACCATGCCGTTGCTGGGGGGCACGGACGGGGAGGGGGGGGGTAGGAGGAGGCGGGAGGGGCGGGGTGGGGGGGAGAGGGGGAGGGGAGAGGGAGGGGGAAAGGGTGCGGGGGGTTGGGAAAGGATCTGGACAGGCCCAGGAGAATGTGGTCCTCATCTGCCACATGCCGTTGCTGGGGGGAGATAGAGGAGGGGAGGGGAGGGGGGAGGGAGGTGGGGGGGTGTGAAGGGAGGAGGGGTGGGGGGGATGCGGTGACGGGTTGACAAGGAGGGGAGGGGCAGGGGGGCAGCGGAAGGGAATGGAGAGGAGGGGGCACCCTCTGTGAAGATGGAGGCAACCTTGCGAACGTGCAGCCAGAGCGTTGGCAAGTGAAAAGACGAGTGCCATACAGGGGAGATCAACATGTGAGCTACTGGTCCATTAACAACAGCAATACAATAGTGAGTGAAGCGGCGTACATCGAGACGTCGTCCCCGAAGAGCGGCACGCGCGTGGAGGAGCGGAACTTGAGGGCGAGCAGCGAGGGGGGGGAGTCTGGCGACACCAGGCGCAGCGGCTTGGGAGTGGTGCGCACATCGTAGAAATGAAGCACGCTGCCCGCCGTCTGGAGGAAAGGGTTGGGGGGGGGGGAGGGAGAGGGGTTAGATGGGGTAAGAGGAGAAAGGGTGACACGGGGAGGAGAGGCGGAAGTTTGGTGAGACGAGATGGAGCAGCTTGGGTGTGGTGCGCACATCGTAGAAATGAAGCACGCTGCCTGCCGTCTGAGGGAGTTTAAGAGGCGGGGAAAGAGATGAGAATGGAAGAGGGGAGGGGAGGGGGGAGACAGAAGTATTTTGAGTCGACTCAAAATACGTCTGAGGGAGTTTAAGAGACGGTGAAAGAGATGCGACATGGAAGAGGGGAGGGGAGGGGGGAGACAGAAGGAAAGGCAGAGGGATGACGTGAGCGGTTGAGTAGGAGGTCCAAGAAGATCAATGGAGGTCCACGGAGGTCTATGGAGACTGATGTAGATCAGAAGACAGTTTAAGAACTGGGCGAGCAGGCTTCAACATACCACACTGTCAGAATTCTCAACATACCATCACAACCAGGATCTCCAGCATACCAGCACAGCGAGGGTCTCGACAGCTTCGTTCCATATGGCATGAGCATTGCCCCCGTCTTCTTCCAGCGACTTGTCATCTCGCACGAATTCGCCAAGCTTCACCCGGTGCTGGCGACGTTGAAGGGAGAGCCGTAAGAAAAACACGGGGAAAAAGAGGTGTAAAACAGAGGATCAAGGGAAAAGGCTGCCAAACAGACCAGCTGTTAGGGTTGCGCGTCTATTGTAGGCATTGTTTTGGAAACGGAGAAGTGATTTCCAGGCCACAGTCAATAAACCATGCTGCCAAACCAGGAAACGTCCTTAGAACCATGGACTGCGTTACACATGGCGAAAGCCTTAAGACTTAATCCTAGCTGACTGCTTGAGCTTCACTTTCGTTGATCTCCTTGAAAGGCTGCTGGTCCTTACGCGTCGCTCGAACACTAACCTGGCCTGAGGTCCATAGTTGAATGCAGGAGGAGTGAACGACGATCAAGAGCCCACCGCTGATCTCCACGTGGACCACTGGATCGTCGGGACCGCGAGTCGTTCGGAGAACCTTCGGCCATCCGTACGCGATATACATGGCCTCGGTGCGACGCCGTTTTATCCTATTCTCTCGTCTGACTGTAGAAAAACTAGAGCTGGAATGTGAATGTTAGACATTCAACAACAGAATCGCGATCTCATGGCCGTTCCTCCTGTTCCCACTAATCAAGGCAGAGAACGCGAGACGTCTAGATGTATCTTAGTCTCCAGGTAACCCCCCATGATAAGCCTACTAGTCTAGCGAAAGCGTCTCGGCTCCGCATTATCTCCAGCAACCTAACACCATAATGGAACTGATGATGTTGGGCTTCCGCTTCGATCCTTATGAAACAACTACCATTCAGGAAGAGCAAGCCTAGAAACCAAGAGTCACATGCTAATAACCATAGTAGTCGAAACCTATAATTCGGTCACCTCTCAGACCATACGCTTAGAATCGCCAAGCAACACGTTCAGTAGAAACGAGTCTGTGGTCATGGCTTTCATCTCTCGAGTGACATTCTGCCTAAGTCCGCCACCAAGCACCAGCTTCATTCACTGGCTAGGGAGATACTGTAGCTGAACAAGACCACAAATGTTTGGATTAGTGTACAGTGATCTACAGTTACAAACTCGAATTCAACGTTCTCTATGTTCTGTTACGGTATCCAAAACTAGGTAACAAAATTGGTGCAACATGGAGCAAGGGAAGTACGCTGAACAGCTTGACAGGAAGGCAATTATTACTTATTTACTCTCAGCTAAGGAACAGAACTGGATGTATTCCTAATAGCATGTACAGCTTGGGAGCCTAAGTAGTATCAATCAGAGAACCAGAGGAACTATACTTCTGGGGTTTCGCCCTTGTCAGCCGCAGATTTCTTGGGAAGCAAGACTGAGTGAATGTTTGGTAGAACACCACCAGCTGCAATGGTCACCATTCCCAAAAGTTTGCTGAGCTCCTCGTCGTTTCTCACGGCCAGTTGAATGTGTCTCGGAACGATGCGAGTCTTCTTGTTGTCTCTGGCTGCGTTTCCGGCAAGCTCCAAAACCTGAGGAAAATCAACCCGAGAAGAGGTCAGTTCCGTTATCACTCAAGTCTGACGAGAAAATACGCGAGAGGCTCACCATCAAGGCGACATGAAACGCACCTCAGCAGCTAGGTACTCGAGGACTGCAGCGAGGTAAACTGGAGCACCGGCACCCACTCGAGTGGCATATTTGCCTGCCTTGAGGAAACGGGCTATACGACCCACAGGAAACTGAAGTCCTGCCTTTGCTGATCGGCTCACGGCCTTCTTTCCAGCAGCCTTTCCGCGACCTGACATGATTGCTGAGAACTGAGAGGAGCGAACGGAGCGGACAGAGCGCACACGTAGAGCAAAGAGCGAGTAGTAAAGTTGGAAGCGAGCGGTGAAATCGAGCACGAGAGGTAAAAGTGTCTTCAGGAAACTGAGAATGGCTAGTGACGGAAACTGATTATCAACAGCGAAGTTCGAGGCGAGATTTATGACGCACGAAAGAAGGCTGGAGGGGCTGAGCAACGAGACAAACGAAGCTCGACCAATCATGACAATTTGAGCGGATTGACTACAAAACCGTCGGATAAACACCCTGGGGGAAACCAATCGACGGTAAAGCGCGGCTCTCGATATGCTCGTCCACGAGATTTTCGAGGGGCCTATTGGAGAAACGGTGAAATCGATAACAAAAATGTACGTATCAAGGACAGTACAATTCATGAGGAACAAGTTTACGCAAGACAAAAGTCACTTTCCAATTGTACTTTTTCCCTGGTGAGCAGAAGCGCTTCTAAGGCTGCAGTAAAAAATGCATTGTATAGACAATGTTACAGTGACATGAGGCAACATGGGCACCATGAGGACCACGCATCATTGATCACAAGCTTGATTGTCAGACGCAACAAGTACTGTATGTAGTTACCATGAGCCACTATATTTGTCAGGGACTGCATTCTGAAAATGGGCGTAGTTCCACTCTATGTTCAACGAAAATGGCTTCGATATTGTCACTCCCTCCGCAGTCACTTTTGAGATCTGCACAAACAAACGCATTCACACAAAAACACAAGGTTAGCCAGCCAGAAAATTGGCGAGCACTAAAACATAAGCACGCCCAGGCACACACACTGGGAGTTGAGATAAATCAGCTAACAAACCTGGAATTTGTTGAGAGCGCTGCTGTCGCGAGCGTACAGCACTCGCAGGCCCTTCTCCAGCAGCTTCACGGCCTCCTCCTCACTCATGTCGTTCCGATGCTCATTGCGGAAGAGCGGCCGCACCAGGTGGCTGCCGAAACCCGTCGCGATGTGGTCGTCCGTGAAGTGCACGCCTATCATCGTCACCTGCAGTGGGGAAATAGCGTTCGTGCGAAGATACAGGGCATATATAGATAACCTGGGTTACATTTCAGAGAGAGCAATGTGGTCATCTGTGCAGCGCCCCCCCTGTCAAGATGACCTGGGTGAGAAAGAAGCGCAGAGCAAGCTGGGTTGGAGGACAAGAACGGAAATCGGGACCTCGCGGAAAGAATAGAGGCATGTAGAAACAGCTAAACCGCATACAAAAGGGGTTACGGATTTACGGATCAACAAACGGCAGCATGATGTTCCGGTGCAGGTCACGGAACTTACCGAGCCAAGGAAGGGTTCGCCCTTGTCCAGCCCACCGATCACAATGGAGTTCCAGAGCGGGTCGAAGCGGTTGCGGCGGTTGTACATGACCCGCGTCATGTAGTTGAACACCTCTCGTGTGGACAGCACATGGCCATCGTCAAATGCATAGTCGTTCGTGCTGTGTAGGGTGGTTGCGGGTTGGGAAATCAGGGGATAAAAACGTAAAATCCAGGAGCCTTAGAATGGGTTGGAAGTGTCTACTGAAGCAATTATACGAAGGGTTGCGGCAGTTGTACATGACCCTTGCGATGTAGATAGAATATGTTAAGAGCAAGTCACTCACAGCAGCTCCTCATATAGCGAGAGGATGAATTGAAAGTCACTGATCTCCCCACCAGCTCCCATGACCGTCTGAGGAGCCACCTGCTTCATGCGCTCCACGCTCTTGTACCTCATGGTGCGGCCGTAGGCGCCTGGATGGGGGGAGGGGGAGGGGAGGAGAGGGGGGGATAAAAAAGCAACGTTAGAAAGGGGAGCCAGTCGCTTTATGTGCTCCACAGTGTTGCACCTCATGGTGCGGCCGTAGGCGCCTGGATATGGGTCGAGGGGTGGGTAGGAGGAAGAGGAGAAGCAAATCAATCTGACGAAAGAAGGGAAAAGTTGCGAGAGACAGAAACAATGAAACATCTGGATTTGTGCGTAGGTAGGCTCCACGCTCTTGTGCCTCTGGGTAGAGGCAAGACAGGAGATTCAACGGAGAAGAAGCACTCGGAACTCAAAATTGTTTTTCAATAACTACTGACACTCCCCCTTCCCCCCTCTCCCTCTTCCACCCCCCTACTCCCTTCCTCCAGACACAAACAGACACAGCAGTACTGTGAACATACCCATGGTATCAGCTGCCATGATAATGCCGTCCTTATACTTCATAGCGATCACAGACGCACCCGTGACATACGGGTACCTTCAGGCAACGAGGAGAACACGGAGAATTTTCAAAAACACCCAGCAGGGGATGAGTTGCAATGGACAAGAGCGACGGGGAAAAGATCAAGGGTAAAGCAAGCAGAGAGGTACCCAAGGGATGAATCTCGGACCTCGCATGCTATAACTCACGCACAACCCCCAGAGCCTTGTGAATCCTTGAATTTAGTTGAAGTGATTTCGGTAGATTTCACGCAACTGAATGCGTGCACGGAATCTCGAGCGACCATGATTAACCAGATGGGATACGGCGAAGACAAGGATACGACCCAGACAAGTCGACAACTTCCTAGAACCAAACCTAGAATCGTGTGACCTGGAAGGATGAGAAGGAAAATTACAGAGGACCACCGGTCATGCGAAATGACTCACTGCGTGTGCTTCACCGGATCTAATCCGCGATCTACGGGAACCATCGGGCCGCACATGATGCCGGTTCGCTCGCTACCAGGAACCACCTTCTCGTCCGCTCTAACCTTCCCGCCATGCGCGGGTCCGTGAAACATCTCCGGGAGCTGAGGAGGGCCGGGCGGGATGCCGAATCCGCGGTACTCGTGCCGGATCATGCTGCTTTGGGAGATTAAAGTCGGCGATAGATGTCTGAACAACCAGGGAGGATCAACGCAGTGCCTAGGATTGATGCTCCTCTTGGACTATGTCAGGCGTGAGCTTATGTGGTGCGCAAGGCTTGTCCTCGATATAGGGCTGAAACACCGTTGTCCTCCGTGAACGATAATGTAGTAAGCTTATATGGTTGAGCAAATTTGTCTCATGTCTGGCAGGTTTCATAATTTGTTATATGGTATATGAAATGGTGAATCAGTTGGATGTGGGATTAGGAAACCACTTACAGAACAAGCGGTGTAACTGAAGGGTGGATGAAGTTGATACTAGAGAAGCAACCATAAGGGCCCCTGATTGGCTATGTGCTGTTATTACAACGAAGAGCATCTTGTTTTCCCAACGGAAGAATATTCAGTCGTATCCTGACGTGGAAAGGTTTACCCACTCCTGGGACCCCGTACCCTCCAGCGCATGAGCCCTCCAGCAAACCTTGGCAAACCCCAGTTTTGGTTTGGAGTTGGTGTGGAAAGAATCGAGCGATGGTGATTCCTTGACCAGGTCAACAGGTCAACGGTTGTTCTGAGGGACAAGCGGTTTGCCGAAAGCAACTACACCCTAAATACCGTTTGTCTCAAATCACGTAGCATCAAAAAGCGGATACAGTCATTACCAAGTTCGGCATCTTATCACATGAATTTATGGAATTTCACATTGCCCTGGACCAAATATGGCTTAGTGTGGGAAAAACCACAGACCTTAACGGGTTGAGCTGCTGATTCCAGAAGCTCCTCGTCGCGTGAATCCTCCATTCGGAACATTCTGTTTCATTCTGTCGAGAGTTGACAGTTCCCTACAGTCGCGGGTCTTTCGGGTTGTTGCGATCCCTTCCACGTGTGTGTGTGTGTGTGTGTGTGTGTGTGTGTGTGTGTGTGTGTGTGTGTGTGTGTGTGTGTGTGTGTGTGTGTGTGTGTGTGTGTGTGTGTGTGTGTGTGTGTGTGTGTGTGTGTTGTGTGTGTGTGTGTGTGTGTGTGTGTGTGTGTGTGTGTGTGTGTGTGTGTGTGTGTGTGTGTGTGTGTGTGTGTGTGTGTGTGTGTGTGTGTGTGTGTGTGTGTGTGTGTGTGTGTGTGTGTGTGTGTGTGTGTGTGTGTGTGTGTGTGTGTGTGTGTGTGTGTGTGTGTGTGTGTGTGTATGTGTGTGTGTGTGTGTGTGTGTGTGTGTGTGTGTGTGTGTGTGTGTGTGTGTGTGTGTGTTGTGGGTTTTTTTTTTAAACAATGTTTGACTCCCACTGGTTTCCCTCCATGTGCGACCAAACACTCGTCACTCCAGAATACACCCCTACTTCTTCGGGGACTTGGAAAATACCCCTGGCGGTCGGTTCCCCAGGCGGTCACGTACAATCACATTCCGGAAAAAAAAAACCAAAAAACGCTGCTAGCCTGACATACACGCGGGAGCCTAACGAAGAAGAGGGTGTATCTGAGGTTGCCCGTGCTTCTGGTGTAATCCGAACACGTCAGACCGGTGTGCCACGTCTGCAGATATCCACGGTGCTGCTTCCGGAAGCGCCGCAGGCCTATAATCACCGTCGATCTTACCCGACGTAACCCGAGCGATTTCTGAGTAGCCAATCAAAAGCGGCGAACGATCACCCCACAGTTCCCGCATCCTGGCTTTGTTTTTGCGACTCCACGGATTCTGTGGCGGACCTGCCTTCCCTGAGCCACGGCCACCGTGCCTAGAAACTTGCGTGAAGTGGGGCGTTGGGCCAAGCGTGTCGCTCTGCCCGCTGACACGTTCAATGCTCTGCAAACGAATCGCTGACGGGCAAACAAATGTGCATCCTTCTCGAGAATGACCAAACACACTGCACTATTGCCCCTTTCAAGCTTATCCACTGTTCAATTTCCCGTCAACGCTACTGACCGAGATCCATTGTTCAAACCCAGTCTGGTGCTCAACGCACACAACTGACAGTCGCGGAAAACCAGGAAACCAGCTAGTTCGACGCACCGCATCTGGAAAATCTCCAAAAACGTCTGACCCATGGGACATGCCCCGGGATCTCGGGTCAAACAAACCCCCGGAGTTTGCAATTCATCCCCCTTTTACCCTCTGTTCGCCCCACACAACCCACCCGCCGCGCGTTTCCCACTAGAGTCTTTCCCCGTCGCAGCCCGCTGGAAAATTCCGCAGATGCCCGTAACGGATGTATGCGCGCCTAGCTGTTCGCTGCCCCACGCAACTGCGGACGAATCGAATGGATGCATGGCCAGGGCGCTGGTCCGCTCCGCGCAGGACAGGTCACAGGAACCCTCCTCGCTGTGCTTTGCTCTACTTGGCTCTGCTCTGCTCCCTACACCTAGCGGCATACGGGCCGACAGCAGCAGCAGCGCATACCAATCATTTCCCCGCCTACCCGCCTGGTCCTCCTGACCAGTCCATTCATCGAGCTCTGTTTCCCGCGTTTCTCCCCCCATCAAACCGTTTCTGCTCCTCGCCTGTTTCTCCAACCTGAAATGCTAGACCACCTGCCATGGCTGGAGCAGATTGTAGTGGTAGCAGCCTCCTTCAAGGGCAGCCAGCAGTAGGAGGCCCTGTTTTCCATCGCAACTGGACATTATTTAGTGCCATCGTCGCAGTTGAGTCGGTCAGAATGTTCAATTTGGGACTCAAGGCGTCAATCATGGCCGCGGTTTGCAGCCCGGCGTCTCCCGCTCTCAGCTAGCCGGACCATTTATTGATTCTTGTCGACCTGTGGCTTCTGGTGGATATGGCTGGTACCTTTGGCGGGATTGTCGCCGCGATCGACGGTCCGCGGAGCATCTGCGCGAGTCTTTGGGCGATCCGACACTGACATCTAACAACACTGAGCAGCTGACATCTATACTGACATTTTTTATTAAGCCTTTATTTTTCTCCGCAGCCTTCTTCGTTCTCCGCCCTTTTTGTAAAAATCAAGATCAGTCATGACCAGCGCAGCGCCTTCAGCAATGGCTTCCCGCGTCGCGGGGTCTCCAACCCCGCTTCTTGACCGCGCCGCTTCATCGTTTCTCAGCGGGCGGCCTACTTTGTCGTCTTCCTCCACCAGCTTCTTCCGCGGATCAGCATCCCGGTCGCGCGGCGGTCTTTCCTCGAAGAATCGTGGTGCTTCTCCTTCACGCATCAGTAAAAAAGGCGTGCCGCTCGTTAAAGCCAGAATCGCCCTCGCGCCGGCTCTTCGGAGCGTGGAGCTGATGACTCAGCACCAGCGTCTACGGAACGTGGACTTAGTGACCCAGCACCCGTGCGGCTCGGTCGTCGTGCTCAAGGCGCCGCCGGCGCTGCGGTCGATTAAGCGCTTAATCTCCGCCGTCGCCGCGCGCCCCGCGGCTTCCCGCACCGACTCTGGCGAGACTTCTGCTGGCGAAAACGAAGACCGAGATGCGACTGCCGCGACTCCTGTGGGCGGTCCGTCCGAATTGATCCGCCAGCACGTCGAGGAACCGCAATCGGCGGCGGTCGAGGCGATCGTCCTTCCGCATCTGCCGTCGGGCTTCGCTCTGCCTACTCCCCGTCTCAATCGGCGCGCTCTGCTCGGCTTCAGCGTCGCCGCGCTTGGCGCCGCAACCGCCGCTGAGCTCGGATTGGTCGGCGCGGCGGCGGCGGAAGCCGGCAAGGCGAAGTCGAAATCGCCTCTCTGGTTCCTCGGAGAGGCTAGTGGCGGCGGAGTGAGCGTGGACGGTGGCGCGAAGGGCGGCGCGCAAGGCGGCGCGCCTGCAGCAGCGAAGGGGCCCGAGTCGCGCGTGTACGACGCGACGGCCGTTGGCGAGCCGGCGCTGATGGGCGATAAGGAGGGCGTCTGGCAGCGGCTGGCGGCGGCGCGGGTGGTTTACTTAGGGGAAGCCGAGATGGTCCGCGATCCGACGGACAAGGTGAGGGCTGACTACTGAGTTCTATGTCAGCTTATGATTCGTCTGACTGCCGCATGTTGCGCCCGTTGTCGCCTCTGGAAGATTAAGGCTTTTTTTTTTTTTTTTTTTAAGCCCGCCTGTTTCCCCTTTCGCCCTCGCCAAGTAACCGTTTCTCCCCTCAAGTAAAGCATCTCCCGCCGCGTTTCTCCCCTCAATTAAAGCATCTCCCGCCGCGTTTCTCCCCTCAATCAAATTTCTAGGTTGTGGCTCTGGAAATCGTGCGCCGATTAAGAGACGATTGCTTCAAGGCGGGCCGCCCCGTCACGCTCGCGCTCTCCGCGTTTCCGCGAACCACGCAGCCGCTGCTCGACAAGTATCTCGGCAAGAGGTGAGGACGGGCTCCTCGTACGCGATACACTGGCTCGCTGTACCATTCTCTGCGAGATAAAATTGTAAAAAGCTTTTGGCCTTTTTTTTTTCCAACGGTCTAATATATTTCGCCACGCCCTTTTTTCGGCTGCTCCGCTCCCAGGCTGTCAGAAGAGGACCTCCAGGTGGCGGTCAGCCATTGGTCGAAGGGGCGGTTTGAGGAGATGGTTCCGCTGCTGCGGTACTGCCGCGATTCGGGCGTCCGCCTCTTCGCGTGCGGCGTGCCTCCCAAGGTGAGCGGCGCGCCATGGCTCTTGCTCCCTTCCTTCCTTCGAGGGCTCGTGGAAGTCTACGGCTTGTAGAATCATGGCCTCGAGTCATTGGCCGTTGCTTCCCTTCTTGCTTCCCTTCTTGCTTCCCTTCTTGCTTCCCTTCTTGCTTCCCTTCTTGCTTCCCTTCTTGCTTCCCTTCTTGCTTCCTTAGCTTCCTGTCTTCCCTCATGGGAGCAGGCGGCGCATAGTTTCCCACCCCCAGCTCCTCAACCTCCTCCTTCCCGGCTCTGATTTCTTTTCTTTGCCCGCCGCTCCAGATCCTGCGTACGGTGCAGGCTGGCGGCGTGCAGGCCCTGGCTCCCATCGACCGCCAGCGCTACGCCCCGCCCCTCGGCGGCTTCGCCCCTCCCTCCCCCACCTCCTCCTCTCTCCCCTCCGCGACAACTGACCCACCGAGCGCCACTGCAGCAGGCGCTACTGGCGCTACTGGATCCGGCCTGTGGGGCCTGGAGCCGGCGGCGGTGGCGGCGGAGGTGTATTCGAGGGAGGCGGTATCGCGCACGTCGCTGCCGTTCGGCCCGGGACCGTACTGGTTCGCGCAGGCGCGCGTGGTGGAGCAGCACGCCATGGCGCGCAGCATCGACCAAGCCATGGCGGACGGTGGGATTGTCGGCCTGCTGGTGGTGCTCACGGGGGCGTCGCAAGTGCGGTACGGAGCGCAAGGGACCGGCGTCCCTGCCCGGATCAACAACGGGCAGCTGAAAACTTCCGCCGCCTCGCAACGCATCGTCCTGCTCAACCCCGAGCGGCAGCGCAGCCGGGCAGACTCCGAGCTGCCCGAGGCCGACTTCTTCTGGTACTCGGGCAGCCGGATGTGCACGCACAACTGTTTCGACCGGGCAGAAATCGCGCGCGTCATGGGGGCAGCCGGGAGAACTTTTGACAACCTGCCCCAGGACCTACAAACGGGGATAGAGCGCGGGCTGATCTCCCCAGACACCCTTCGGTCCTTCTTCGAGCTCGAGAGCCACCCGCTGGTCGCCGAAGCGACCAAAAGGTTCCAAGGGTTGAGGGAGAGAGTGTACGCCGACCCGCGGTTTCTCCAGCGGATTGTGACTGAGGAGGCGATCAGTATTACCACGGCGATGCTGGCGCAGTGGGAGAAGCGGCGCGAGCGGTTCTGGTCGGAGATCGAGTACGTGGCGACCGACGTGCTGCGCGGCACTATTGTCAACTTCTTCACGGTGTGGCTGCCCGCCCCCACCCTCTCCTTCACCTCCTCTACTGCTGTCTCCACACTAGCCGGCTCAGCAGCAGCCGGAGCAGCAGCAGGGGCGGCAGGGGCGGCGGGGGCGGCGCAGGGGCCGGTGCAGCAGGCGCTGGGGGGAGTGAGCGCGTGGGCGGCGACTCTCCCAAAGAATGCGTTCCAGCGTGCTACTCAGCCCGGGCAGGTGTGGGGGCTGCAGGAGAGGCTGGCGTCCATCCTCTTTACAAGCGGGAAGCTGTTCACTGTTGGGTTTTCGGCGAGTGTGGGCACTGTAGCGCTGAACAATCTCTTTATGGAGGTGAAGAACCGGCTCGCGGACATGTCTGCTGCTGCTGGTGCTGCTGGTGCTGCTGCTGGTGGCAATGCGTCTGCTGTGCTTCCTGCTGCTGCTTCTAGCAGTGGTGTGGTGCAGCGGTCGCCTGTGCTGAAGACAGCAGCGGTGTACGGTGGCTTCCTGGCGACGTCAGCCAACCTCCGCTACCAGGTCAGTCTCCGTGCTCACCTGCGTTATCTGTGCTCACTGCTTGAGGAGTCTATTTTTTTGGCGCCTCAGGAATAGAGTCTCTGGGCTCACTGCTCGCCCCACTTTCTTCAGTTGTTGCCGGTCTCCTCCCCTGGCTCCACCTGCTTCAGTCCCATGGCTGATATTCCACGTGTGCTTGTCCACTTGTGCTTGTTCACGCATGCTTGTCCACTTGTGCTTGTCTACTTGTGCTTGTCCACGCATGCTTGTCCACGCGTGCTTGTCCACGTGTGCAGTGAGCTTATCCTAAAAACTGTGGGCCCTCTTTTCCTCATGTCCCCTGTTCAGGTGATAGGAGGGGTGGTGGAGCACTGGATTGCCGACTACTACCTGGCAGCCAACCCCATGGCGGGTGCGGCGCTGTCCTTCGTGGCCCGCACCGTCAACTCCTACTGGGGCACGTCCCAGTGGGTCGACCTCGCCCGCTTCTGCGGCCTCCAAACCACTGCCTCCCAGTCCTCTTCCTCTTCTGACGCTGCTTCTGCCAACGCGTTACCAGCAGCATCAGCAGAAGCAGCAGCAACAGCAGCGGCAGAAGCGGCAGCAGCGTCAGCAGCAGCAGCAGCAGCGTTGGAGCAGGCATACTCGGCGTCCCCCTCAGGCTTCCCTGCGCTGACCCCAATCCCCGTGCTGGTCAACTCTCCCCTCTACGCTGCTGCCAGTGCCGGCGTTCCTGCCTTTGAGGCCTGGCAGTATGCCGCGCCTGCCGCTGCTGCAGCTGAAGCTGCAGCCGACAGGGCCGTGGCTGCTGAGAGGGTAGCAGCAGCAGAAGCAGCAGCAGAAGTGGCGGAAGTTGTGGCCGAGAAAGCAGCAGCAGCAAAAGCTGCAGCTGAGGAATCGGTCGAAGCTGAATCACTTGTACAAGATGACTCTGATTCGGAGCTCCTCCCCTTGGGAATACCCGCTCTCCCCGAGCAAATCTCCTCTTTCTCTGTCTCAGAATCGGGCGAAGCTCTCTCCCCTGCGACTGCAGCCCAATTGCTTGAGGAGCCGCACCAGGCAGCTGCTACTGACGCTCTTGTTGACTCACCCCAGGAGTCGTTGCTCGGAGTGCTTGCAGAGACAGAAGCAACGGGGGTTCAAGACAAAGACGCCTTGTTTGAGGCGGTGGAGCTGTCGGTGCCCTCCTCTCCCCCCATGGGCGCGCTGATCTCTCTCGAGCCCGTGTCAATGTCAGGGGAAGTTGAGTTGCTGCCTTCCCTGGATGACTCCGTCTCCCCTCAGTTCCCTAGTCTTGATTCGGTGCCTCTGGCCGATGCCCTTTCCTATCTCGACTCCCTTCCTACTCTCGATTCTCTCCCTTCGCTTGACTCCATCCCCTCTCTTGACTCGCTTGCTTCGTGTGACTCGCGTTCCGAGAGTAAGCCATTGGATGCGGAGGACGAGGCAGTATCAGCGTCGGTCATTGAACCCGGGGTCGTGATGGTGGCTGTGGATGATCCTGCTGTGGCAGTGCTGGGTGTGCAGTCGGCCTCTGTTCTCACAGCAGCAGCAGTGCCAGCAGCAGCAGCAGCAGCAGCAGCAGCAGCAGGAGCGGGGTCGGAGCCAGCAGCGGTTTTGAAAGCTCTGGGCTCTACGCCAGGTGATGAGAAATTCTGCCCGCCGCGGGATGCAGTGTGCGCGTGAGCATGAGATGGTGGGGGGGGGGGTGTGAGAGTGAGAGTGAGATTGAGTGCGGAATGGGTGGAGTGGGTGGAGTGGGCAAGTGTGGTTTGAGTGCATGGTACTGCTGGGTTGCGGGGTGCATCTGTACGGTAATGGCATATCAGTTGCAGCAGAAGCAGCGGCTGGGATGCATGGGCTGGCACGCAGCAGACGGACGAGGATAGAGAGTAGGTGAACCAGACGCAGGAAACCGCCAGGGGTATGCTGCTTGATGAAGTAGCACACCCCTGCAAGGTAAGTGGCTGGATGCAGCCGTGGGCACGTAGCAGCAGCAATGGAGGGGAAGGATGAGGCTGTAGCAGCAGGCTGTGGTTTCAGCAGCTGTGGCTTCAGCAGCTGTGGCTTCAGCAGCAGAAGCTGCTGAAGGGGCAGCAGCAGAGGCAATGGATGCCCTAGCAGCAGTGTCAGGGTTGATTCTTGGCACGTGTATGTGCAGCAGGAGGGCAAGGAGCAGGCTGGAGGGTGCGACCGGATGTGCACTGCACTCGGGTCTACGGATGAGGTCATGTGAGAGCCGGTGGCTTTAATAAGGGATGGGAGGACTGGCGATTGAGCCATCTCTGAGGATTTGAGTCCTCGTATCGTTGCTAGCTAGAGGCGCAACTGTAGGGGGTTGAGGAAGGGATTATATTGTTAGGGGGTTTGGGGTTTCTGAGTAGTGTATAGACTAAAGGTGTTTCTCCTGTTAGTTGCTTTGCCTGCCCTGAACACCGAGTGTGAATTAGGCATTGCTCCTTAATTTTACCTTTCATTTATCCCTTGTACTGTATGAGAACCCGTGGGTGAGGATGGTACTGGCACTACTGTACCAGCCAATGTGCTGTATCCTGAATATACAGGGCACACTTCACAGGAGCAGCGAGCCCTGAGGCGGATTCATACACCAAGACACATCCTGATCATGTTGCCCCCTCCAGGTTCCATCATTACATGGAATGCAAGCTGCAAGGAGCTGTCAAATGAATCAGGGTGTATTCCTACAGCCTCGTGTCAGACTAACCTTGCATCAGACATGTCATTTTGCAAGCGCATGCTGCATGGTCTGTCACATCACAAGGCAGCCAATACAGGTGTTGGAAATATCTCAAGGACTTAAGCGTTTCTGAAGTGTAACACTGTACTCGAGGAAGATTACAGGGGAGCACGCGAGTCAACGGAGGTTACACGAGGGGGCGGACAAAGAATGCGAAAGGACTCGAAAGGTCGCAACTGGAGGTTGCGACTGACCGTTACAACATCACGGATGGTAACCGAAGCGGCAATCGAGTCGCTGTGCGACTCGATAAACCGTTCCTGTAACTGTATTCTACAACTGCTTTCTTATCTTCTATATATTGCTGTATGCTTGTTTCTTTAATCAATCACTTGTTCTCACATACTAGTACAAGGGTTCAACTGTCTCAATTTCCGCTGCACTACTCCAAGTCTCAAGTCTCTACAAGCTGGGACTTAGTCTCTGCAAAAGATCCTAAGGGCCTTTCTCAGCCCAATATGGTATGAGAGCTGGTCAGAGACCAAACTCCCAGCAACTACGCTCCATCAACGACCTGCAACTCAACTTGATTCAACAACTCCATTGATTACAAGACATGGACAACAAGGGCAAGAAAGTCTCTACGGGCTCACCCAGCGCCCAAGAAACTCAACACGGCAACTCTGGTCTGCACACCTCAGGACTGCAGACAGAGACCGGGACTACTCAAGAAACAACGGGAAGAGTACCAGAGATGGTGACTCCGTCTCCCTCTTCAAGTGTGGACCCGAATCTCATGGAGAGATTCTTCAGCTTCATGTCACACTTCGACCAGCAGCAGCAGACAAGGACACCTGCGCACTCAACACAGAGCAATGGAGGGAATATGGGATTAGCGCCGATGAGCCTCGACAACTCATCCTTCGGGCGACACAACCAAGCGCCTACCTTTGCGCCTTATCATTCTTCGCCGGGGACGTTCGAATTCATGCCGCCCCGTGCCCAGCCAACAGCAGCTGCATCACAACAAACACCGAATGAAATCTTAAGTTTACAGGCGCAGTTCTCACACGTGATCAAACTTCAGACATCCTCACCGTTCAACGGACACGACTTCTTTACCTGGAGCTTCGAGTTCGAGCTGCTGATGGAGGCCGCGCATCTTCTGGGATACTTCAACGGGTCCCTGCCATTCCCAAGCAACGGCACTGGGAAGGAACAAGAGATCTTCACGTATCAGTCGCTGCTGGCGTACACGGTACTCCTGAGAAACCTGTCACCACAAGAGCAGCAGAGCATCAGAACGTATCGGAGTTATGGAAACTCCGCGGAGCTCGCATGGCACCACCTCAAGTGCCTTTACCAAGCAAACGACAGCGTGACACAAAGCAGACTCATGCAACAGCTGACAACAATACAGATGAAGACCGGGGAAAAGGCGATGCAGTATATGAGTCGCTGCCAGACCCTCCGCGACCGCCTGCTTCGGTGCGGAGGAACGATCACTGAAGAAAGCTTCGTAACACTTGTCCTTGCCGGGCTCGGGCCAGAATGGAGAACCACACGATCACTTCTTCGAGCCCACGGAAGAATTTCGGAGATGCACCTCTGCGCCGAGCTTCACGCTGAACAACAGGAGATGGATCTGTTCGAGGAAAGACAACCAAGGAAGCAACAGCAGTTAGTCTTCTACACTCAAAGAAGAAATGACAACAACTACAACCGACGCAGCAAGCAAGATCAACGCGACAACCGAGGACTCACCATCGTGCCGCCGTTCTGCCACAACTGTCAGACTTCCGGGCACTCCAAGGTCAACTGCAACCGCCCTCGCGTTTACCGTGCAGCAGACCCACAAGTCGCTTCCACTCAAGCAAGTCCTCCAAGGCGCTCTTCAACATCTGCACAACAAACACCCAACATCATCAACTGCATGGTACACATCGACAACTGCGCACCCGCTTCACCACCCACTTACGCACCAGACGAAGAGGAATTCCCGCCGCCGCGCTCGCAAGGACTTCAGGTCAACCCGACATACGCTGCAGTCGCTAACGCCGAACCCACCGGGCGGAACACCTGGTTCTTAGACAGTTGCTGCGGTCAGCACATGTGCTCCTCCGGACGCTTCGTACAACACGAGCGACGCCTCAACCGCGACGTCGTCATCACCGTCGCCAACAACGAAAACCTGAAAACAAACAGACAAGGCGTGGTTCAGTTACAATCAATGGAGACAAACGTTATTCTTCAGCTCAACAAAGTCCTCATCGTCGACAATCTGGGATACAACCTACTAAGCGTAAGCCAACTAATGGCTAAGGGGATTCACCTGGAGTGCGACTCCTTCTCCAACGAGTTCCGACTTTACCACGGGAAGGGCGGCCTCTTCATCGGTCGTGCCCTCCTGAAGTCCGGTGTCTTCGTGTTGGACTTCGTCCCCGACCGCGGAACTGCCGACAGCGATGGCATCGTATCGTTCGCCGCCTGGACTCACCCGCCGGATCTTGATCCCGACTTCGACAGTGACGGCTTCTGGCACTCCAACACCATACCTGCAGCAGAGAGAACACGAGCATTAGCAGTTATCAGACAAGAAAGACAAGTACCCGCAAGTGTCCCAACAAAACCATCACCTGCAGTATCGGCAGCAGGACCCAGCCGAGTACCACCACCATCAACACGAGGACCGCCAACGGAAGCAGACCAACTTATGCCCGCCACACGAGAAGCTTGTCGAAGTCCCGCCTCGGTCGTCGCGTTCTTCTCCAACGCCGACATCTACCACCGCTCGCCCGGTCACCGTGCTCCCGACGACATCTGGCACCAACGCCTCGGACACCCTGCAAACAGCACAATACTTCAAACAATCCAAGCAGAGGTGTTAGAACGTAACGCCCTTCTAACGACGAGCGGCCAAGAACTTCGCCGACCAAGAGCACGATGCTTCACGTGCCCCGAAGCAGATCTTCCTCATCAACCCTTCCCATCCCATCATAATCCAAGCGCGCCTGCATATGCAACGATGGAAAAAGTCTACAGCGACATCTTGAACATGCCTCGAGACGACACGGAAGCCGACTTCAACTACGTCATCACCTTCGTCGATGCAGCAACAAGATACACTTGGCATTACAACCTCAAGACGCGCGATCAAGCCTTCGACGCCTTCACAACATGGCTCCCCATCGCCGAGCGGGAATCAGGAACCAAGCTCAAAAGCTTCCAGTCAGACGGTGCCCTAGAATACCAGTCACAACGCTTCAGGACCTATCTGGCGGAAAGAGGAATCAAGCGCCTGGTGTCCCTACCATACGCTCACCAGCAGCAGGGGGTCGCCGAACGCATGAACCGGACCTTGCAGACGACGATGCGAAAGCTGCTCCTGGGGATGAGACTGCCCAATACACTGTGGCCAGACGCGATGACACATGCAGTCCACCTGCACAACCTGTTGTCCTCGTCATCGCTCCCCAACAACGCATCACCGCACCTGCTGTGGACGGGAAAAAGGGGCAGCACAAAATTACTTCGAGTTTTCGGCTGCATGGTACAATACAGACCCCACACAGCTCGAGCAGGACGCTTCACTCAACGAGCTCGGTGGGGACTACACCTCGGCATCGCCAAACATTTTCACGCGTGGAAGATTCTCGACATACACGACAAAAATACGGTGGCATCACGTGATGTTATCTTCTACGAGCGACTGACGCTGCAGCATTACCTGGACAACATTGCCAACTCAGACGACCCCACCGACGGCTTCGCGGGCCTTCGCTCCTTCGCTGACCATGCTGCCGAAGCTGACGCAGCAGAAGAAGACGTCCCTGGAGCCTCGGAGGCTGCCGGACCACTCCCCTACTGCTCCGTACCTGTTCCACTCGATGAAGATAATCCCCTCGATAGCAACAACCTCGACACCTTTTACCACTTCGCTGACCAAGGCTACGCTACACCACACCCCGTCGACTCGAATATTTCCGAACGCATCGGGCCAAACTTCTTACCCGATCCTGAAGACGGTGATGAAGCAGCTTATCCCGAGAATGAAAACTCCCCTCGACACACAGCCACGGGACTGCAGATCCTAGGACTATGGGTCTCCGTCCAGCACCCGCCGCCGCCTTCTCCGCGCGAGCCGTCGACCCTGTCGCAGGCTCTGGGGGGGGAACATAAGGCACAATGGAAGGAAGCGATGGAAAAAGAGTTAAAAGCTCTGCAAGACCGAGAAACATGGAAACTGGTACCTGCAACGAGCATCAACGGGAAGAACATTCTCTCGGGGAAATGGGTGTACCGCATCAAGACCAATTCAGACGGCTCCATCGAACGATTCAAAGCTCGATGGGTCGTACGAGGCTTCGATCAACGATACGGAACCGACTACACAGAAACCTTCGCTCCAGTCTCCCGTCACACCTCCCTGCGCATCCTACTCGCCATCGCGGCCACGAAGAAACTACCACTACGGCAAATCGACGTTGCAAACGCCTTCTTGTACGCACCTGTGGACACCGAAATCTTCGTCGAACAACCCCACGGATTCATCGACGACCCTTCAAAAGTATGCCAGCTGGAAAAATCCCTTTACGGGATCAAGCAAGCCCCACGGCTCTGGCAGCAGCACCTTCACGGCCGGCTCGTAAAAATCGGATTCCTACAGTTACCACATGACCAAGGCATGTACCGACTACAGAAGGGAAGAGATTACATTCTGCTCATCGTCTACGTCGACGACCTGCTCTACATCGGTTCTACCACCGACATCGTCACCTGGTTCGAAGGGGAGCTGAAAAGGGACCTAACGCTCACGGTGTCCGACGAGGTGACGCAGTACCTAGGACTGAACGTCGTCGAAGACGACACGGCGTTCTACCTACACGCTGGAAAGTACTCAAGCACCGTCGCGAAGAAATTCGGTCTAACACCGACTGCGGTCCCAACTCCCTACCGCTACGGGAACAACAGTAGCGCCTCCACAAAACTCCCCGCGAAACAAATCCAGGAGTATCAACAGAAGCTCGGCTGCCTACTATTCGCAACAGTAACCTGCCGACCCGACCTATCCTATAGTGCGAGTCAGCTGGCGACACATCTGAAGCAGCCGCAACAGGAAGATCTCGAAGAACTCAATCGAGCGCTACTCTACTTCGTCTCCACGCCGACGATCGGGCTCACCTACAGCAAGGCAACAACACCGTCCGTACGACTACTCGGATACGTCGACGCCGACCACGCGGGAGACAGCGAAAATCGACGGTCTAGGACGGGCTACATCTACCGACTAGAACCTATCGGAACTATCTCCTGGCAGTCGAGCAAGCAGGAGTTAATCGCACTATCCTCGGCTGAAGCAGAGTATATCGCCCTTTGTACTGCGACCAAGGAAGGACTCTACCTACGAGAGTTACTCGAAGAAGCGAAGATCGCGACCCTGCCCACCTTCTCACTCCTCTGCGACAACCAATCTGCGATAAAAATCGCGAACAAGGACGGCTTCGCCAACCGAACCAAGCACATCGCCCTGCGGTACTTCTTCGTCAAGGATGAAATCGCGAAGGGGAGACTTCAACTCAGTTACTGCCCGACGACAGAAATGGCCGCAGATTATCTGACGAAGAAATTGGCGAAAGCAAAATTCGACTACTGCATGCTCCTAACCGGGCAAACAAACGTCACCGGATCTGAACACTCCAGCACTCCAGAAACGAAGGGGAGTGTTGGAAATATCTCAAGGACTTAAGCGTTTCTGAAGTGTAACACTGTACTCGAGGAAGATTACAGGGGAGCACGCGAGTCAACGGAGGTTACACGAGGGGGCGGACAAAGAATGCGAAAGGACTCGAAAGGTCGCAACTGGAGGTTGCGACTGACCGTTACAACATCACGGATGGTAACCGAAGCGGCAATCGAGTCGCTGTGCGACTCGATAAACCGTTCCTGTAACTGTATTCTACAACTGCTTTCTTATCTTCTATATATTGCTGTATGCTTGTTTCTTTAATCAATCACTTGTTCTCACATACTAGTACAAGGGTTCAACTGTCTCAATTTCCGCTGCACTACTCCAAGTCTCAAGTCTCTACAAGCTGGGACTTAGTCTCTGCAAAAGATCCTAAGGGCCTTTCTCAGCCCAATAACAGGGAACCTCGCGTCTAAGGCGAGGTTAGTCTGACGCGGGGCTGTAGGAATTTGCCCTCACTGTATATCTACAAAATGTACAAGGTATGGGCGTTATATCAAAGTGAGAAAGAATGACAGACATATAGGTTTTGCCCCGTTATGTCATGCACCTGCTCAGCTCCTTTGCTTCCCCAAACCATCAAGACACAACCTGGATCTCCTTGTGGTGTTGCTGCCCCTTCCGAGCCTCCTCCGCAGCCTCGGCCAGAGCTTTGTCCCGGTCCTTAGGGTAGGTCCAGTAGAGGCCCCCGTACAGGGCGCAGCACAGAGCAAAGGGCGCAGCCATGGTCCAAAACAAACCCAGAGACAGAGCCTTGGCATTTTGAGGGTCAGCAGCGGAGGGAGGAGAGGGAGGAGCAAAAGGAGGAGCAGGAGAAGCAGGGGGGGCAGTAGGGGCGGCAGCAGGGGCGGCAGCGGGGGGGGAAGCGGGATGGGAGGGTTGGAAGCCGAACCAGGCTTGGGCGAGGAAGCCGACAGTGGGGGGAGCAAAGGCAGCAACGGACATCTCAAATGCCCGGTCCAGTGCGTAGATGTCCGTGCGCAGGCGCTCAGGCACTATGTCCGCGAATATGGGGCTGCCAGGGAGGGGAGGCGGGGCGGCATGAAAGGGATGGCGGTGGAGGTGGTTGGTGGGTGCTGGGGGGGGGGGCTCAATTCTCTGTTTGGTCGAGCGCGCCGATGTCGGTGTGCAGGCGCCCCGGGACGGGGGGGAACGTAGAGGTGAAGTGCGCTGTTGTATTTTGAGTCGACTCAAAATACAACTAGTGCGCGGGATATATGGGCATAAGGCAGGATGGTTTCGGGCATGGAGTCATGGGGAGGAAACGATGTGCCATGCTATGCCATGCCATGCCATGCCATGCTAGGCCATCCCATCATCCCATCCCTACATTAGCATTGGCATGCACTCACTTATTAGAAGCCGCATCGTTCCAGGAGATCAAGAACCCCATCAGCACCAGCACGCAGAAATACACCCAGAAAAACCGGGTGTCCTGCGGAACCACCCTCAGCAGCACTGTCGACATCACGACCGCTGATCCGGCGCTGATCTGCGCACAGATCACACGGCCAGAATCGCGCCACGTGGCGCTCATCCAGTCGCCGAACCAGCCAGCAAAAAGACCGCCAAAACTGCAACTAGCAGTGAAAGAGGAGAGGAGGAGGGCGGTGGAGGGGTGGGAGAAACCCACAAGCTCCAGCCACATGGGGAGGAAGGTGAGAGAGGCCCAGGCGAAGGACCCTACGATGCCTTGAGCGACTATTATGAGGAAGGAGGGAGTGCGGAGGACGTGTGAGAGGTCTGAGAGGAAGGAGGGGGAGGAGGGAGGAGGGTGGTGGGGGGAGGAGAGGGGAGAGGAGTGGGGAGAGGAGGGAGAGGAGGGAGTGGTTGGAGAGAGGACGGGGGATGGAGTGTGTGTGGAGGGTTGATATGGAGCCTTGGAGGAGGTGGAAGTAGACGGGGTTGAAGCAGGGGAGGTGGGTTTGGGGGAGGTGGCATGTGAGGGAAAAAGAAGGGGCTGTGTGGCTGAAGAGGGATCAGAACCGTCGATACACGAATCGGCCAGAGAATCCACATCTAGACATCTCCGCCGAGCATCCTCGTTAGAGAGGTCTTCGATAAGAAATTGTCTTGGAGAGTCTTGTGCAAAGAGGGAGATAAAAGCTGCTAGCAGCAGACTGATTGCTGCTACGACAAGAAATGCCATCCGCCATCCATCCATCCCAAACCCAAAGAGGATGGCTATTGTTCGGGCAGGTATCCCAGCCAGGGTAATTCCGATGCTGTACCCCAGAATGTCTCCAAAATAAGTCATGAATTGTAACCATCCGAATGCCACGCCGCGATTGGTCGGAGACGCCAGGTCAGCAATGAGTGATTGGATAGGAGGGAAGACCAGAGCGAGGCCGATGCCGTTTAGCCCGCGTAGCCATGCGACCTGGCGGTATGACGTGGCGAGGCCCACCGCCAGCGTGGCCAGGCCCCAGATGAGCGCCCCCGAGGCGATGATGTGGACACGTGGCATGTAGAGGGAGAGCCATGGCGAGAGCGGGCAGACTAGCGCCTGCACTAGGGCTCTCACTAGAGTGAGCGCGCCTAGGTCTTTCGGTGAAGCGTGGAACGCCCGACCAACCTGGAAGGTGGGAGTGGCGGGGGGGGGGGGGGAAGGGGGGAACGATGGTTTCGAAGGAAGGGGGAGAGGGGGGGGAGAGAGGGGGGGAGGGGGGGAGGGGGGGAGGGTAAACGGGTGGGGGTGGGGTTGGGGGGGGGGGGGGGAGGATGGAAATGCCAAGGGATCTGCTTGAAAGAAATCGGTTGATCCGGATCGTTCCGAGGCTATGGTCAAGACCCACTAGGACGACACAGAGAAAACCACAGGGATCGTAACTTATTCTACCAATAGAAAGGCACAGAGATCGCAACGTATTCTACCATTAGAACGACAGAGCGACCGTCTTTTAAGTACCTCGTTGTACACGGCGGGAAGGAGCGACTCATCCGCCCTCTCGACGATCGCGGCGACGTTGACGAGGATCAATGTGCGCACTCGCACGTCCTTCCACCACCGCGCCGTGCTCATGCCGCTAATAACGAAGTGCCTAAGAAACGTTGACTGGAATCAACGTGCGCACGCCCACGTCCTTCCACCACCGCGCCGCGCTCATGCTGCTATTCCCGTCTGAGCATGCGAATGCGTTGCCATCAGAATGCGTTGTCCGATTACTCGGTTTAAACGGTTACTCTCAATTCCCTCTATTGCCAACGTCGGGCCTGCGCGCGGCTAAGCGCGAGCGACGCATGCCAGAGATTGCTCTGGGCTGGACCTAGTAGTAGCCGAAAGGTCGGTACACGTCAAGCCACGCCCAGAGACCACATCCAAGTGCATGCCAAATGTGGAATAGCCCCGAGGGTCTCGATACAATTTTGGCCAGGGCAAATTTTGATCGGAATAATTCCAGCTTTTATTGTACACTACCACAAACGTAGCTTTTCTAGGAATATACTTTAATAATAAGCGTACTATTTCAAACCACGAAGCACTCAGGTTCCGGCCTACTATTTCACCTGACCTGCCCTCCGAGTTTCACGGCTTTCCCTTCCCCATCTGCTGCAGCGCAAACTCGTTTGCGCGGATGCTCTCTTCGACCAATCGCAGCAGCTCTTTCGTGCTCCCCGAGAGGCCCCCGCCCAATAAGCCCAGGGAGTCGCACGCCATCGCAGCGGTAATTGGCGACACCTGCGACGTCTGCGACGCCCGGAATGTCGCAGGATGTCGGCTCGTCCACCTGCGCGACGTCGCCTCGCCGCTCACCTCGGGACTCGCTCCGAATCGCAGATCCCCACTCAAATCACACCTGCCGTTTACAACACCCAACTCGTCTAATTGCCGCAGCAAAAACGCGGAAGTTACGGGCGGCATAGTCGCCGCAGTAACCGCAGTCGCCGGGACTGTCGCTGGCGCTGCCATTGCCTTCGTGAACTCCGCAACCATTCGCGAAAATGTTGTCGTGTCGGGAATCGACGATGCAGATTGAAGCTTCGGTTGGATCAACGGCACAGCGACCGCGACTCCCGGGCTCGAGCCTCGTACCGCCCTCTCGATTTGCTCCATCTGGTTCGGATCGATCGGCGCACAGGCGACGCTCGGCACCACCTGGGATGACATGTCCCGCTGCGAAATCCGCGGTACTAGCTCGTCCGTTTGTCGCTCATCAGATTTGCGCGCTGAGTGCGCTGCGACTCGTGGAGATGCTCGTAAAGCGTCCAGGCTCGCCGATGTGGCAGCCGTGCTCGAGCCCTGCCTCTCCAGCAAATTACCTTCACCAACCACCACGTCCCCCTCCAAAACCCCGGCCGCGTTTCCCCATGGTCCTCCGCCGTTGAGCTTCTCGGCTCCCCTGTCGGGTTCGCCTCGTACTGAGTCGCTTCGTGCGGCCGCGCACTCGGGCCAGATCACGTCCAGCAGCCGGTTCGTCTCCTCGTCGAAGTCGCCCAATTCCCGGAAATCCGCCAACTCGGCTATGTCGCGCGTCTCGTTGCGCGACTGGAAGTCGTCTGGCGCCGCGACTCCGCAATCGTCGCGAATCGCATTATAAGAAATACTAGGACCTTGCTTAGTGTCGACGCCAGCCACATGAGAGCTTTGGCTTGGGCTATGGCGGATAGCCCCAACCCCGCGTACGTTCCTAGAAGCGGGTGTGATATTATCGCGGTCGGGAAAAGCTTGGTTGCGCGAAGCTGGGTTGGAGTTGGTCAGCTCTTCCAATGCAGCCATGACGTCAGCGGGCATCATCAGACGACGCACGTCGCTGTGACGTTCGAAGAACGTTCCGCCTCGCTGGCGTTTCGCCTCGGGATAATCCATGTCAGATCGCCGGCGCTTCGCCTCGGAGAAGCGGATATTCGGGAATGCGGATTCGCAGGAAAAGCGCGGCGCCGTCGAGAGGGAGACGAGGCCTACGGTGTTTGACGCGCAGGAGATGGCGTCGTGGGTGAGAAATCCTGATCCTTGTGCGGTTGCGATGAGGGGAGATGCCGAAACGTTCTGGAGCGGCATTGCGGAAAAATAAGGCGATATAGGTCGGCTGCTGTAGTCTATAGTAGGCGATACTTGAAGCCGTCAAATTATAGGGGAAGAATTCGTGGTATGACTGAAGGACCTTGCACTCCAGAGAAATTGGCTTGAATTGCTACCACACGGAAGTGAAGCCCCCTTTTATGAGAATCAGTCGAGTGTCAGTGGAGCGGTGTGTGATGTGAAGCGACAGTGAAGGTTGCAGCTGCTGCTGCCGAGGCTCATGGCAGCTGGGTGTGCGCGAAAGAAAGCGCGTCGCGGGAAGCGGACGCCTGCTAGCAGCAAAGCGACAGCTGCACATGGCGAATTTCGCCGCTGGCGAAAATCGCCCCTACCACATTGACAGGCGCGATTGCTGCCTGTGATGTGAAACGAAATCTCATTTCGCTTATCGAATCAGCGATTCTCTTTCAGGCGCAGATGAACCCCACCCACAACTGCGAGTTTGTCCCGTACGGCTCCTTCCTTGCATAGTTCGCTGGTGTTACGCACAGGGATGACGCACATAGTCGAAAATATGACTTCATCGAGCAGGAAGGAAGTCCTGCCTTTTCCAGTTTTGTGGGATGTTGCTTTGCTGGTGTTGCACACGTGATGACGACAGCAGGCGCGAAATCTCCGGCAAGGGCGACCCTTCGACAGGGGTCAGAGCCAGAAGTTTCATTCTTGTCGAACACGTGAATCCGCCTGCCAGAATATAGCAAGTGAAACCAGGATGGAGGATCGTACTGCACATGTGGACTGTACTGCTGGTGATGTCGTGGAGATGGAACGGGACGGGATGGAAGGGAGCAACACAACACTTCCCGCTTGCCCCTGTCAAGCTAAGAGCGTGCTCAAAGTGCTGTCTGTCATTCACTGTTACCCGATATCAAAACAAATCGTAGCCGTTCATATATGTCAGTACAAAAATCAACGGACAAGATTTGTTATGTTATCCCTGCCATCCGCTGTTATCCGCTAAGGGAGTGTCCAAAGTGACCCTTGACATCCCCCGATGGATGTCGTCGGATGTCAAAATTCACTTAGGACATCCCAGAAGCAGCGTTGCGTTGTTGCTCCCTTCCGCCATCCCGGCACTGTAGCGAGTCATTCGACCTCACGTTTCAGTGCCACAGCCAGCGAATCTGTCCACGTGGTGAACGAAGCATGTTCCAAGCACATGGGATGTGATCACGCGAACCTTGGGTTATGAACAGTGACATGCGGTGGATCGTGCACATGGGGGGTGGGGTGAAGAGATGGCGGATCATCCTCGTTGCAAGGGGGACGTTGGATGCGATGACTTGTTTCGAAACAAGTGATAAATCCATCCAGCAAAGCACTGCACTGTAAAATTCCTCCGCAATGTCTATTTTGTATTTCTACCAAAAAATTCAACAGAAATCATACAGCATTACCATTGGCTTTGTGAATAGCTTCTTCATCGCGCTTGTGCTCATAGTACAGCTAAAAACGGGTCCGAACACCTCGATAGTCCCCTGGGACCTACCCCACATGGACCGAGTCGCAGAACCTCGCCTTCCCAGCTTGGTTGTCCAGTCCGGTTCGGAGTTCGCTATCCTTGGTCCTAAAGCGGTCACGCCAAGCTACGAGCTTATCCATTATCAGGGGTCAATGGAGGAGCGTAGTAGTGTGTCCTTGAGTCCAGGAGCGTCGGAGCACTAGGCACAACAAGGAACAGATGATTTGGTGGTGAACTAAGTATTTGTTACCCATGGCGGGACGGTCCGGTAACTCCCCGTCCGCGGCGCGCCATCGCTCCTTCCTCGTCCGTTCCGCGACTCCAGCTCGCGTCGCGATCGTCGCGGCGTTGCTAGTCGTCTCGCTCTTCCTCGTCCTCCCGCAATCCACGCGCGACCTCTTACTCTCCGCGGCGCCGGAATCCCTCTCCCCCTCCGCATTTCCGGATCTCGAGACTCCCCCTGCCACGCTAGGCCAGAACGCTGACGTGGAAGAGGTTAAGCAGTCGCCGCTGGTCCCGCTGACGGTGCTTGCTGACCTGGATGATGACGGGGCAGTGTGCTTAGATGGCTCCCCGCCAGCCATCCACCTGTCGCCCGGATGGGGTCGTGGGTCCAACAACTGGGTGATTTACCTCGAGGTCAGTCAAACTCAGTCAACGCGAGTAAAACGCGAGCCAATGGGAGTCAATGCAGGTCAATGCAGGCCAATGCAGGTCAATGCAGGTCAATGCTAGCCAAATCAAGGCTAAATCATTCAATGCGGGTTCATGCCAGTGTAGAATGTGACTGTGTCTCTGAGGCATTCATTCACTATTGTCACGTGCCTGTATCGCGTCAGGGCGGAGGCTGGTGCAGTGACGAGTGCGCGCAACGCTCCCGCGGCGCTCTGGGGTCGTCCAAGCGCATGGGGAGAATCATGCCCTTCGGGGGGATCCTCTCCCACGACCCTAAGGTCAACCCTGGTGCGTTCTAAGGCAACCCTGGTGCGTTCTAAGTCAACCCTGGTGCGTTCAAATTCAAGCCTGGTGCGTTCAAACTGAATTTGGTGCACCGAAAGTCAACCCAGATACATGCGTCCCCTCTCACCAACTGGCCCTTTTTTAGCAAAGAAAGGGGAATTTCCATGAATGACGTCGTCGCATTCACCCTGCATAACTTCCCTCGTTTCCCATTTCCTTTTCCTTCTCCTTTTCCTTTTCCTTCTCCCATTTCCTTCTCCTTTTCCTTTTCCTTCTCCCATTTCCTTTTCCTTTTCCTTCTCCCATTTCCTTTTCCTTTTCCTTCTCCCATTTCCATTTCCTTTTCCTTTTTCGTATTCTTTTCCCAGATTTCTACAACTGGAATCGGGTCTACTTTCATTATTGTGACGGTGCCTCTTTCCTCGGTGACACAAACGAGCCAGTCCAGGCACAATCCCGCCTTGTCTTTTTCCGAGGGAGGCGCATCTTCACCGCCGTGATCCGGCACCTCATCTCCCACCACAACATGGGGGCGGCATCGCTTGTCTTATTATCCGGCTGTTCTGCGGGCGGTGTGGCCTCCCTGCAGAACTGTGACAGGCTGGCGGGGATTCTCCAGCAATCGTCCAGCCAATCAGGAGCGAGCGGAAGAGATGGAGGGGAGGAAGTAGGGAAGGAAAGAGGGGAGGAAGGGCCGGTGGTGAAGTGCATGGCTGATGCGGGGTTCTTTCTGGACTCACAGGATGTTGGAGGGGTGCGGCGCATGCGAGAGCGGTTCAGAGCGGTCGTTGCAACCCAGGTGAGATGACGTGCCATGGCATGGCACACAGTGTATGATGGGTGAGATCACACAGTTGAGATGCTATGGGTGAGATGACACGGGTGAGATGACACAGTTGAGATGATATGGGTGAGATGACATGGGCGAGATTACACGGGCGAGATTACACGGGCGAGATTACACGGGTGAGATGGCACGGGTGACATGGCACGGGTGAGATGACACGGGTGAGATGACACAGGTGAGATGACACGGGTGAGATGAGTTTTCTTGTGGGAGTAATCCGGTTGCTTGAGTTTGTCAAGTGGACCTCTCAGAACCAACCAATCCTGGCAGCCCCTCTCATCCATCGATCTCTCCTGCCTCTCCCTCCTTTCTCTCGCTCCCCCCTCACTCCCCCTCACTCCCCCTCGCTCCTCTCTCCCCTGCCACGGTGTCTCCTCTCCAACAGAACGTGTCCCTGAATGCGCACTGCACAGCTACTGTTGCACTGGAAGACCACTACTTGGTACTGTTCATGCCAGATTTGTTACTGTTCACGCCAGATATGTTACTGTTCATGCCAGATATGTTACTATTCATGGCAGCGTATGTTACTGTTTTTGTCTCTGAAGAAATCTAAACGTTGGCTGCAGTCCTGTAGCGTATGGTCCCACCTGAACCAGTTATTGTTCATTTTTTAGGCGCCTCAAAAATAGACATCTCACAATTATTAGCTGTTCATGCTCCCGAAGTTTCCTGTGGTTGTCTGAACGCGACCTATCTTACCCTCAACCTCCTCTCCCAACAGCTCCCCAAAACTCCCCCAAAATTTTGCCCCTCCCTATCGCATGCCCCTCCCCCATCCCATGCCCCTCCCTATCGCATGCCTCTCCCCCATCCCATGCCCCTCCCCCATCGCATGCCTCTCCCCATCACATGCCCCTCCCCCATCGCATGCCTCTCCCCCATCACATGCCCCTCCCCCATCGCATGCCTCTCCCCATCACATGCCCCTCCCCCATCGCATGCCTCTCCCCCATCACATGCCCCTCCCCCATCGCATGCCTCTCCCCCATCACATGCCCCTCCCCCATCGCATGCCTCTCCCCCATCACATGCCCCTCCCCCATCGCATGCTCTCCCCCATCACATGCCCCTCCCCCATCGCATGCCTCTCCCCCATCACATGCCCCTCCCCCATCGCATGCCTCTCCCCCATCACATGCCCCTCCCCCATCGCATGCCTCTCCCCCATCACATGCCCCTCCCCCGTCGCATGCCTCTCCCCCATCACATGCCCCTCCCCATCGCATGCCTCTCCCCCATCCCATGCCCCTCCCCCATCGCATGCCTCTCCCCCATCCCATGCCCCTCCCCCATCGCATGCCTCTCCCCCATCGCATGCCCCTCCCCCATCGCATGCCTCTCCCCCATCCCATGCCCCTCCCCCATTGCATGCCTCTCCCCCATCGCATGCCCCTCCCCCACTGCCTGTCCGTCAGTGCTTCTTCCCGGAGCATCTCCTTCCCTTCCTGCTCCGCCCGTTCTTCATCCTCAACCCTCTCTACGACTCCTGGCAGGTGATTTTCTACACTCCGCTCTTGGTTATCATACTTCTCCTAGCGCCTACCACTGCTGTTACTTCTTTTGCTTTCAGCCTGACTCCGGAGAGCTATGTCTGACGACCTCTCTTCATCCTCAACCCTCTCTGCGACTCCTGCCTGGTGATAGTCTCTCTATAGCAGGTGATCTTCTCGTACCAACCACCAAGTAACCTTCTCCTTCACTCAGCACCAGTCTTTCCCCGCCTTAGACTGGCACCCCTGCTGCACCAACCTGCAATCCTGACCCCCCTCCCTCCCATTACCTGCTCAAGCATCCCCCCCCCTATCCCTTCATTCCCACAACAACAGGTCTCCAACTCCTTCGCGCATCGCCAGTCTTTTCCTGCCCTAGAGTGGCATGAGTGCCGCAACGACCTGCACTCCTGCCCTCCCCACCTGCTGCAGCTACTCCATGGTACAGTGCGGTGATATGCGGTGATGTGCGGTGATGTGCGGTGATGTGCGGTGATGCGGGGTGGTGATGTGCGGTGATGATGTGCGGGCGGTGATGTGCGGTGATGTGGGGTGGTGATGTGCGGTACTCCTGCTGCAGCCTCTCTTCCCCCGGCCCTCATCTTCCCCCTCCGCCCTTTTGTTTTTGCCAGAACCTCTTGTTTGACCCCCATCTCATGTTAAGCAGTCTCCTGTCTCTCCTGAGAGGTCCTCTCCCATCAAATCCCCCCCTGACTCCCTGTGCCCATCCCTGCCCAGTCTACCACCACCATGTTGGCTTTCACCCCCCCCCTGACTCCCTGTGCCCATCAAGTCGCTGTCCCTGATCTGATTGTTGGCCTTCGTCTGCCCCCTGTTCTCGAATGTTGGCTTTCGCCCCCCCCCTGACTCCCTGTGCCCATCCCCGCCCAGTCTACCACCACCACATGGTTTCCAACCTCTCTCCTTTCCTCCCTGCCGCAAACAAGCCCGTTCCGCACACGCACCCTGACCCCGAGCGCCGCAAACTCTCCTTGCTCGTCGGAGGGGCAGGGGGGGAGGGTGGGGGGTCAGAGGGGGAGGAGCAAGAGGAGGAGGAGGGACGAGCCAAGGATGGTAGAGAGGAGGAGGAGAGCGGAAGAAAGGACGATAACGAGGAGGAGGAGAATGGAAGAAAGGATGATAAGGAGGAGGAGGAGAATGGAAGAAAGGGTGATAATAGGGAGGAGGAGAGAGGAAGCAAGGATGATAAGGAGGAGGAGGAGAGAGGACACGTGAGTGTGGCAGTAGGGAAGGGAGGAGGGAGGGGCAGTATAGGGCAGGAAGAGAGTGGAGACGGGGGGGATGGAGTGGAGGGGGAGAGAGGAGGGGAGGAGGGGGAAGAGAAAGGGAGAGGGGATGGAGGTGGGGAGGAGCAGGGGGGCGATGGGGCGAGGGATGGTGAGGAGGAGGGGGGCGATGGGGCGAGGGATGGTGACGAGAAGGGAGATGAGGACGAGAGGGGGGATAAGGACAGGGAGGGGAGTGAGGATGAGGGGAAAAGAGAAGAGGAGAGGGGAGGCGAGGGGGGGAGAGGAACTGAAAAAGAGTGGAAAAGTGAGGCTGGTGTGCGAGAGAAGGGGAGTGAGGAAGGGGAGGAAGGGGAGGAAGGGGAGGAGGGTGGCGAGGGGGAGGAAGGGGAGGAAGGGGAGGAAGGGGAGGAGGATGAGGAGGTTGGGGATGACCAGGCAGTTGGGGGAAGGAATAAGGAGTTGGATGCACAGATGGGAAGTGCTGTGCCCGGTAGCATGGATGGCGGTGTGCGTCGTGGCATGGATGGTAGCACGAATGCTGGCATGCATGGCAACACACTCTCCTCGTCCACATCATCTGGTGCACAAGGGAGCTTGCGGAATGGAGCACTGCTGCTGTCATGCCACACACACTGCATGGTAAGATGTCCTGCCACACACACTGCCTGGTAAGATGTCCTGCCACACACACTGCATGGTAAGATGTCCTGCCATGTACTCTGTCTAGTGAGTGGTCATGCCACTCACACTGCATGGGTAATCGACAAAGATGCATTTGGTATTGTATAACCGATGATGAATATATTGTAATGGGTGAATGTAGCATGCACGGTCGATGATGTCATGGCTTGTGAATTGCATGGTGAGTAGTGTGGTGTACTCTCTTCCTCCCACCCATTTCCGTGTTTTTTCCAACCCCTTCTTTCTCTCCCCCCTCCCCTCTCCTGCAACAGGATCTTGCATCACCCGTGCGACCCACACCATGAGGTGCCTCACAAGTTCTCTCTGTTTCCTTCCCCCTATCTTAAAACTCCCTTTCTCCTCTGCTCTCACCCCCCCTCCCCTCTCCTCGCTTGCACCAGGCCCTGGCATCATCTGCATGGCATGGCTCTTGAGGTGCCTCACTAGTTCCCCTTCTTTCCTTCCCCCTCTCTTTCCTTCCCCCTCTCTTTCCTTCCCCCACTCTTTCCTCCCCCCACTCTTTCCTCCCCCCACTCCTTCCTCCCTCCGCTTTTTCCTCCCCCCCCTTTTCTTCCCCTTCTTTCCTCCCCCCTCTCTTTCCTTCCCCCTCTCTTTCCTTCCCCCTCTCTTTCCTTCCCCCTCTCTTTCCTTCCCCCTCTCTTTCCCTCCCCCTCTCTTTCCTTCCCCCACCCTTTCCCCCCCCCACACTTTCCTCCCCCCACCCTTTCCTCCCCCCACTCCTTCCTCCCTCCGCTTTTTTCTCCCCCCCCTTTTTCTTCCCCTTCTTTCCTCCCCCCTCTCTTTCCTTCCCCCTCTCTTTCCTTCCCCCTCTCTTTCCTTCCCCCTCTCTTTCCTTCCCCCTCTCTTTCCTTCCCCCACTCTTTCCTCCCCCCACTCTTTCCTCCCCCCACTCCTTCCTCCCTCCGCTTTTTCCTCCCCCCCCTTTTTCTTCCCCTTCTTTCCTCCCCCCTCTCTTTCCTTCTTCCTCTCTTTCCTTCCCCCTCTCTTTCCTTCCCCCTCTCTTTCCTTCCCCCTCTCTTTCCCTCCCCCTCTCTTTCCTTCCCCCTCTCTTTCCTTCCCCCACTCTTTCCGTCCTCCTCTCGTTCCTTTCCCCTCTCGTTCCTTCCCCCTCTTTCCTTCCCTCTTTCCTTCCCTCTCCCTTATATTTCTCTCTGTCTCTTCCTTTCTCACCCCCCCTCCTCTCCTCATCTGCACCAGGCCCTCGCATCATCTGCATGGCACGGTCCGGGGGCTCCTCATGTTGCTGGCAAGGTGAGACGTTAATCTGTTAAATATTTCTCCATATGCACTTGTTGCTTTTGCATTTATGCACATGTAAATGCACCACATCCCGTACATAATCTATAGGGGGTTGCAGGTTTAATACTCGGCACCTCGTTTTCCATCTCTTCCCTCCTTTGCTGGGGCTACGTTCACCCATTTCGTCTGTAACCAGACGATGGCAGAGGCTGTTGGCAACTGGTATTTCGACCGTGAAGATACTAACCTAGTTGACTGCCCTTTCCCTTGCAACCCAACTTGTCCTAGAGCAATGTAACAGAAAATATAGTATGCACGACTTGTCACTGTTCAGTATCATGAAGTGTACTGAGTTGTTGCGATTGAGGCTCCAAATAGCGAACACATGGCCCCATGGTAAATCACATGGCACGGCACGAGTTACGCAACCTAGCAGGCAGGTCTTTCTGGCTCTGAAAGTCGAGGCGCAGGGCCCAAGTGATCGACCTGCGTCAGATAAGCAGGATTCGGCGCAGAAAATGTGACCTTCACCAAACAACTGCGGTACCTGCGCTTCGAACAAATCTGGACAATAGAAGATGTGACCCGACTCCTGAAGAGCTCCAGGAATTCCCCAGATAGCACAGCCTCTCATTCCAGGTTGCATCGGAGGTGCCTACAGTTGAAAAACTTTTCCTGAGTTCCACCTGGCTGGGCGCGACTCGATTATCTCAGGTCACGACTCGCAACAATCCCCCAACTTCCGAAACCTGGAAGCCTGCGGCAATGGAACCTGAAGCATGTTGCGGTGGTACAAAGTACATCCTGACCTCCTATCCATGTCATCAGCCTCACAGTAGACTGTGATAAGGATTCTCACGTCCGTGTACATATTCTACTCTTCGTCTCAGAAAAACTTTAAAACTTGGCAGTTAACAACTTCCCACAATGGCGCGTCTCGCACTCCTCATCGCGTCCCTCGCGGTCCTGCTGGTGACGGCCTCCGCAGAAAGCGTCGGCACCGGCCCCAAAAACCCGTCGGTCTCCCTCGACAAGGCCCTCGGGTCCAATGGCGTGGCGTCCGACGTCCCCAGCAACATCGAGAAGGCCGCTGCCGCCGGCAACTTGGACAAGTTCGAGGGTACGACCGTTGTGAGCCCCGCCACCGACTCCATGCTGATGGTGGACGTGAAGAAGGCCGGTTGGAACGCGATGAAGTGCCACAAGGACCTCGGTGCGCCCGGACAAGGCGCGTGCACGCCCGCGAACTGCAGCAAGGGCGGCATCCCCGCCAAGTGGAAGACGTCCAACCTGCTGAAGAACAAGCTCGGTGTGGAGGTCTACGTTAAGGGCAACCCTCTCACTCTCAAGAAGGCGTCTCCCCAGACGTGCTGCAACACGTGCGCGTCGTACAAGAGCTGCACGTACTGGCAGTACATCCCCGACATCACCATCGATGGCAAGAAGTCGGACGGCGCGTGCTACCTCGTGCACGACGACATCGACTACACGTGCGGCGAGCTCACCGCTCAGTACGCGACCGAGACGAAGCCGATCGCGCTGCAGGTGCGCACGGGCGGTGAGTGCAACCCTGCCGCGAACATCGTGAACGACCCCCATCTGGTGGGCGCGTTCGGCACCCACTTCGACTTCAACGGCCGCCCCGACAAGGCTTTCTGCCTTCTCACCGACCGCGACCTCCACGTGAACATGCTGCTCCGTGGGTACTACTCGGACGACACGGAGAACGCGGCGCTGGTGGTGGACGGCAAGGCCGTGCACACGTGGATCAAGGAGCTTGGAATCGTGTGGTTCGCCAAGGGCGCCGACCACAAGGTGCGCCTGGCGGCCCGCTCCGGCAAGCAGCAGGAGCGTGGCGACGGGTTCATGAAGACGATCGAGATCGACGGCGAGGAAATCCCCAAGATGAACGTTGGCGACGAGGTGACATCTGAGGGTGGGCTCACCCTGCGGTTCGCGGCGCTCGAGAAGGAGGGTCCCTATGATGTTGACTACTACACCCTCACCATCGATGGCCTCGTTTCCCTGGACCTGAGGCTGCGCGTGGCGAACCCGAAGCTGCAGACCCCCAACGAGGCGGAGGCGCACATCAACGTGGGCATTGTGGAGCTGGAGCACACCGACGACGTGCACGGCGTGCTCGGCCAGACCTACCGCCCCGACCACGCCGCTCGCGCCGCCGACTTCCAGCGGCTGATCGCGAACCTGCACCGTCCGATCTCGTCCGACAGCGAGGAGGGCGTTGGATTCCTGGACGGCACTCCCCGGTCGTACGAGTCGAGCTCGGTGCTGTCCGTGGACTGCGCGCACACCGAGTATCACCGCGCCAAGCAGCTGAGCCCCGTGGAGGAGTTCCCCATGGAGCCCCTGAACTAAATGCCCTTCACGGAGGTGTAGTGGTTTATTGTACGGTGGGTTGATTTAGTGGGCTATATGTGCACACGAAAGATGTGCATTTGTATTGTAGGCTGGCTGTATAGGCTGTGTGTTAAATCGAAAAATTGTGATTCCTAATCTCTCCGCCAGAGTAGCTACCCAGATCTAGCCACTCCGCCGCACTTCATTACTCCGAACGCTCCTGTTAGTCTTAACAGGAGGTAACAGAAAGCAAGACCAACAACGGAGACACAAAAAGCCACGAGCGTAACATGAAGTAACCAGCTATTCTGTCATTCTCGTTTCTGGAGACGCTGTGACACGCGATACGAAGCCGTAAACCACGCCATACATGGGTCATTTATTCGGATGGGATTGGGATGTGATGGGGTTGGATTTGGATGGGGATGTATGTCAAACATGTGTATTTGTCATGTTTGTATAGACTGTATAGGGTAGCCTCTTAGAGGGTACAACACTTAGGTATATCTGTGTGTACCCTCTCTCTAATATCATTCACTTCAATTTCTGATATGGTATCACGCGTAGGTAGGATCCCCCCCACCTACCGCTTCCGCTCGCCCCTAGCCCCGTCGCGACCCCCCCCCCTAGCCCCGTCGCGCCCCTTCCTGGGACCCGTCGCGCCCCTCCTTGGGCCCCGTCGCGCCCCTTCCCGGGCCCCGTCGCGCCCCTCCCAGGCCCCGTCGTGCCCCTCCTGGGCCCCGTAGCGCCCCTCCTGGGTATCAAACATCTGCATTTGTCATGTTTGTATAGACTGTATAGGGTTACCTCTTAGAGGGTACAATACTTAGGTATACTTGTGTGTACTCTCACTTTACAATCTATTCAATTCTCATTTCTGATATGGTATCACGCGTAGGTAGGATCCCCCCCCACCTACCGCTTCCGCTCATGCCCCCTAGCGCCCCTCCCAGGCCCCGTCGCGCTCCTCCCAGGCACCGTAGCGCCCCGTCGCGCCCCTCCTGGGCCCCGTAGCGCCCCTCCTGGGCCTCGTCGCGCCCCTCCTGGGCTTCGTAGCGCCCCTCCTGGGCCCTGTAACGCCCCTCCCAGGCCCCGTCGCGCCCCTCCCAGGCCCCGTCGCGCTCCTCCCAGGCTCCCCTAGCGCCCCTCCTGGGCCCCGTCGCGCTCCTCCCAGGCCCCGTAGCGCCCCGTCGCGCCCCTCCTGGGCCCCGTAGCGCCCCTCCTGGGCCTCGTCGCGCCCCTCCTGGGCTTCGTAGCGCCCCTCCTGGGCCCTGTAACGCCCCTTCCAGGCCCCGTCGCGCCCCTCCCAGGCCCCGTCGCGCTCCTCCCAGGCCCCCTAGCGCCCCTCCTGGGCCCCGTCGCGCTCCTCCCAGGCCCCGTAGCGCCCCGTCGCGCCCCTCCTGGGCCCCGTAGCGCCCCTCCTGGGCCTCGTCGCGCCCCTCCTGGGCTTCGTAGCGCCCTTCATGGGCCCTGTAACGCCCCTCCCAGGCCCCGTCGCGCCCCTCCCAGGCCCTGTCGCGCCCCTCCCAGGCCCCGTCGCGCTCCTCCCAGGCCCCCTAGCGCCCCTCCTGGGCCCCGTCGCGCTCCTCCCAGGCCCCGTAGCGCCCCGTCGCGCTCCTCCCAGGCCCCCTGCGCCCCCTCCTGGGCCGCGCCGCGCTCCGCCCAGGCCCTGTAGCGCCCCTCCTGGGCTCTGTCGCGCCCCTCCTGGGCCCCGTCGCACCCTGCCCGACCCCGTCGCAGCCGCCCGGCCCTGTCGCGCCCGCCCAGCGCCGTCGCGCCCGCCCGGCCCCGTCGCAGCCGCCTGGCCCCGTCGCGCCCGCCCGGCTTCGTCGCAGCCGCCTGGCCCCGTCGCCCTTGCCCGGCCCCGTCGCAGCCGCCCGGTCGCCGTCCCGCTCGCCCGGCCCCGTCGCACCGGCCCGGCTCTGCCGCACTCGCCCGGCCCCGTCGCCCCAGCCCGGCCCCGTCGCGCCCGCTCGGCCCCGTCGCCCCGTCCCGGCCCTGTCGCACCAGCCCGGCCCCGTCGCGCCCGCCCGGCCCCGTTGGGCCAGCCGCGGCCCCGTCCTCCTCACTGGTACGGTTCCCCCCCCCCCCCCGCCCTGCTCCGTGCCGCCCCGCACCACACTGTACTGCCTGGCACCGCACTACACCGCACTACACTGCACTGCACCGCACTGCACCGCACTGTACCGCACTGCACCGCACTGCACCTCACTGCACCGCACTGTACCGCACTGCACCGCACTGCTCTGCACTGCACTGCCCTGCACTGCACTGGACTGTTCCTGATGGCGGCGGAGCTTCGCTTCGACGCTGAAGGCCAGCCCCTAGAGTTCGAGGCGTGGCTTGCCGACCTCCGCCGCCAACTCACTGGCCAGCGGCAGGATGGTGAACCGCTTTCCGCACACCTTGACGGTACGCTCCCCTGCCCAGACCCCCCTGCTATTCTGCCCGCTGACCCCACACCCACTGAGCGTGAGGCTACTGCTGCCACTGCCCGTGCGCGCTCTGTCTGGCTTTCTCGCGATGCTGTTGCCCAGCTTGCCATTAGCAACGCCCTTCCCCCATCCGAGCGTCCTCGCTTTAGGTCCCTCACTACTGCTCAGGCATACTTAGATGCTGTGATCAAGCGCTATTCCACCCCTCCGGCTGCCTCGGTGGGTCGCCTGATCCTTCCGATGCTCTTTCCTGACCTTGCATCTTTCCCCACTGTCTCTGACCTCGCTGCCCACCTGCGCTCGATAGATGAGACCTGGCGCGCTGCCTGCACTGACGCCCAGCTTAGAGCCCACCAGCCGCCCATTACCTCTACCCTCTACCTGCTTGCCACCCGCCTCCCTGACCGCCTTGCTGTCGCCTGCGACCGCTTTCTTAGCGTTCACCCCGCAGACCTCACCCTCACTGACTTTGTAGACACCCTGACTGTGATAGAGACCCGTCACCGCTCCATTGCCCAGGCGAGCGGTGTCGTGCCGGTCCCTATCTTTCAGGGTTGTGCCCCCGCTCAGTGCACCTTCTCCGACGGCTCTGCCGCAAAGGCTGAGATTGCTGCTGCAGCGCAGGTCCGTTCGGGGAAGGGTCGCCGCCCCAAGGCTGGGCGCGGCGGAGGAGGCGGCGGGGGTGCGGGCGGGGGTAGTGGTGGGGTCGGGTCGCCTGGTGCTGGAGTGGACGAGGGGACCCTGCCCAGTTCAGCTGAGTCGCCGCCCCTGCAGGTGCAGCAGCCGCAGCAGCCGCCGCAGTCGCAGCCTTCGCAGCAGCCGTCGCAGACGCGGCAGACGAGTGTCCTCCCGCCAGGGTGGCCCGGCGCTGGCGGTGGCCGGGCGCGTGGTGGTGTGCCGCGTGGTGGCTCTGGCGGCGGGCGTTGCCAGTACCAGATCCAGACTGGTCCTCGCCGCGGCTTCGTTTGCGGTAAGCTCGGTCACTCCACTCCCCGCTGTTTTCGTCGCCTGGACGACCTCTTTCGTCAGCGCTTCGGCCCGTCGCCAGACCTCCCGGACTGGCACAGTTTGCTTAGTCGTCAGATTCAGATTTTTGATATGGACATGGATGCCATTGTTTCTGCTCTGCATGTGATGTATGCTGATGACTCTAGTGTGCTTCCCGCTTATTACTCACTGTTGCCTAGTGTATGTGTGCCTAGCTTAGCCTCCCCTGCTGCGTCAGGCGTAGGATCCCCTGCTTTGTGTAGTCTTGGTGCTTCCGCCGTCGTTCCGTCGCCAGACCCCTCGGCTTCGCTTTCCTCGGCTAGCTCTGCCCCGGTCCTGTTCGCTGACAACAGGGCCATGATCCTCCTTTGTCAGGAGCCTCGACTCGAGGGCAGAGCGAAGCACATTCAGCTGCGGTACTTCCTCCTGCGTGAGCTACAGCAGCGACGTCAGGCTCGCGTAGTACACTTGGCCTCAGGTGCCAACACAGCTGATATCTTTACGAAGGCGCTTGCGCCTAAAGATCATCAGCGGCACTGCGTACAGCTTGGTCTAGTTCCTGTCGCTTCTCACTTGCTAGGACCTTGACTTGTACTGTCCTTTATATGTATACTCAGACTGGACTTGTGTCCTCTCCCAGTGGCTGGACTAGTAGTGCCGCCCTGTTCTTGTTCTTGCCTTGTCTGTACTCCTTCTGACTGGTCTCTCAGACCCTTGTCTCAGAGGTTGGACTAGTAGTGCCGCCCTCAGCTGCTTGTTTAGGGTATTCCCCTATGCAGTCTAGGGGGTGTGTCAAACATCTGCATTTGTCATGTTTGTATAGACTGTATAGGGTTACCTCTTAGAGGGTACAATACTTAGGTATACTTGTGTGTACTCTCACTTTACAATCTATTCAATTCTCATTTTTGATAGCCGTTCCTCCGGATTTAGCGGACCTGATTCGAAAATACCCCGAGATTTTCCCGGACGACCTGCGCGCTGGACTTCCGCCGAGCAGACCAGAAGATCATCGAATCGAGTTGGAACCAGGCGCTCACCCGACAGTACAGCGACAATTTCGGCTCAGCCAACCGGAACTGGAAGAATTACAGCAGAAGCTAGATTATCTTCTGACGAAGGGTTTTATCCGGCCCAGCACGTCCCCATATGCCGCCCCGATCCTGTTCACACCAAAGAAGGACGGAGGGGTCCGCATGTGCATCGACTACTGCGCGCTCAACAGGATCACAATCAAGTCGCGTTACCCGATCCTGCGAGCTGACGATCTACTCGACCAACTTCGCGGAGCCAAATTCTTCTCGAAAATCGACTTGCGATGAGGCTAGCATCAAATTCGCGTCGCCGTCGACGATTGTCACAAAACTGCTTTTCGCACTCGCTACGGCAGTTACGAGTACCTGATGATGCCTTTTGGCCCTACGAAGGCGCCCTCGACATTCCAGATAACCATGAACGCCATTTTTCGGGAACTCCTTCATGAATGCGTTATTATCTACCTCGACGACATCCTAATATGCAGTCGCAGCAGGGAGCAGCACTTACAGGGTCTTGATGCAGTCTTCATGCTGCTGCACAAGAATCGCCTCATCACAAAAGGGCCTAAGTGCGACTTTCTTAAGCAGGATATGGAGTTTTTAGGCCACGTCGTCTCGACCGAAGGAGTGAAAATCGACCCCAAGAAAATCAAGACCATACAGGAGTGGAAGCCGCCAACCAACATTAAGGAGCTGCAGAGTTTTTTGGGCTTCGTCAATTACGTCCGCCGATTTATCCCCAATATGGCTGGGTTATCTGCCCCGCTAACTGACCAACTCAAGGATCACGATTATTTTTTGTGGGGAGAGAAGCAGCAAGCTGCATTCGACCAACTGAAAATCGCCCTCACGTCGCCGCCCGTTCTTCGCATCTCTGATCCTGACCGTCCATACGAAGTCATCACCGACGCCAGCGACATCGCCATCGGCGCAGTTCGCCTACAAGATTTCGGCGACGAGTTACAGCCAGTCGCCTACGAATCACGGAAGCTGCAGCGCACGGAAAAAAACTATACAGTACACGACAAGGAAAAGCTGGCGATCGTCCACGCATTCAAGACCTGGCAATTCTATCTGACAGGCGCTGACGTCACGGTGCGGACCGACCACAAATCCTTACAAATTCTGCGCGCCCAACCGAATCTTAACCCACGACAAATCCGATGGCTCGATTTCCTCGAGTCGAATTTCCATTATAACATCACCTACAAACGAGGTGCCAACAATATCGCCGATGCACTAACCCGACCCACTGCCCATACCGCCACCATACAAGTCGCCCAGACCAGCCCACTACTTACCAGACTATTTACCCACGGCTACAAGATCGACACGTTCTTCTGCTCTAGTAATCATCAACAGCACACCACCGCCACCGGACACTATTTTAATAAGCGCGATACTTTACGCATCTTGGTGCCCGGCTACGAGTTACTTCGTACCCTTTTAATACAGGAATCCCATGACAGCCCTACTTCCGGGCATTTCAGAGTCGACAAAACTACGAAGACGTTGCAACGCAACTATTATTGGCCGAACAGGGCTGACGACGTGCGCAAGTACGTGTCCTCCTGCACCGCCTGCCAGATCATGAAATCCTCTCATCAGCTAGCAGCCGGACAACTACAGCCGTTGGATCCGCCCGAGAGACCCTGGCAACACATTACGATGGACTACGTGACAGGACTGCCAGCCGGTCCCAGCGGAAACGACGCCATCCTCGTGGTCGTCGATCGCCTCACAAAAATGGCGCACTTTATCGCTTGCCAACAGACAATTACCACCGAGCAAACGGCCCAACTGTTCATCACCAACGTCATTCGACTGCACGGACTGCCTACCGCAATTATTTCTGACCGAGACCCAAAATTCACATCGAATTTCTGGCGCCACCTGTGGGACCAGTTCGGCACCAAACTACAGTTCTCCTCTGCCTACCACCCACAGACCGACGGGCAGATTGAACGAGTCAACCAAACCATGGAGTAACTCATTCGGACTACCTGTACTGACCCACAGACATGGGAGAAATCCCTTCCGCTGCTGGAATTCGCGTATAATAATGCGCCTTCCGCCACAACCCATCAGTCCCCATTCTTCCTCAACTACGGACAGGACCTCGTGGTACCCTCTATCCCGAACATCGAGACACCCGTGCCCCGGTCCCAGAAATTTGCTGAAGACATTCTCGCCGCCCGAGAAAAAGCAGCCGGGGCAATTAGGAAAGCCAACCTGGTCACAAGCCGACACGACGATCGCCATCGACGTGACGTCACTTACAACGTGGGAGATCTCGTCCTACTCGACACTCGCAATTTGCGGCTGCCGATCCCGAGCAAGCTCCGACCCAGATTCTGTGGACCATTCCACGTGACGAATATGGTGACACCTGTTACTGCTCACCTCCAACTCCCGGCTGATTGGCGTCACCATCCGGCTTTCCACGTCAGCCTCTTACGACCCTATGTCCCCAGTTTGTCGGAATTGGCACGCCACCGCAATATATTGCAGTTGACGCCCCTGCAGGAACCAACGACCGAGCCCTTGAAAATTCTCGGCCATCGAGTCACGACGCAACTGAACCGTCGGATGGTTGATTTTCTCGTACGCTTGCGCGATCGCACGTCAGAAGATGACAGCTGGGTACCACTCGCTGAGTTAGAATCACACCCGATTCTAACAGCGTATTATCATCGTCGGAATGTTTCCGATTCCCGCGGTCTCGTTTAGGAGGGGGGGGGGGGGAGGGGTAGTGTAAGGAATTTCCATTCCTTACTGAGTCGTATGCTAGCGCGTATACCCGAACTCCTCGACTCGTCACGTTCGAGCCTCATTTATCGGCCCAACCTTTTACCGAGTCGCGTCCGGCACTGTCGCCACATTGCGGGACCTACCCACGTTCCGGGGTTATCGCCATAGTAAGCCAACCCCTATATAACCTCGTGCCCTCATTGCAATAGCGACCTTGTATTTTCACGTTATAGTACATTGACAATCCTATATCATAACACTTCCATCCCCACAGACTGCCCGCACCTCTTGTCGAAACGAGGCATCCCAAGACCGTCCCTATCGAAGCGCTGTATTGAAGGTCAGAGCGAGCGAACCCAAGACGCGATTTGCACGTCGGCGAATTTACAAGCCACCTCAGAAGCCGCAACGTCTGGAATACGTGTCTGATGTTCCATGGAACATTCGCCATTCCTTCGCGGGCGCTTTGGAACCTTCTGGTTGGATGCGAAGATAGTTACACGCTGAATTTTCCCTCGCGTAATGAAATGAATGGAAAGAGTTGTAGCGGAATGAATTTGTTGCTGGCCAGCCCCCACTCTGCTTGATTCTCTTTTCCGCCCCCTTCCACCCATCCACCATTTCTGATTTCCCAAACCAAACGCGTTTTTCGGCTTCAGTCACCTGTCCTCCTCCTCACCTTGTGAAGTCGAACTCCCCGTACAATCCGCTCCTCGGTTTCGCTTGCGTGCCGTAGCGGGCTATGCTTTCTTCCTCCAAGCTTTCTTTTGTGCAAAGCATTTCCACAATTCTCCAGTCATCTGTCTTTCGAGCACTGAATAGTTTGACTTCTCCATCGGACCACATCCGTCCGATCGATTAATCGCTCGTTTCGCAACAAGATCGCACGGGCGTGATAACATGGGCTACATGAGGAACGGCGACGCAGGCTTGCCGGAGATTAGTCCTCTAGGAGCCTCGTCAGTCCGAGTCCATGCTACTGCTATTATAAGTAATGGTAATACTACTACTACAAACGCGTACGTAAGCGACATTGACGATTGCGACCGGATTAATGTCCCGGAAGGCGCGATGCGCCGGCTACAGATGATCGCGGGGTTCTGCTACGTCTTCATGCTCGTGCTCCTCGCTATTCGCGTCTCCGTCTTGGCGTCAGAACCACACTGAAACCCGCTCATCAAAACGAGGAAAACCAATGCGAGTGATTTTTTTTTTCTTTTCATTTTTTTTTTTTTCGCAAACCAGCGTCCCTCCGTCGCGGTCGGCCGAGCCTGATTTGCGTTCCTTCCTCTACAAGCACTAGGCATTTCTGATGAGATGAGCCGATTTTTGCGGCGCCTCAGAGCCAGTTTTTACCCTCCCCTCCCCTGCGAAAGCGTAGTTAGAGGCTTCAATGTATGCTGTGTGCTCAATGCATACTCGGTATAAAATTTGCTGATTCGCTAATGGCCTGTTCTTGGTATGGTCTGTCATGTAGACCCCACCCGCTGGAGGAACCTCAATGCACTGTATTGTCTCTCAGTCTCAAGTGCACATTATTCGTGACAGGTGGACCGTAGAGCATAGGATGAAGCTCTGTGTCTGGAAATTTGGAAAACAAAAGCAGCAACCGAAACGGTAATCTATCAGGTGAGTGAGGCAACGATGAAAACAAGCTGGACTTCCTACCTAATGCATCTCACTACATTTCCAAACTCGGATTCCTGGACAACACTCTTCTCAGGGTTCAATGGGGCTGTGCTCCCGATACTGCTCCCAGAGCTGCTGTTACTCTGGCTGCTGCTGTGTGTAGAGCTGCTGCTCGTGCCCCCCATCCCATGATGCATGGCAAGTCCTTGTGGTTTGGCCTGCACACTTAGATTCACAAAAGCTCCATCACTACAACTGCCGTTGCTGCTGCTGCCCTGGCCAGTCCGAGTAACACTGCTGTAGGCCCCAGAGCTTGGGTATTCCCGCACAGCAGCAGCTGCTACAGTACATGTAGCACTGTCAGATTGACCAGTGACTAGGAAGGCAGACAGCTTATAAGGGAGATGGCGAGGCTCGGTGGGCATGGGGGTGAGGGAGCGGAGAATGGCCTCTAGACGAGAGCACACCGACCCCATACCTGGCCGGCGGTAGCCAATCGGGTCCGTGCAAGCAACTGCCACGTTAGCAAACTCAGCCAGCTGAGGAGGCAAAGCAGGTGGCGGATGTGGCATGCGGGGATCGAGAATCTCTGCCAGGTGGCCGTGCGCGATCATGCGACGGGCCCAGTCAGCGAGAGTGGTAACACCGAAGGAATGGTTACTGGAGGCACCCAGAGAAGCATATCCTAGCAGCAGATTGCCTGGAGCTGCCTCTGCCCCTGCAAGTGCTTCTTCTGGGATTCTAGAGATTTGAGAGATTTCATCCTGAGGCAATAGAATTAGCTCTGATGATGCGTCTGTATCTTGAGGCCATGCGATATCTGATGCTGCGGAGCTTGGATTGTGGGGAAATGAGGTAATAGATGGTAACTGGTCTTCTCTTGGAGGCAACCTGGGTGGGTCTGAGTCAAGGCACGGGTTCGCAGGACTCCGGGTATTGCACTCCAAGTTGCCAGGCCCTGAAGCATAATGAGTTGCTTCTTCTTGGCCCGCTGCTGCTGCTTCGGTTGCTGCACCCTCTACTGCTGCTGAAGCTATTGCTGCTGCTGCTGGCCCTGCTTGTCCGGCTGCTGCTGACAGCTCTACACGTGTATAAGGTGGTTGCACCACACCAACAAGGGCAGCAGGGCAACCGTGGATCTGCAGCCTGTGACCCCTGACATTGGCAGGCGACTTTTGTGTCGACTCAAAAGCTGCAGCAGGGGGGGTAAATCTGCGGCCTGTGACCAGTGGCAAGGGCAGGCGGTGAGAGGTACACCAAGGGGCGTTGGCCGGTGAGCAGCTCCAGGAGAACGACGCCGAAGCTGGTGTGGGGGAAGGGGCGACATGGGAGGGGAGGAGAAAATGAGAGGGGCGCTTTGAGGTGTGTAAAAATGAACATGGTGTTGCTGACAACCCACATGGGCAGGCGACGAGAGGTGGATGAAGGGGCGTTGGCCTGTGGGCAGCTGCAGGAGAACGACACCAAAGCTGACGTTGGCGGGAGGGGGGGAAGGTAGGAGATGGGGAAGTGAGGGGGGCGATTTGATTTGAGGTATGTCAAACAAGATGCTGTGGACCATAAACCCGGGGAGAGGGGTAGAGCAAGGGGCGTTGGCCTGCGAGCAGCTCCAGGAAGACAACGCTGAAGCTGACGTGGAGGGGAAGGGGAAGACAGGAGGGAGGTGAAACGAGAGGGGTGATTTGAGGTGCTTCCAAACATGGGTGAAGATACCCAGGCACCCCCCCCCTTGTGGTGAAGTTACCCAGGCACCCCCCCTTGTGGTGAAGAGAGATAATCAAAACAAAAGAAGGGACAGTGGGAGTATAGGCGTTAGAGCAGGGGTGGCAGGCTTGTGAACATGAGAGCGGGGATCACTGACCTGTGCACATCTGACATGGTGGATGCACGATGCTTGAGGACGAACTCTGGGTCCAGGTACACCATTGCGCCAGAGAGAGACAGGTTTCTACACAAATGTGGGGCCAAGTGACCCCTACACATGAGAGCAGGGCCCACTGACCTGTGCACATCTGACATGGTGGATGCACAGTGCGTGAGGACGAACTCTGGGTCAAAGTGCCGGAGAGAGACAGTTGAGACATGAAAGTAGCTGACCCCTACGCACGAGGGGAGGGACCGCTGACCTGTAGACATCGGACTTGGTGGATGCGCGGTGCGTGAGGACGAACTCTGGATCCAGGTATCCCCGTGTGCCTGAGAGACCGTGAGTGAAGAAGCTGGCCTCCCCGCCTTCCAGCAGGCGAGAGAGGCCGAAGTCTGACAGCTTGGGCTGGGTAAGGGAAAAGGGGGCAGGGGGGGAGTACACTCAGGCATCATTCCAGTCCAGAGACAATAAGGGAGAGGGAAGAGCGGAGAAGTGGAGAATGTAGAGAAGGGCGAAGTAAAGGGCCAAGGGGGGGGTGGGAAAAGGAAGGAATTGAAGAGAATTGAAAGGTCGAAAACTGCTGTGCTGGCTCTACAGGTCAAAAGAGGCGTGTAGGACGGCGTTCAAGGAGGGGATACTCTGTCTGGAGGGGGGGGGGTTTCGTGGGAGAAAGCAAGAGCAAAGGCTGTCGCGAATTTGACTTGAGAGGGAGAGGCTTGAGGGGACGGTCACTCACGGGCTGCAGGCAGTAGAGAGGTCATTTCAAGAGGTGGAGGAAGTACCTCGAGCTCGTTTTCTGAGAATTGTAGAACAAACACGAGGTGGAAAAAGTACCTGGAGCGCTGCTGTGAGAAGGATGTTAAGTGACTTGATGTCTCGGTGCAACATGCGGTCCCGTGCCTGCAAGGGAATGCTTTGCGGGACACAGGTAGCAACACGATAGCAATTGAGTACGAGCCAGAGCGATGGATGTTCAGCGGCTTCACGCCTGGGTGCAACATGCAGTCCCATGCCGCGAGCAAATGCAGTGTGTGCAGGGAGGTGAGGTAGGTGAGGGAGGTTAGCAGCGTGAGACCAACTGAGTCCGATAAGCAAGGATCCGCATCGCGCCCAGTATGGTGAAGCAGAGGCGAGACAAGTTGCCGTATCGTGAGACACGATTTGAAGGATTCAAAAACTGTGCACAGGGGGCAAGACGGTTACTGTGGGGCCAGTATCATGGGATAACAAGCCTACTTGTGATTGCAATGCTGCACCTGGGGGCAATTTTAGAGGCGCCTCAAAAATAGACTCCTCATGCACCTGGGGGCAAGTCGGCTACTGCGGGAAGCGTTTATCCCAGAAGTCAATAAGCAAGTGTGGGATCCCTTGCCTGTTCGTGAATGTAGTGCAGGGAGCGGGCAACGCCAAGGGCGATGCAGAGGCGCTGGGGGAAGGAGAGCGGAGGGCGGGACAGGTCTGCATGGGCAGGGATGGGGAAGGGAAAGAGAGGGAAGGGATATGGTGGCAACGCAAACGCGATATGGTGCATGAATCTCAAGCACGCCACCTTCTAGATTGCCATTGGGGACGAACTCGTACACCAGCTGCTTCTCCCTCCCCACGTTCACCACAATAGCCTATCATGGACAACCATCCATCACACACATGTGACATGTTCCCCTATCCTCCAAGCCACCACTGACTGACCATGCAGAGCCTCGCAGAGGTTGCCGTTGGAGACGAACTCATACACCAGCAGCTGCTCCCCACGCTCGGCGCACCACCCTATGAGGGACACCAGGTTCCGGTGGTTCAAACGCCAGATGATGCGCACCTGGTGGGCAGGAACCACGTGGAACCGCACAGAACCGCATGGAAGAGCATATGAAGCAGAGAATTGCTAAGGGCAAGCAAACACCATTCTTGATAAGCAGGTGTGCACCCTCTGGTCATAGGCACTTTAAGCTGAGAGAGTGCAGAAAAACACACCGCTGGTCCTAAGTGAAAGGCTGATTCTACTTGATTCACTATCACGATTAAATGCCAAAAACAAGCTCAGCTCCTGTTAAAACGCCCCTCCAGGTCGCGTACTCCCTCACTTAGCCCTCTTTGTTGCTCTTAACGCGACAAAAAGAAATGCAAACTCACCTCCTGTTCAAATGCCCCTCCAGGTCCCATGCTTCCTCTCTTGGCCCTCTTCACCGCCCAAAACTCCTCACCATGCCTCTGTCCTCCCCCTTCCACCCTCTTCGCAGAAACAGCTCCCGCATCTCTTCTTTCCCTCCTGCTTGCTGACGTGACACCTGATGACTCAGCAACAGGGACAGGTAACGCCTGGTACACTGTACCAAAGGCCCCCTCTCCTATCTTATTTGCTGGGGAGAATCCGTCAGTCGCCCGGCTTAGCTGCGCAAAGGAGAAGCGGCGAGGAGCATCAGAAGGCGAGGGGGTGGCATGCTGCTGGAAAGCAGACTCAGAGTCAGCAGGCGCAGCCCTCGCTCTGTCCCATCGCCACCAGGGCTGACTGTGCTTATTCCGCAGATAGATCGGCTTCGCCCATCTCACTTCATCCTGACCGTTGGATCCAGAGTCTAGCGGTACATGCCCTCTTGCGTTAGAGCCTCCCTGCCTGTCCTCCTCCTGCTTTCTCCTGTGGCTCTTCTGCCTCTGGTGATGGCGCAGGCATAGGAAGAGGGCGAGGAGTAAGAGGAGAGCCGAGACGATGCTGGCAACGACCACGACGGCTAACACACCCACTGACACTGCAGCACCACCACTACTGACACTGCTGCTGCTGCTGCTGCTGCCCTTGTCACTGGTGCTGCCGGCTTCACTCCTGCTGCTATTGCTGTTGCTGTTCCTGTTGCGAGGGATAGGATTGCTGCCATCTGTTATGTTGTCGCCACCTGTAACATTATTGCTGCCCGTACCATCTTTAGCATCTGTAACATTGCTGCCAGGTCTGAGATTGCTGCTGCTGCTGCTGTTGCTCCCTGTCGCATGGCTGCCGCTATTGCTATTGCTGTTGCTGCTACTGTTGCTGTTGCTGCTACCGTTGCTGTTACTGCTACCACTGCTGTTGCTGCTACTGTTGCTGTTGGTACTGCTGGTATCACTAGTACCAGTGCGGTTGCTACTCCCACTGCTACTGCTGCTGTTGCGTAAGGCCCCCAACCTACTCCTCACATAGTCTCGTGGGAAACAAGGGCCTGAGATACACCCCTGGCCACACATCATTGGAGCTATATCACATGCAGCAGCAGTGCAGCACACAGGGGGCTGGAACCGAGGGCCACTCGTGTTACCATCAACAGGGTTACCAGCAGCACTGTTACCATCAGCACTGTTACCACTAGCAGCGGTGTTACCAGCAGCACTGTTACCACTATCAGCGGTGTTACCAGCGGTCTGGCAGGGGCCGGAGAGGCAGTCAGTAAGGCAAGCAGAGCCCAGGCCACAGCCGTAGAAGGAGGAGCAGCAGAGGTAGGGCGGGCAGGCCTGGGCGGCACAGTGGCGCAGCTGAAGCAGCGAGCGGGAATTGGGGAGGGGGGTTTGGGAGGAGACCAGAGAGAAGAGAGTTCCTAACACGTAACATGCTGAGAGAGACAGCCGAAGCAGGGAGCGGGAATGGCAGAGGGGGGCACGGGAGATTAAGGGGGTCGAGCTTTGGGAGGAGACTAGAGCGGCGAGAGTTCCTAGCACGCAGCACGCTAAGAGAGGCAGATGAAGTCCGGGTGGCGTCATCGTGCTCGTCCGTCCTTAGTACAGTGTGGCTCAGTGGGGAGGTAAAGCATTTGAGTCACGCTGATGGGTGTGGCAAGTAACAAGTGTAGCGGTAATATGAAGGCGATCAATGCCTGGTGCTTCCGTATTTTCTCTTTGAAGCCTGCTGAGAGGAGAAACAGAGAATGCAGAGGGGGAAAAGAATGTTAAGCTAATTAAAAAAAAGAGGGTCTAGTGATGCATCTGAGACCAGTTTCGTACATTCAGCGATCTTGCACGGCTGGTAACGGCTCAGGAGGACACGCCGCCGTTGTCTGTTGAGGCAACGGCTGATCCTTCCAGTCCTGGGGACGGTGGTCTGGAAACTGCAACTCCAGTTCGAGCTCGCGTGAGTCGCATGGATCGCACAGCGACGGCGCACTTTCGTCCAGTAGGCCTGACACGTCGCATGGCCACGTTGCCTGACGGGATTTACGAAGAGCGGCGTCAGACGTGACATTTACATCGCGACTTCGCACATTTGTCTTCGCCATGATTGGCTGGTTGGGCTTCAGTAGGCTTAGCTGGCAAGGAATCCAGCCTGGCGGGGTGAAATCCAAGGCGTGAGTGACTCTCAGTCATTCTACTCCGATCTGTTCCGGCAGCGGAGAATCCAATGAGGAACCCGACTAATCCCAAGGGTGACTGCTTGTGAGGGATCCCGACAGACGGACCAGATTCATCGGTTCATGTGGCTGTCAAAAAAAAACCGACGAAAGGATAGGAAACCAAATTCCAGGATGTGAAATTTGACAGAAATTGCATTTCAAGAGACCGGACTGGTGGAACGGCGGCGATGATCTCGAGGTGGTGGCGAAGCAATAAAGGTTGAGGGAGGTGAATTCGCAGAAATCTTGATTTGTTACCAAACAAACTGTCCGACTTCCGTGCTGGTGGAGAAAGCAGGAGCGAATTTGGCGAGGAGAATTTGCATGAAGAGAATTTCGCGATGTTTCCGCACACTAATCGAAATCACTGCAATCCACCAACCAGACAGGTGTGCTTCAGCAGAGAACGTTCCGCTGCAGCTTACAAGCCAGTTTCAATTGCCTTTCCATGCACACCCTCCCTCATACCCTCCTAGACGAACTACGGCACGCATTCCATGAAGCCTTTAGACAGTAGTGCGCACCGCATTAGTTGGCAGGCGGCATTCATAACCAAGCGACGGTATTTTTACTTTCAACAGCTCACGTATTCTCCTCCCAGCATTGACATCGGGTGTTTGTCCTCCAAGTCTCACAGTCCTAGGGCGCACGTCCATGACTGATGTCGCTACAGCCACCGTGTAACAGTCGAAATGCGCTCGAACTTGTTTCGGCCTTGTAGGGACAAAACCACTTTGTCCGTAAGCCATCAAAGGGACTGATTTCGAGGTTTCGCGCCAATTGAGGTTGTTTTAGAGTTAGACTCCGGGAATAAGTACTAAAAACTAAAAGCTCGATTACGCCAATCTATGCGCTGGCTCCGAAAGCGAAGTCCCGCCCTGGGAAGGTTCGGGGAAGGGTCGGACGAGTCCCTTCCTTCGTCATGGACGTGTACATCAAGCTCCTCCGACGGCCGTCGATTCGGTCGCTTCGGTTGGCTGTCAGCCGTGCGATGCACGGGGGAGGATCCAAGGGCAGACAAACCGTCTTCCGTTACATTCTCTTGACTGTACTGGCTGTGATACTACTGAGGTGGTTCTTTGGGGGCTTCCCCTGTTCCTATATAATCACGTCTACTATAAATCAGTCTCGATCAGACACATAAACCAGACTTTTATGCCTGACACGTGTCAGAGCCTCATGAAGTTGCCATATCGGCCAGCCAATCCGGAATGGGGTAGGTGCCTCTTGCTAAGGTGCCTCCTGCTAAGTTGCATCGTGCTAAGTTACGTCTTGCTAAGCTGCATCTTGCTAAGCTGCATCCCTTTCCATGGCACCAGTTTCACTCATGGCGCTTGTGTGCTTGCATCACCCCCCGCTTGTGTACATTTTGGTGCTGGCTTAGCCACACATAGCCAACATCTTTTCTTTCCGACCCGTCCTCGTCCACCATGCCACCGTGCCACCATGTCACCCTTCCTCGCCCTTTCCCTTCAACGCCAGGTAGGTTCACCCCCCATGGCGTCAACACCTTCGTATTCATCTCAGCGCATCGCATCAGCCCGCTCGACTTCGCAGTAATCGGCCTCTCAGCCCGCAGCATGCGCTCCCAGTGGCGCTCGGTGCGATCCAACGGTGGAGATTCGTCCGCGGCGGGCGAAGATCTGAGCGGCGGGTGCATGTGGGTGTCGTACGATGGGCCGCACACCATTAAAGGCAGCTTGGATTATCTCTTCCCGGGCGACCATGGCAACATGCCGTACGAGACAATTGTCATCAGATGCAACCTGGATAAGCCTACCCCAGCCGACCCTGGTGAGTAACTTCGGTGGTAAGGCAGAGTGAGCACACCATCAAGGGAACCTTGGAGTATCTGTTCCCGGGCGACCATGGCAACATGCCCTATGAAACGATTGTCATCCTCTACAACCTGGATAAGCCTACCCCAGCTGACCCTGGTGAGTAACATGTCGTGTCAGGAGATGACTTGCTGGATTGCCCGTGCGTCCTCCTCTCCTCTCCCTCTCCCATGCCTCCCCTCTCCCATGCCTCCCCTCTCCCATGCCTCCCCTCTCCCATGCCTCCCCTCTCCCATGCCTCCCCTCTCCCCATGCCTCCCCTCTCCCGCCTCTCCCTCTTCTACAAGGCGGTTCTCTCTTGTACCACACTACCAGACATGCAAGTGCACCAAGAGGGAACTAGCATTCCTACAGTAGTTGGTAGTGTGGTGGGCTGGCTCATTTCTCTCCTCTCCTCCCTGCCCCGCCCTCTTCTGCAGGCGGCGCCCTCTTCTACCACCTCTCAGGGCGGGACATGCTGGTGCGTCGAGAGGAAACAAGCATTCCTGCAGTAGTTAGTTGGTAGTGTGGTGCGCTGGCTCATTTCTCTCCCCACCCCTCCCTCTCTTACAGGCGGCGCCCTTTTCTACCACATCTCAGGGCGGACATGCTGGTGCATCGAGAGGACGACCTGAGACCGCCAGCCTCCACTGCCGCCGCTGCTGCTACAGCGACTGGGGGAGTGGTCAGAGGGAGGGGGAGGGGGGGGAGGAGAGGGCTCCTGCTGCGAAGCGGATTCTCAACCCGCCACGGCCACTGCCCCACCAGATCTCCTTCTGCTCGCTGCTCATTGACCAGGAGGTGCGTGCCGTGCTGCTGCTGGGGATGCCTGCGTTGCATGCCGAGTGCTAACCGTACTGTACTGACACTTGAGTAACCATTACTGCCTCACCAGATCTCATGCTGCTCGCTGCTCATTGATAAGGAGGTGCGTGCCGTGCTGCTGCTGGGGCTGCCTGCATTGAATGCCAGTACCCTTGTACTTGACTCATCATTGCTGCTGCACCAACTCCCGTTCTGCTCCCTGCTCATTCACCAGGAGGTGATTGCTGCTAGAGGTACGTGCATTGTCTTCCCCAGCAAGTGTCCTAGAGAGCACATGCATTATCTGCTATTCTTTGGTGCACATGAGCTGACTTCATTGTCTATGCTCAACCATGTGTGTTCTCTCCATCGCCTTCCACCCTCCCCCCCCTTGCAGTTCACCCCAGCGCGTGTCCTGGAGAGCACATGCAGTATCTGCTATTCTTTGGTGCAGGCGTTTTCGTTTTGATCTCAAATACCTGTGTTCCATTCCCCTTCCCTCCACTCTCACATCTCACCCCAGCGCGTGTACTGGTGACTTTTGAGTCGACTCAAATGTCCTGGAGCACATGCAGTAGCTGATACTCTTTGGTGCAGGCGATCCATTTTCTACACTCAAACATGTGTTTACCCTTAATCCCCATCATGCCGACTCCCCTCCACTCTCTCAGTTCACTCCAGCGCGTGTCCTGGAGCACATGCAGTACCTGCTATTCTTTGGCGCGGACGATTTCATTTTCTACGATGGGGGCGGGTTCTCGGATGGCTTGAGGGACGCTGTCTCGAGGTTCACAGACGCGGGCATGCTGCAAGTGATGGACCTCAGGGACTAGCTGAGTAAGTCCGGGATGCTGTTGACTCTGGTCTAGGGAATCGTCTGCGCCATGCCATGCTGAGTTGAGGTGCAAAGACGCCGGCGTGCTGCAAGTGATGGATCCCTGGGAGCTACCTGAATAAGACCAGGTTGACTCTGGCTGACTTTGCTTGACCAGCCAGGTCTGGTCAGCAAGGAAAGCCCCGCTAAACCCCCCCCCCCCCCCCTGCACCCAACAGCCCCCTCCCTCTTTCCCTCCTCCCAATTCATTCTCCCTTCCTTCCCAGCCTGCCAGCCCACCACAACGTGATCACGATGAACGACTGCGCTATCGCACGCGCTTCACCTCGGAGTGGGTCATCTCGCTCGCCTTTGACGAGCTCCCACACGTCGTGGGTCCCTTCCGCCTCTCCACTCTGCTCGCCTTCCACGCCGGCCGCCCCTGGCTCTCCATGGGGTCCTACTCGTGGCACATCGAGCTGTGCCTCCCAATAACAGGTATGTTGTGGCCTGTTCGAAGGCACACTCTGGTAGTCATCTCATAAGCTGCTGCCCGTCGTGGGTCCCTTCCGCCTCTCCACTCCGCTCGCCTTCCACGCTGGCCGCCCCTGGCTGTCAATGGGCCGGCCCATCACAGGTACGCTGACTTCACCCGTAAGTAGCATGTGAGCCTGAGTCATCCTGTTGGTGTATTGGGCTGTGCCCCCCCTTATCACCGTATAAGCCTGAGATGCCCCTCGTCGTAGCACCCCTGGCCCTCCCTGCAGTCTTACCCACCTCTGTTCCTCCCATCTCTTCCCCGCCCTTCCTGCAGTGCCCGACCACTGAATTCAGCAGAGCATGGTGCTCCGACTGGTCTTCCCCACATGCCATGCCATCAGCCTTTCGCACGCCTCATCAGTACCCCCTCTGCTGATCAGTACCATAACATGCCATGCATGTTCCTCTGTTTCTCTCTCCACCTCCCGTGCCCCATGCGTGAGGAGTCTATTTTTGAGGCGCCTCAAAAATAGACTCATCAGTAGGCTATGTTCCTCTGTTTCTCTCTCCACCTCCCGTGCCCCCCACCCCAACCAGTACCCGCAGCTCCCAACCACAGGCTCCAGCAGCACATGGTGTTTCGATCGGTCTTCCCCACATGCCTTGCCAACAGCGCTACCACCATCACTCCCCCCCCCTCACCACTACCCCTCCTCTTTCTCTTCCCCTGTGCCCCTGCTACTGCAGCGCCCGACCACTGACTACAGCAGTGCACGGTGTTTCGATCGGTTCACCCAACTGCTCCACCGTCACTGCCTTCACTCTCTCCCTTTGCGTCCCTCTCCTTCCCTTTTACTCACTGCAGCGCCTAACCACTGGCTACAGCAGCGTATGGTCTTTAGGTCGGTTCACCCCACATGCCATGCCAGCAGCGGCACCAGCACCACCACAACCCCCACATTCATCACCGCTCCTCCTGCTGCTGCTGCTCTGGTTCCTCCTGCCTCTAACGCCACCAGCAACACCACGTCCCGCAAGCTAGCAGACGCAGCAGCAGCAGGAGGAGCAGCAGCAAATGCGAGTGGGGCTGCGACAGAGGGCCCATCGGAGCCTATGTTCACAGGAGACCCGAACATGTGCCTTGGGGAAGCAGGAAGGCGGAGAGTGATGTTTGACCCAAGACAGGTGAGCAGTTGTTTCTATTCTCACGAAGAATCAATGCCAGGTGAGATCTCTGCCTCCCCACATCCGTGTGATGGTGATTTACTTTTGAGATGTGTTAAAGCTGAACTCTGCCTCCTCACTCCCCCGCTGCCTCACCTTTTGTTCCCCCCCGTCCTCCCTACTCTTTAGATACATGCCATGGCAGAGCATTACTGCGCCATTCCTTTCCAGGGGGGAGTGGATCCTTGCCTCTCATCCTTGCCTGGCATTCCCCTGCAGGTTCATTTTGAGCCGACTCAAAATGCACCTTCGCCTCTATCCCTGTCTTGCCATTCCCTACTCTTTAGATACACGCCATGGCAGAGCATTACTGCGCCATTCCTTTCCGGGGGGGAGTGGATCTCAATGCGTCGATCATGCACACCAATAAGTACACTGTAAGCCAACTGAAGGTTTAAAGTGCATTTTGACGTTTGAGTCGACTCAGTAGATCATGCACACCAATAAGTACACTGTAAGCCACTCCTTTTACTGAAGTTTTGAAGTGCATTTTGACGTTTGAGTCGAATCAAAAGATCATGCACACCAATAAGTACACTGTAAGCCAACTCAACCAGCTTTGCCTTGTGAAGTTTCGAAAGTGCTTGCACCCTCCGACTCAACCAACTTTGCCTCCTGTCTCACTCTTTTCCCCACCTCCTCAATGACTTTTGAGGCGCCTCAAAAGCTCTCACACGTTTCCCCACCTCCTCAATGAGTATCAGCATATGCTTCCAACACAGTTCAGGGTTTCGGGTTAAGGGTTGACGCCACCAGCCTTCAATCACCAGCATATGCCTCCAAGAGTCCTCATATGGTAACCAGGTTACTTCTTGCCATTTCTAATCTCTTCCTCCCTCCCGATTCCTACAGGGACTGCTTGAGCCAGCTGCCCTTATATGCGAGCACCGCCTCATGAAGGGACTGAGCCATGAACCCCTCCCTTCCCGCTCTCCCCTGCTTCTCCCACCTCCTCCCGACTCCCCTGCAGGGACTGCTGGAACCGGCCGCCCTTATATGCGAGTACCACCTCGTGAAGGGGACTGAGCCATTAGCCCCCTCCCTTCCCCCGCTCCCCTGCTTCTCCCACCTCCTCCGCGTCCCCTGCAGGGACTGCTGGAACCGGCCGCCCTTATATGCGAGTACCACCTGATGAAGGGGACTGAGCCGCGCAGCTACAAGCGCAAGATGCACGTAGCCAAGCTCATCAGACAGGGCCGACAAGCTGGCCTGATTGCTCTGCCTGTCAAAGAATGATGCATGTAAGGGGCACATGTGAGTAGCACCTGATGGAGGGGACACAGCCCCGCGCCGCAGCTACAACCAGAAGTAGCCAAGCTCATCAGACAGGGCCGACAAGCTGGCCTGATTGCTCTGCCTGTCAAAGAATGATTAGGTGACTAAAAAGGGAGCATGCGGCATGCTGCAGGAACAGGAGGCTTCTAGTGCTTGGTTTGGTTACCCTTCGTTGTGTGACAGCCAGAAATTTAAAATGCTCGTTGCCAAGCAGGATATGGCAGGCTCGGGTGGGGTGGCAAGTCTTCTAGAAGACAATTACCGGTATTTCTGCAAGGCATGAAGCCTACATTCCAGAACCCTTCTTGGAAAAGAATATAACCTAGATCAATCTCTGGTTTCGATTTGGACCCAACTGACACGCCCTCCTCTGCCTGATGTCTCACTGCCCCCCGCAGA